>CM073772.1:13445875-13802740 GCA_037158775.1 Hetaerina titia | reverse complement strand
CTAAATCATAGTCCCTCGCCTCGTCACCACATCTTCCTTCGTCTACCGTTCGCATTCCAATCCCCCATCACTATCAAATATTTTCCCGCAGAAACACATGCAATTATTTCCTTTAACTGAGGTATATCATATCGAAGTCTTTGTCTATATTAACTTGGTGGCATGTATACCTGAAGAATGACCAAGTTAGTCGTTTCTGCTTTTATCTCTACTAGTAATATTCTATTCGTTGTTTGTTATATTTGTATTACGCTTCTTTCTACCTATATTTCAATATTATAGCGACCCCTAGTTGGCTCTCGTCCCCACCGCTGTATATTATTCTATAATTATCACTTCAGTAATCCCCGCTATCCTTCCATCTCACCTCCCATAACCCTAAAATATCTATATTTCCTCTTTCAATCTTTCGCTTAATATTCCAGTCCGCAACTGGCCTTCAATTGCCCTAACATTCCAAGTTCCTATTCTAACTAATTTGGTCTTCTTCTTCTGCGTATTCTGTTCTGCTGCTGTCGTTTTTCCTTTGCAAGGTTTCGTAAGATGGCGACCACAGAAGCCTTACTTCTTCCGCAGTCAGGCACGACACACGGTCGATTGGTCCGAGTCCCGTAGTTGCCAGGACTCATATTTCCTATGCTGTTCACCATTGTATTCTTGGGAATGATAATTGAGGTGGTTTCCCGTTGCCTTCCTCAATAGTGTTTTTAACGTGACACCATTACTTAATGGCCGCCCGACTAGGATCAGACGCCTTCGCAGCCGCCTCACTGAAGAACAGACGCTGCGTGGACTACCTATCATCTTGCTCCTAACCTTCGACCCTGGCATGGGTGACCCTACCAGGAGCAATTATCATTGCTCACGCTAGCAGAGATCAATGGATCATTGGAACGCACAAGTCCTTACATCACTTCAATGTGATAGTCAATGGGGGGGAGGGGGGGAGTTGTGATTCCTTAAATCAGGTGGATTCAGGTCATGAGAAAATGGGTAACGGTTTTCTTTCCTATAATGCATAGCATTTAATGACGTCAGCTCATTATTGCTCCTGAGTTACGAAAGACTTCGAAAAAATGATTGATCTAAACGTTATTTTAGCGAGCCTAACAATGTTAAGGGGCCTTAAAACGGGGAGAGACAAGTTCACCTCAATGCACATGGTGATCCTCACGTGGGCAGGTGAAAGTTCAAAATTCGCACTTCGGAATTTCTTCTGCTCCCAGTACTCTCCAAGTCTCAAGTCATATCAGCTACAAGTTTAACCGGGGCGGTTCCCCTCACCACAGCACTGTATTTAATCCCCCTTGAAACCAAAGGGCTGAGGCCATCGTCCTCCCTTATTCACCGCATCCCTTTCAAGATCTCCTCTCCTTCCCCCCCTTCTCTCACGCTTCTTTGCACCTGGGTAACTTTAGTAGCAGTGCCTAGATATTTCCCCTTATTTCCCTCTTTTCCGATTTCCGCTACTTTAAACCCTCATACCTCTCCTCCGGTCTTTTCTGTTCTTCCCCCTCGCTTTTCATCCATCCCCGCCTCCCACCCTGTCTCGCTCTCTGTCCCTCCATCTCCCTCACTTCCACAGCCTCCTTTCTCCTCCGCACCCCCCCACCCCATTTCCTGGATACCTTCCGCTCCCATCCCTCAACCTCTCCCCCCCGAATTCACTCTCCCCTCCCTCCCCCTAACTTTCACCCCCGCACATTCAAGCGCATCCACTCCGGGGCCATTCCGAACCAGTCCCGTTTAAACACACCATCCTCCTCAAATCCCCTTCCCCAACTTCCGACCCTTTCCACCTGCTGCCCTAGTACCAATTGCCCTTCTCCTACATCCCGTCCCATCTCGCAGCCCATCCTGCGTCGTCCTTAACTTCACCCATCCTCTCTCTCTCTCCTCCACTTCCCCATCTCCTCATCTCGCCGCTTCCGCCTCCCTCCCTCTCGCTCCCTCCCCAGGCTTCCCACCGTCCGCAACGACCTCCGAGGCGAAACGGATCCAGATGACCCCTCGAGAGTCGGTCGCGTTGGTGGAGGGTTAGAGCGGGGGTGAATGAGAAGGGAATCATCGCCCGGGTGGGTGGGGAAGGGTGCTCGAACCCGGGGCATTTGGTGGGACCTTTATGGTCGGATCACCGTCATCGCCACCGGCCGTTGTTTTGAGAACGCTTAGAGTTTCTAAAATTAGTCTGATGTATCCCGGCCGCTTTAAAATGAATCCAGGAAATTGGTCTCCGGTGGTGAATCTCAAGTCTCACTTGAAATGGCCACCGCTCGGAGAAAGCTCATGGCATTAGTGTGAGTCACTGGTGAATTGTTATTTTTTGAAAGCGAGTCAATGGAGTCATTGAACTTTACGCTCCCGGAGCACACCCTAGGAAATTTTAGTAGTCGTTTAGTCGTAGATTTTAGATCACTAAACCTCTTAAAAATTAGGGATTTCGTTGCCGATATGATAAAAGGAAAGATGATTTTTAAAGGAGTGTCTATGCATGGAGAAAAAAATATCTGGCTAATCGAAAGTTGTAGTGATTTGCCACAACAACGCTTTTATAAGTGATGCAGAAATGAATCTAGGTAAAACGCTATTTTCCTGAGAGAAAATGGCGCAGAGGAAGGACCTGATGAAAAACGAAAACAGAACGTTTCTTTTAGCCAGAAGACGTAAAATTTTAAGCGATAAAATAAAAAAACAGACGAACAGAACCAAAAACAAAACAAGAACAAAGGATTTATAATTGAATTGACCAAATAAATAGAAATTTTGTGAAAACACAGTACAAGTCTGAGAATAAAAACAAAATCACAAATATATTTTGATTTTTGGATGTAGATTATATCTACGAGGGAAGCCCAAAAAAGAGTTATCATATCAGTTTTTAATCGAATAATGTATTCTGTAAAATTTTACAATTTCATATTTTTAATTTGATGTTTAACTTAGATTTGGTACGAACTTCATTTATTTGACTTCACCTTTTCATTAGCGTCAGTTTTTGACATTTGACAGATGTTCATTTTTCCTACGCTCGCTTCTTCTGATGATTAACTTATGGTTCACGGAGTTTCCTTGCACTATAAGATACCAAAAAGCCACATGGGCATTGGAAGAATGATGTTAGGAATATAGAGAGGATCAAGAACACACTTCACATTGAATTTCGTGGGTTAATGGCGGTGATTGATTTATGATCTTATTTTATTTTTATTATTCAATTTTATTTTTAATAGCACATGCATAGAACAAAATTCAAAAATTTTAATAGTGCTCTTTACGCTATTGGATGTTATTATCTCAAATAAGGAGTAGAAGTGTTAATTTATTTCTTACGGTAAAAGTACATATTTCTAATAATGAGAGATGATATTCATAAACACAGAATGAGAGATGGTTGATAAAATGGGCGTCGGAGGAACAGTGAACGAGAACATTAAACAATGAGAAAGCCTTGGTAGATATTCTAAGTTGATTATTATATCTCATCTTTCTTCAAAAGATTATTATCACTTTTATTATTTGGTAAAAGCTGGTTTTCGAAGGTTTATCTTGTTTTTCTCTGCTTCTTTGCCGATTATTTACCTTCAACATATTGTCATAGGTCTCCCAGCTAGGATGGTTGATCTATTCATTGTATTTTTGTCCATATTATTCAATCCTTGCGTGTGGAAGAGATAAGCTAGAGACATATCAATTCAAGGACTGAAACCAGAGGAATAGGAATTTATCATGTACCTGGGCTGCAGTACAACTTGAGATAGAGGAAGTTTTACCAAAATTAAACGAAGAATATCTCAAGCGAAGAGTGCTTTCCTGAGAAAGAGGCCATTACTATGTTCAGAGAACCCTAGGTGCAAACAAGGAAGTACTACGTCGGAAAGTTCGAATAGAGAATATCATTATATGGGTTAGATATTTGAATATTTGGAAAAATAAACCTGCAAAGGATAGTTTTTGAAAAATGGTGCTGGAAGAACAATCCTGAAGATTAAATGGACCAAGTGAGGAACGAGAAAGTACACAAGTAGAAGAGAAGGAGAGGAAAGGATAATATGTAGGACTAGCTGGATTAAGTACACGTTGAGCCACAATGGGTTAATTAGAAACATAATAGAAGGAAAGATCTCACGGGGAAGACTTTGAGACAACTTCATGGACAAATTATGAAGAGCGTAAAACCGAAAACCTATCAGGGGATGAGGAAATCGACATAGTAGTGAAGACTGGAGGGCTGCAATAAATTAATTCTACGTGTTGAAGTACTGATGATGGTATTTTATTAACATACCATTTCTTTCATTTGTATTCCTTTTATTTGACATTGTATATTCTGTTGCTGAAACTGCTCAAAGTTGCCGAAGATAGAGTTATATTTTATTACGTAATCTACCGTTTAAGGTAGGTTTCTGGATGGACAAAACTATCAAATAAATAAATAAATACCTTCTAACTCCAAACCCAATCCAGCAACCTAATTTACATCAGGTCCCTCTTCATCTCTGTGTACTTCTTTCCTCCCTTCATCCCATCCAACATCCCTGTCCTGTTCCTGCCCTTTCCTCGCTTGCCCAACATTCTCCGTTCTATTACCTTCTTCAGCATTCCACTACCGCACAATACGCCATTCATCCATTTTTCCTGCCTACATAGGATTTCTCTCAAAAAACCCCTCTCCTCACCCACCATCACCAGTACTTCCTCCTTTGTTTTCCTTTTGGTCCATTTCACCTTCTCCATTATAATCCACACCAACATTTCAAAAGCCTCCAATCTACGTCTATCCTCCTGCTTCAGTGACCACGTTACGCTCCATATCAGAGTTTTTACGAGTCTCGTCTGAACATCCCTACTCAACGTCCCCGTCATCAACTCCCTCCTCCTTGAGAAAGCCTCCTTGCCTAGCGCAATTCTTCTCCTTACATCCCTACTACTTTGACCGTATTGGTCCAAAACACTTCCGAGATATGTAAACTGCTCTACCTGCTCTATTTTTTCCCCGCATATTTCAATATTTAGCTTAGCCTTTTTCTTTCTGGAAAATTGCATAACCTTTGTTTTATTAACATTGATTCTCATCCCATATCTATCGCACTGAACCTCGAATTCATTCACCAATGCTTGCAACCCCTTGGCTGAATGAGCAACTAATGCTTAGTTATCAGCACACTTAACCGATTTTACGAATTCCCTCCGACTTTCATTCCTACATCCAGTTCTTCCCAATCCTCTTAATCATTTCCTCCTCATATACGTTGAACAGCACCGGTGACAATGGGCAACTCTGCCTTACTCCTCTTCCTAACACTGTCCATCCGGACTCTCCGTTCCCCACTCGCACCTGAGCAGTCTGAGACATGTACAGGCTGCGGATCAGTCTCCTGTTCCTCCAATCCATTTCTATTTTCTGCAATACACGCATTAATTTTTCCCAATTCACTCTATGAAATGCTTTTACGAAATCTACGAAACAGGCAAATACATTTTGATTGTATTCTATATTCCTCTCGATTAGTGACCTCATTACTGAAATGGCATCACGCGTACCTCATTCTATCCTAAACCCAAACTGATCATCACCTAAGTAATCATTTCCCTTACTCTCTATCCTTTTGATAGAGCTATAATTAAGATAAAATTTTAATGAATTCTTGTGATTAAAATTTGAATTATTCGAAGCTAGTAATTAGTTAACACATTTTTTAGATTGCCAAACTTGCACGGAATTATCGTCTTGGCATAAAATATATGGGTAGCTGTGACCGTGTTCCAATATTATTAAACGAAATTGACTTAAAATTAAAATATTTACAATATTGTGTTTATAAGATTATAAGTAAAAAGTGGGAGTTTTTCTCAATTCTTTCGGCACGAATGGAGGTGAAACTTATTTTCCTAGTGCGACGACCGATTAACGAAATATGTTTTATATCTTGTAACGGACTTTATATCTAGTAGTAAGGTTTTTTATATGTATGAAACTCTGGTTCACTAATTAACTTTCATTACAAAGAATGAGTGGTATTAGCGAACACCTATTTGTAAAATCAGCAGTTTCGGAAAAGAGGACATATAAAAATATCTTATATTAATAACTTATTTTAGGAACCTCTTTATTTCAAAATATCTATGCATCGGCACTTTAATGTTGAAAGATAAACCCTAGTAAGCTTTCGATGTAAATGACTGAGTTATTAGTTTATATTATTTATATTAAAAGCAATAACGAAACCATTTCGTGATATGAAAATAAATGGTGAAATATACAATTACAACATACAACGTGTCGATTAGCAGTAAAGCACTGATGTAATCATTAACTAAGATCATATTAACAACACAGGTAGACTGATAATAAGCAATTATGTGTGTTTTGTGTAAGTTTAAATATAAAATAGACCAGAAATATTACAAAAAGAACATAAAACGTAACAAAATTCATTTAATTTTATATGTTATGATTTTTTTGCGAAAATATTTGATGTCCTGCATTGAAAATTGAACCAGACTCAGCACTAGACCAATTGCTTGAGTGACTCATCCACTTATTCCTTCATGCCTCCTTGGTCCATGCAGAGGAATCGTTGGACGTATTCTCGTCCCTCCAGGTCTACAGGCACCCGTGTGTACGTGAGCCCTTCTCCAACCCCAATCTCTCCCCCTCACTTGCCTCCACTCCCTTCGGCCTTCCTTTTATCACTCGCGCCCACCCTAGCCACGCGCCCCTCCTCCCTCCCCACACCATTTCCTCACTAGAAAGAAAGCCACCCTCCCCCCGCCGATCCATTCCCCCAGAACTGCGCCACCATAAATTCTTTCACTTCGGCCCTCACTTCGATCGTTCCGCCGCTCCAACACCACCCCACCCGATCATCCACCGCCCCCGCCGACTCCAACTCTCCTCGCCAACCATTCCAACCTCCTACCACACAATCTGCCGCTTCTCTCTCTCTCTCCAATTCCTACTTAACTTGCCTCTCACTCTAACCTTTCTCTTCCTCTCTTCTTTTATATAAAAAATACCGCGGACTCTCCTTCTCCCCCGCACCGTCCGCCCTGCACCCCTTCCCCGCATTCACCAACGCTCTCGCCCGCCCGCCCGATTGCTCTCGCCTCCTATATCTCTCGACCTCCCTACCATTGAGCCTCGCCCATCCACCTGGACCACTGAATCCACATTAAAAGCCCTCTCCTGCCTCTTCCCATTCCTCCACCGCAACGACTAGCCCAAAAAAAGGGCGCCTCCATCGTCTAATCTTCCTCCTTTGCGTCCCTCCTCTCTCTCCCCTTTTCATCCATTCTCTCTCCTTCTGCCAATACCCTTGGCCACACGTGCGCAAAGAGTTGAGGGGAAAGGGACGTAAAAACTCGTTGGTTTATTAAAAATCCGCGCCATTTCCTCGTGAACCATCGGCAAAAACGCTTAATATTTGAATTTCTGCTTGATGGAGTAATAACCTGAAGAAAGCGGTGGGTAATTATTTTCCTGGAGTCACATATATTCCTCCCGAGTAATTGCTTTCCATCCCTAATCATTTAAACGAAAATTAACAAGTTCGGGATTAGCATATGGGATTAATGATGTAATGAAAGGAATTATTTCCCGTTGTGGAAAAATAAACAAAAGTATCCCGAATACGTTCTTTGCCTAATTTAATGGTGAACTACCAGAGGGGAATCAGGTGGCTTAATGTTTCGCTCACGTTGCGGCGAACATTTTCAGGATTGGAGTGTTCCCTAGCCGATGCGCTCGCTCGCCCTAGCGTGAGAGAACGATGATCCACAGAGTGCTCCACACACACAGTGGAGTTCTTTTAAGTTATCGGAGCACGTATGTGGAATATTGTTTTTCTTGTGCGTAGCACCTTTCCATCAGCAAATTCTGCGAAAACGTAGGATCCAGAAAAAGCATATATGTTGAAAAAAGATAAAGTTATGACACAGAACACGAAAAATTCCATTTTTCTTCGTTGCACTGAAACAAGGTTAGTCTTCGGTAAAATGGGTGATGGATAATTTCGATACATCTGACAAGCTAAATGGAGCACTGTGAATTGTTTAAATTTTTCATGTACCCTTAACATCTTGAGTCGGCTATAAATGTTTTACTACAAAGTATATATATACTGCTTATAAAATTATTAGGTGCGTTATATACACACATACATACATATCGTGTGTGTGTATATATATATATATATATATATATATATATATATATATATATATATATATACACATATATACACACACATAAGGACTTGAAGAAAAAATATCTTATACCTTTGAAAGGTTGGAAACTTTTCAGACCACCCACGTGTATATGCATATATAGGGGACGTGGAAGTCCAGTAGGTAGAACTTTAGACTACTGACGTAGAGCCTGAGTTTGATCTTGGGGACTTTTAGCTTCTCGAAAATCCAAAATTTTTTCGGATAACAGATCTTCCTGGGAAACCATAGGCAGAAAAAGCGAAAATGATAGGAGAATTTCACATTCCTCTTCCTTGTACCGCCTTAAGGGTAGAGTTCACCTATTACACCGATCTTACAAACAGTAGAAATCAGCCCGAAGGTCGGATATGTCATCAGTATTACCATAATAAGATTGGTGTACAGCGGCCTATGGTTATTCTATACTCTTGTTTGTATGCATTCACCCCATGAAATCTTGAGGTTTTCTTCTATTGTTTTCAACTAATCCACTGTGCTTCAATGTGTGTCCAGTTCTAGTTCATCTTTGCCGTAAAGGTTTTCAATCCTTCAGTAGAGTTCTCCATATGGTCCTTTTCCTTTCGCCAGTTCTACACACTCCCTCTTTTCTCGCTTCATCCGTGCCAATGTAATCATTAGAATACACCCCTCTAGTACTAAGTTTCAAAGGCAACTACAAATTCCTCTCTGGTCCACATCTCAAGTTGGCCACGTCTCTGGTTGGTAGGGAGCCATGCTACATATAAACATTTCGATGGACTGCTTCCTTGACTGCCACCTCAGGTTCTTTGATCGTAGTACGGATACGCTGCTTATTCATAAACGCCCTCTCTCACATCAAACCTGATAGCTTGATGGCTTGATCGACTCACATCAAGCCATCAGGCTTGATGTGAGTCGATCTACTTCCATCCCGAATTATGCGCTGCCCACGTAGATGAACATACTTGTCCTTGTTTCTCTCTCTCTCACACACAAATAAATAAGTATGTATATATATATATATATATATATATATATATATATACATTCATTCACATATAAATAGAGATAAGGAAAATGGGAGAGGAACACAAAGGACGAACAAGGAACAAAGGCGAGGAAAGGGTAGGAACAGGATAGGGATGTTGGATGGGATGAAGGGTGGAAAGAAGTACACAGAGATGAAGAGGGACCTGATGTAGTTTAGGTTGATGGATTGGGTTTTGTTTGGAGTTACAAAATATTTATTTGATAGTTGTGTCCATCCAAAAACCTACCTTAACCGTAAGATTACAAAAAAAATATGTAAAGCACGTTAACGAATTATTTATCTTAGATTACATTTAATAGCTCACATCGAGCGTTTTTGTTAACATCACGTGACCTCGGGAAGGCGGAGAGCATCATCGTCAATCCCTGAAGAAATGCCTAGTTGAATAAGAGATCATTCAAATCCTACACCAAGTCCCATGAATTTTATTTTATGGACCAATAGATTTTCCCAAGTGAAATCAGCGCCATATGTAAATCATGAAAATATAGTTGGATATGTAAATGCTTATGAACATATTTTTCAGGACGGGTTGTAATAAATTCTACCTGAATTTCAAAGACCTCTTTCTTCCGTGAAGGCAATATGGATTACGCTAAATCCGTTTTGTTTATAAGGCACTGTCTCATATGTTAATTACTGGAAGTCTTTCATAGTAAATGAATGTGGACTAACTTTACAATTGCCACTGAACTTTTTATTTTCCACTACCATGGGTTCGTTGCAATAATGACCCGATGATGTTGCATTGTTACGAAACCATGATAGTGAAAAATAAAAAAGTCCGGTGGAAATTGTAAAGTTAGTCTTCATTAATTTACCGTTTTATTTATATTTATTGTTTTAATAACCTCGCCCCGCGGGCGATTCGATTGAGGGTTTCGTGGGGTGTCTGAGGGATGCGCCAATCATCAGTTCATGAAGCACGTCGGGTTTTCTTCCGGCCGACTTGGTGGGTGGGGGTGGAGGGTGAGACATCTGGGTACTTTCCCAAGGCGATGTACTTGACTGTCTTATCTCGTTTGTTCCTTTCACTTACCTCGAATTCTCTCCTTCCACAGTTGTGGGTAAGATCCTCCCGGCGCGCGGAGCCCCGTGGGCGAACCCGCAGGACCACTCGGTGGATTTGGTTGTAAAACAGTGTCCACGCATGTCTGTCTCTCTCTCCTCTCCTCCTACCACACTCTACCTTCGCCCATCCTCCTCGGGCCCTGTCTTTTTTCCTCCACCAAACCCTTCCTCCCCCTCCCGCTCATCTGTTCTCCCCACTCCTTTTTCGACACCCCAAGAGCGCCCCCTCGCCCCACTCCAGCCAGCTCCCTTCCCAATCCCCGCCCCCTTCCGCCCTGCTCGGCCCCTGGCGCACACACCCCTGCCCCGTCCCCCTTCCCCGTATAGCTTCCGAGATCCCACCACTCCAGAATGGCCACATCCGAGAACCTTATCAGTTATCTCTCCCGCGCCGGCACCCAGATGGATTCAAATGTCCTTCGAATGTGGGAGTTGGGGACGATCCCCGGCGATAAAAGTGAGCTAGCACGTGTGAGGGGGAATTGGAAAGGAAAAAAGAGAGGGCGAGAAATAATGGATAGTAATAATAAGAAAAAGTGCGGTGAGATATTTTCGTCTTTCGCGAAAATTCCAATTTCAATGGACCGTGGCTCGTGGAACGGATTTTCGACGTTCGGTCCTTTGACGCGTAGAGTTATCAATTAAATGAAAGGAAATACGACCGTCGACTTTTAGTTTTCCTTTTTTCTAAAGAGTACCTATCTAAAGCCACCGTCCATTGTATGGAGGTATGTGAGACCCAGTATTTTACGGGATTTTTCTTTATTTTACTGTCCACTACCGGTTTAAAATAAGTTCTAAGCCCGAGCTTTTGTGGCACAAAATGACCTTAAATTTCATAGTACTACATAAAGCAATAATTCACTCCTTTGCTCTGTACCTTCTACTTAACTTATTTCCACCCAAAAAACTTATTCTTTTTCCACCCTTCACCTCGATTTCTCAGGATTTTCTCCTCTATTTTCTTCTTCAGTATCTATTTTATGTTCCCACTTGTTTTTTCTTGCCTATCATCGGAAGATGACAGCCGGAAAAGTGATCAAGCTTTAAGATAAGGGTTCAAGGTAAAATAATCCATTTTTTGGAAGAAATTGTATCTGTACGTTTCTCAGTAGTGAAAAGAGACATTTTTATAATTCACCAAAATGATTCAATTTACGAGGATAGGCTAAAAAGTAGTGCACACATGCTTGTAGAGCGCGAACAAAAACAACCAGCAAGATCGGGCAAAAATTACAAAAACGTACAACTCGTAGGTCGCCAGTCAAGCAAAGTCTTCAGATTAACAGAATGATCTGGAAAGGTAACTTAGAAGTGCAGGCAAATTTGCTAGGAATTTTATGAAAATTATAATTGTAGTGTTAACATTTTTACCGGTGAAACATCTGTAATAACAAACCACTTCCTAAAAAATTGTGGCAACCCTCCATTTATACTTGATTTGTTTTTGACCGGTGGCCATAGTATACCGTAGTGAATTCACAGAGGAATAAAAAGCATGTTGCTTATATTGGGTGAAATTGTGTAGCTTGCAGGTGAGAAAGGCCTTAGGGAGAATAAATACACAAATAATTGTTTTTTTCATTTAGTGTATTTTAAAACGACCAGGTTTCGATGTAAAACGTCATCAACCATCATCAACCTTGTTTAAAATATTTAAAATACGTATCCTATATAGCGGTATCAGAGAAAGACAACCTCTGTGAGGTAGCCCTTTTGAACATGACATTTTTGAGTTAAAAAAATATTATCCAAGAAAGATGTTTAAAAGCCCTGGAATCTGGAATCATTTCCGATGAACGATTCATCGACTTCGTGAGACGGAAGTTGATCGTACGAAAGATTGTTTCTAGATAAAGTGGACGTTTTTGGTAAATGTGATTTAGGAGCACAGAAACGAAATGGTAGAAGAATAATACGTATAATGAATTCGCATAATAATAGTTTCAGACAAGAATGCGTTGTGCACAATTATAAACTGTGCATAGAGTTCAACAGAGGGTCCGAAAATCAAAATTAGAGTTACATAAAAACAAAACAAGATAACTGATCTATGAAATCGTACCAAGGACCGTGATATGCCTAGCTCTAAGATGTGAATACCGTAAATACGTTGCCATGAGATGAAGGTAAAGTGGCAGGAATGAGTAACTAATTCTGTTAAGTAATAAATTCAGCAAAGAATGGGGGATGATATATGCCAAAGAAAAATGCTGGGGAGAAGACTTCACTTTTTTGGAAATTGAAAAACACGCAACATGTATTCTGGCAATGAAATAGAAATGGAAAATAAAAAATAAATGCTAATGTAGAATTTGAACGGGATAGATAAATTCGGTTTTAAAACATTATGTTTAACAAACATGGATATTCCCGTCATTTTAAAAAAAGATTTAGTGAGCAACGTATAAATCTCTTTCCGCACTTTTGACCAGAATTTATTAAGGAAAAATACGTCATTTTACTACAAACACCGTGAAAAATATAGGCTCCTAATATTCTTTAATTCGCCACCGCAGCCAGAACTGAGGAAATGCACCCCAACAGCCACAATGGATGTTAATAACTTTCCTAAATCAAATAATAATGGTGATGGGACATCTGCCACACTCCCCAATAGCAGCTTTGTGACCGATCCATGAACGTATATATAAAAATGCCGTGGTATGAACTCATTACTTTCGCCGTAATTACTTTCCCTAAATGTTTATAGAAAGTCCAAGATTTCATTAAACCATTATTTTATTGAAATACAGGACCTTTAAGAGTATTTTCCTGTTCATGACTCTTATATTCTATTTCCCGCAAAGTGTTCCGCGTACTACTTCACGCGGAGTTGAATATAGAATCCGAAGTATATATTTAAAGGAATTTATTTCGTACTACCATCTTTCACGATATGGGGCAGTATTTCATGCTCAGTAATACATACATTCACTGATTAATTTAAAATTGTATTTTTCACCCAAAAAACTATATTATAACACTACCGGATTCAAAGTATAGGCGACATCATCAGGTGTGCCACTGTATTTATATATGTACCAGATGATGTCGCCTATTGGTCGTATATATCATAATAGAGATTTTTGTACGAAAAGTTAATTCATTTTGTTATGATGAATTTTCACAAAGTAAAGAGCCTCGAACCATCAAATTCCTCACAAACATTTCTGAAATCTACCCTCTCTCCATACGTAACTGCTTCTCAATTTCGAAATCTAATCCGTATCTATGGAATGATTACTCCCGTCAGAAAGGCGACTCCAAAGCAAAGACACAGTCATACAGGGTCGACCATTTCCGCGTTCATATACCTTTTTGTCCGAGTCAGAATTCACGTGCGAGGTATTGGATAAGTAAGCATAATCTCCCGTTGATACGTTGCCCATGCGGTTGACGTCGCTCTTTATTTCACGCTCAAAATGAGGAGAAGGCAAATGGGGCGTCTATTCGACTCCACCAGGAATGCAACACCGCATCGTCCGCAGGATGGGAAGTGTCCTCCGCCTCGCGAACGATGCGAGGCGAACGATGATGGCATTGAAAGCGGAGAGCTTGGGGACAAAAACGGGACGGGAGATGCATCTCGCGCGCACACACACACACACACAGCCGTGGATAAAAGCACGATCGCTCATGAGCGGACGACGCTTTGTCTCTCTTCCTCTGCTAAGTTGATTTTCTCCCCCTTCAAGCTCCTCCCTCTTCACTACGGTCTACGAGCAGTAAAAATTAGGCGGTGGGGAGAGAAAGTGCAGGGGGGGGGAGAACGGAGACGACGAAATAATACGGCTGCTTTAGAGCTCATTCGTACGCTTCAGTCCCCTGTGCCCATGAGACGAGACTGTTCATTACATCTCGCAATAAATGCGATCGTTTCTTCATAACTCTCCCCTCCTCCATCTTTCTCTACAATTTCAACTCAACCATTCACAGACTTTCTTGCGGCGAAGGAGACGATGCGAAAGAAAGGATTGGAGTCAAACCTCATGAATGCATTTAATGTATCAAATTGTGTCCTCTTTGTTTAAAATATTATGAAGGCTTTTTCAATATGGAACTGGAGAGATCCGGTGTTCAAGTCCCGGCCGAGGAAAATATTTTTACATTTGTGATCTGCTCAAATCCGCCTTCCCCACCTCTCTTGTGTTCGTCTTTTATGTGTGTTCCTTTCCCATTTCCTTATCTCTATTTCTATGTGAATGGACATTTGTTCGCCGTATGGCGGGATTCCGTGTTTGAATATATATATATATATATATATATATATACACTTTTTTGGAAAACCCACAAACGTGTAATGTAAATTCACCGATAGTCATAACAAACACAGAAACCAAAACACAAAAGAGGAAAAACTCACTGGTTCTCGAATTTTCGGTGGTCCAACCACCTTTCTCAAGAGGAATTAGGAACAGAACTCTGAGAGAGAGTTCTGTTCCTAATTCCTCTTGAGAAAGGTGGTTGGACCACCGAAAATTCGAGAACCAGTGAGTTTTTCCTCTTTTGTGTTTTGGTTTCTGTGTTTGTTATGACTATCGGTGAATTTATATATATATATATATATATATATATATATATATATATATATATATAATATTTGGACGGCACAATAGAACAGAAAAAAATTGATAACAAATAATAAACGCTGACATTGTATATTGTTTAAGATTTCGGCCTACTACGGGGCCTTCTTCAGGTCAGATCTCAGTACTTGAAACACTTATCAATTTGACTGTACAAAATTTCATGAATATTATATTTTAGTTATGGTCATCTTAAAAGTATATGAAAAGCTAATTGTGGTGGATCCGCAAAATTAGTAATGGGATATCGCACTAGAGGTAGTGGAGGATGGGAAGATCGAGAAAATGCGTCGGAATAGGCTATATTGCCGAATCAACTATCGGTGGGCGATGATGTTAAAAATTGAATTGCATTGCATATCCAAAAATCATGATTTTTTCAAAAAGTGCGATATAAACCTATAATATGCACCCCATTGGTTGTTAATGTTACCGGTAATGGTTTGACGATACATTAATCGTCAAACTTGTGCACTTATAACTACAGCATACCCCGCAAGCTGCTTTGCGGTGTATGGTGTCCGGGTATTAGCGATGCATGCACATACGAGTATATTAGTCCATAATGCATATGAATATATATCTGCTCATGGACACAACCACACGTAAAGAATCAACATTCTATAAAAATTCGTGTGATTGTTAAATTATGGTTTAAAAATATGCGAGCGCTTTGGTTGTTTTTAGTTATGATGGTGTATCCTGCGACGGAAAGACCAGTCCTTGAATCCTTTGACTAACGGTATCTCACTCTTATTTCATCACCATCCGACGGTTGGATCTACCTACATGACCGATTGGTACCATAATTATTTTAGTGGTGTCGCAACCTTGCTGGGAGGCTTGTGCTTCAGTATAGAAGTTAAAAAGAAGCGGTCACTGACCCGCAGCAAGACGTCACCTTAGGTGCCCATTCCCCCACCATGTTCAGCCCCCACCCGGAACCCGTTCTCCTTTGAATACGCAGCTCTGAATCCACACGATCGCCGACGCAAAGGCGCTCTCGCCCCGCGGTAGAACTGCGAGAGAAACTGTCGCTCTACTCGACCACCCCCATCCCTCGCATCCTTCCTCCGGCCCCCGGAAGATGGGTCTCTTCCTAGCGGACACCACATCCCCGCTGCTCCATGCGCGGGCCCCGTTCCCCACCGGACCCTTCCCTCTTCAGGGGCACAGCATTCACAACTGTCCGAGAAGGGCAGGAGCAAATGGAGTTTCACTCTCGTCGGACTTGGCACCCAACCTACGCTCCCAGCTCCTAAACCGCAACGTCCCCCGCTTCCCTCCCTCTGTACTCACCCGCGCTGACTAAGGTGCCTTTCTTCCCGCGCTGACTCTCTCCTCTCTCCCAAAGCTCCCCTGCTACTTCCGCGCATCCATCTCTCTCACTCTCTTTCCCCTTGTCTCTTCCTTACATCTCTTCCCAGGGATCGTTTCCGCCCCACCCGCCTGCACCCTCTGACCCTCTTTCCACGTGCCTTCCTCCGGCGCTCTCCACCCCGGGGTCCATTTCCGCTCGGCCCCCGCCTATATTGTTGCTCATCCCGCTCTCCCCGTGTGTCGGCCGACATTCCCTTTTTTTCGGGCGCGGGGGTTCCGCGAGGGCCCTTCGCTAACTCCGACGAGGGCGTAATGGTCCGAGACGAGCCTTCGCAGTTGTGAATGGGATGGTCATCCTTATATCATATCCTTACGCGGCCCTCGGAGACTCCCCTACCATTTGAAAGGGCCGTAATAAAATATGCTGGAAATTAAATGAGGCGTGAATTGCGGCCGAGGGTTTTTTCGTGAAATAGAAGATTTCATACAGGTGAATGGAAAGAAATTGATGTTTTTTTCGGAAAATATGTATGACCAACGTAGTCAGTGCACTGAAGAAACCACATCTGTTTTTAAGTCTTTAACTAATTTAACTTTTAACGGATGAAAGAAGCTTATTAAAGAAGATTAATGAAATTGAATTACATGTTTTTTAAGGAATACTAAAGCTTTCTTTCCTCTAATTCATTCGTCTATTTGAAATTTTACCTAAGTATTATCTACCTCAACCGTCAAATAAATTAATTGTTTATAGCAAACATTGTATATATATATATATATTATGGTCATTGGTTTTTACTGGTAAATTTCATTGCTGTTATAGGGCCAGAGTTTAAATAATTATATACCTCAAGACTTGTCTCACACATCAGATAGTGCCCTAACAACGAGCATGTAGGAAACATGTTGAGCATATCCTATATGAAAAAAAAGTATTTTAACAAATTTCTTTGTCGTGTTAAGTTTTTTGCTACATACGCATGCATTAAATGAAATTGAAATTGCGGCAAGATTAATTTTTCTTGATGTATTATCGACAGTTCGTAGTCCTGGCTCTAGTAAAAAGAAAAAGGTGCATTTATCACCTCGTATTAATGGATAAAATTGTATGACCTGGTCCGTTTGAGTTGTGTTAAAATACGAGTAATAATATTATTATCGTAATTACTCAGAGTATTTTTATTTTTTCCACACTTCAACTTCCAATGCAATTTAGTTTATCACGAAATATAGCCACTATGTAAAAATAATTTCATTTTAATACCTTTTATGTGATATTCGATCCACATAAAGTAGATCATACAGTTTTTTTAATTGTTTACTCGTCAACTAGATGAAAAGACAGTATGGAACAATATAATCCCTGCTGTTTTTTTCCATCAACGATTTTCCGTTACTTTGACATGCATTATAAATTCAACCAACGGTCTTCCGAAAAAGAAAGAGACCTAGATCATATATTTTTTGTAGTGTTCTTCAGCCGTGGAATTTACTTATTCTCGTCCAACATGCAGCAGTGCAGTAATAAATAAATAAAATGAACTTTGTACGGATCAAATAGCCGAACTGCTTAATGGCAATTCGGCCACATTGAACTAAACTCATAATTTAGTTTTCTGAATAAAAAGTCACTTGGCCACTTACTGTTATATTTGGGTATTCTGATGCGCATAATAAATGTGTATCCTATTAAATTTGTTTATAATTTTCTACTCATGATGGTTGGAAATTTGTCAAATGTGTATTGAAAAAATAGAAAAGCAAAAGTTGCAATTTACAAGAAATGTGGAACAATGAATTATTTAATTTCCCTTTAAGTAAATAAAACAGTTTCTGGCGTAATTTGGTGGAAAATCTTCATACTGACGTTTTTTATAAATCAAACCACTCCACTTCCCTTTAAGTAGTCATAAATTATAACAAAAGTATGAATTTAAATTTTTTAAGTTAATGGAACAGCAGATATTATTAACAGATTAAAAGTAAATAATGTTACCTTTCCTTAGGATATATGGCCGTCTAATTTCCCATATCAAATGTATTGCATATTAATTTTAATTTACCACATTGTTTACTTTCTGCCACCCTTTATAAGGTTCTTTTTTAATTTATGTAATGGATTTTGTTGTTTCCTGTTGCTTATTCTCTCCGTTTTATGTGGTTATTAATCGCAAAAGCATATCCATAAAATCTGTTGCTTCGAAGTGGTACCTGAATGTTTAGCTGATTATATTTTTATATTAATGTGTACAATTGCGTGAGGATGATATGCCAACTAATCCGTATTTGCATTTTTAACTTTTAATAGTTTTATTTTGAAAATGCTCTACAAGGCCATCGTGTTTCACACGAACGACCACGGATAAAATGAAACAACGTTTGTCCGACCGAGTTAGGAGAGAGAGGTGTTTTGAGTAAAGGGTAGTCTGATGTGTAATTACCTTCTGCCACACACCCTACAGGTAGCTTGCAGGGTTCTAAAAACTAAAATAATCAATCATTTCAGTTTCTTTGGCAAGTTCCTAAAACGAACATTTTTTCAAAGAATTAAAAAGGCTTTTATTAGATACTTATTTATGATGATTTTTTTCTGTTCAAGGAAGTATTTTTTAAGATAAGACCTTCTTTATTGTAGCAGCAAACAAGATGATTTTGCTTTGAAATCTCAAATGTTAACTACTTCTATCATTTTAAGGGAAAATATTCGCTTTCCTCTTTGACGAACCAATGCATTTAAATGAGAATTCAAACTCGAAAAAGGCACCGTTTATAAAACGGACGAAAAGATTGGTAACATTTTTTCGTATGACTGAAAATGCTAAATTGTAAAAGAAACTACTCCCATGAAACTGAGCTTGATTCCTACGGCTTCATAATGACGTATTTTGGGTTAAAGTTGGTGGGTTGTTGCCCATTCGTGTTATAGAAAAATTATATTACTCGTTCTCTTTTGTAAAATATTGATTAATTTATTGTGAAATGAGTTTCGGTCTACGCTGCATTTGGGAGAGAATTTTCGGGCCCGACCACTTCAAGAGAACGGCTCCTTTGCTTCGAATGAGCAGCTGAGATGGTTATTGATGCTGTTTTTTCGCATCCCTTCGGTGTGTGAGAAATGAATGCATCGAGTTTCGCCGTGCGAGTGAAAATGTCCGTGACGGTGGAGTCAGCGGTGGCAGGGAGGTTCAGGTGCACGCGTCCGATGGGAGTCGTTTTCGGAATCCCTGCGCTGACGGCCCTCATTCTCATCGCCCCTGATCTGTCGGTGGAGTGGGGAGGGATACACGCCGTTATCATCTCCAATCGCTCCGGTTTCAAAGAGGCCGTGGAGCTCGCGGAGGAGGGCTTAGCCGCTCTCCCGAGCCATTCAGATGACAGCCTCCGGCCCGTAATGCCATGACTACGAAACGAGGCCTTCCCACATTGGATATTATTTTTATGAAGACTTTTTGTTCATCCCGGTTGGTTTGAGGCTTGCCTCCGTTCAACATTCAAAATGTGTCTTTTAATGGTTCGTTTCCTTTACGCGTGCAACACCTGCCTGTTTCTATTAAAAAAGGATTCGCCGGTGTAGCGCACTATACGAATGAAAAATGGTTCGGTTAAATTTCATAAAGAATTCAAACATTGATTTTGAGAAGTACCAGGGTTTATATGTTTATGTAGAATTCGTTGCATCAGGTGGGTTCAGAATGATCTTCAATTTTGAATTAAAGTTAATACCCGGGCATAGTTCGAATGTTTCTACGCTTTGGGGGTTATTAAAGCATATTTGATTTATTAGGCATCGTCTTCACCACTTAATTTTGCTATGAAGGCTTTGGAAAAGTGATGGATTTGTTAGTTATATAGTCTGTACTGCTGAAGATATTTTTATTACAGCTTGATACTGATGTTATAAAGCGATTTTTTGTTGCCTTAAATATTTTTTTCATACAATAATGTTTTAATATCGGGTTTTTGTGACTTGTTTACTGAAGGCTGCTCTTCTACAAATAAAAAGGAATGCGTAATGCTATTCTAGACGGCACTCCAAAAATAAATAATGCCTTTTACATGACTCCCATGACCAAAGGGAAATATATTCCCGTCTTCTTCCGTGTATTTATTCCTTCGTCATAAATATTTCATGGAATTTTTTTTCACTGCTCAAAGACAACCGTTCTCGAGGCCCATAAAACATATATCTGCCAGGGTAACACTAGGGTAATCCCCGTCAGAGACGTATTTCCAGTCGTTTATGAGGTTTGTTTTCACGGATGTAAAGCGGTGAAGGCTAAATTTGGATTTTATGGGATCCAATTATTACATTCATAGCAATAATTTATGGATTTAAAATAACATCTTTCATATATTTTCGGTCATTTACTAAAAGCGTTATATTTCATAGGCAGAAAAGCCAACTGCACTTTTTTGTTCAACAGCTACGCATTCTTCGCTATAAATCAGTCTCTCTTAAAAGACTATATCCGTAAGTTTTCGTGTATCACTTAACACTCATTTAACGGCTATCTCATTTATAATTTAGAGAAAAAATTTAGTTAGATGTAGCGTTATGTAATTCAAGTGTGTCTTCCCAAAAAAAACACATGCATGCCCTCGTATACCGCAAAAGTAATATTTCTTCAGGCTAGTTATTTCATTCAAAAGTTAAGCATAACCTTCGTAATTGCGTGTATATTTCTGGTATAAAAAGGTTAGAATAAATTGAGATCTTCCTTATTGTTAATATTACCTGGAAACTGAAAAACCAGAGGTCGATATAGATTTGCAATTAGAAGAATCATTTTACGATGCAATAATAAGGTGATGAGCAAGATATCTGAAGGATACCCAAAATTTGTCACTTAGGACTCATTCAATCTCCCAGTGTATTTGGGTTTTAGTTTTCTTGTTTTCTTGTGGAATATGCATACGTGAAATCTATACCTGTGTATCGGATGAAAAATAAAAAAGGGGCGAATGGAATTCCTCATACGATGGGCCAGAGCCAAGCTATACACTTGACTGCTTTTACTAATTTCAAATTCCTATTTTTATTCCACCATCACAATTCCGAAATTTTGACGATGAGTTGTCTACTAATTTTGATACAAAAAGCTCCAAAGGAGAAAGAAGGAATATACAGAAAAATGAAGCTAGCAAGGTGACATAGAGAGAGAAATGACGTAGATGAGGATAGCTTACAGTTCATCTTACAGCTGTAGTTCAAGGTTTACTTGATAGCGAGATGGAAAGAGCATCGAGGGAATTAAAATCAAATAAGGCCGTGGGGGTAAACCACATTTCTGCGGAACTACTTAAAGGTTTAGGGCGAGAGGATTAATTCGTGGCATATATGAGGAAGGAATCTGGCCATAAAACTTCGTCACTGTAGGTTCCTATTCCAAGAAAAAAAAAGGCTATATTATGTGAAGACTACGGAACAATAAGTTTGCAGGCGTCAGTAGTGACGGAGTAACGTCCTTTTATGGCAATCCAAAGGTCGAGGGTTCGATTCCCACCTGAGTGCGTTTTCCTCCATCTTGGGCTTGAATGTTTGTAATTGTGTTCAAATTAATCACTGTTAATTATCCGATGTAAAGATCAATAAATAAAGATCAAGTGCTGTTTTCGGGTTAATACTACACAAATAAAAGTTTGATTTCGCACGTAGGTTAAGCGGATCTCAGGATAATGATCAAGAAGATGGAGATCACGAGGAGATGACCAGTTTGGGTTTAGGAAGGGGAGAGGCACGCGTGATGCCATTCCAGTAATGGAGGTCACTAATAGAGAGGAATTTAGAATACAATCAGGAAGTATATACCTGTTTTGTACATTTCGAAAGGGCGTTTGATGTAGTAAATTGGAAACTCTGAGAAATGCTTTACGGAAAATAGGAAGTAATTGGAGAGTTTAGTGCTATCACTATCACCTGTGCTGTTGAACGTATGTGTGGAGGAAATTGTCAAAGAGGCATAGGAAGAACTGGAGATAGGAATTAAAGTCGGCGGTTTATTTAGATTTGTTGATGATAAAGTTTTAGTACCTTGCCAGTCAGCCAAGGGGTTGCAAGCATTGCTGTGAGTACTTTGGATAGTCAGTGCAGTGGATATGAAATGAGAATAAATGTAAACAAAAAATGTTATGCAGTTTCCCAGAAAGAGAAAGGCTAAGACAAACGTCAAAATAGTAGGGCAAAAACCAGAATAAACAGAGCAGTTTACGTATATCGGAAATTTTTTGGACTCAAATGGCCAAAGTAGTAGGGGCATAACGAGAAGTGTTGCGTAAGGCAAAGAAGCTTTCACAAAGAGGTGAGAATTGATGACAATGACGTTGAGTGAGGGCGTTAACAGAAGGCTCGGTAAAACTTTGATAAGGAGTCTAGTTATGTACGGCGCGGAAATATGAACATTGAAACAGGATAATAAGCGTAGGTTGGAGACTATTGAAATGAGAGTTTAGAGAAGGTGAATTGAACAGGAAGTAAAACAAATGTCAAAAAATATGGGAATGGTGGCAGAGGAGAGAGGATTTTGTGGAGAAATCAAAAGGAGGCAGGAAAGATGGATGCGGAGAATTTCGATTGACGACGGGATGTAGAAGATTGTGATAGAGGTGAGAATGTTAGTCAAGCCAGGAAAGCGCAGGAATAGGATATAGATGTAGGGATGGAGGGAAGAAAGAAGTACACATATTTGAAGAGGGGCTTATTGTAGAATAGGATGTTGGGTTGGTTCATTAGAAGAGACAAGGAATTTGTCGCTGTACAGTGTGGTAGATTGTGCCCATGCATAACCTACTTTAGCCGGTGAATTACCTATAATAATAATTAGAAGTTGACCATAGTAGAAGGAATAATAGTAAAAGTAATTTGGAATATTTATTAGTAACTCAAATAAGGTCTTTAAAATACATTAATTTTATTGAGCAGAGATCTATGAATGGCATAAAGAAATAAATTCAAGTACGCTGAGTACGTAATGATATTTATGCGCATGACGTATTACACGTAAATTAGATTAACTGGGTTTATTATGAATTTAACGCCTGATTAAAAAGTTCTGTCGTTCTTATTTTTAACTTAATTGAGGTTGTAGCATTTGCGGAGGGTATGTTGCACAATTAATATTAATAGTCAATGGTTATTTGTATAATTGTTTAAAATTTAAAGATTACACGAACAAATTGGTTAATTTGAAGTAGATTGTGGAATTTTCAGATCAAAACGGCCATTCGCGCCCAATATCGTGTTCAATATTGATTTCATGACGGGTGGTATTTTTAATTTTCATCTTAATTAATTTACCAACTCGATTTAGAGTGAGCCATTGGCTGTTGGTGATTTTAATTTGACAAAATTTTAAGTACTTCTTAAATATCAAACTTTTTCAAGCCCATCCCTCAGCAACGAAAGGAATTACAAAGACAAGTTATAATCAAACTCTGGAAATCACGGGCGGAACACTGATTTGGAAAATTGGATGAAATATCTCTTTTTTTCGCCCGCGGTTGTTGTACTGTTGTGATTGAAAAAAAAATCCCAGTTCCGTTCCCGGAGCTTTGTCCTGCTTTCAACTTTTAATTCGAAGTTCCTCGCCTTTAATTAGTGACAGAACATCGTTCAGATCGCCTACAAGCAATGGAAACATATTTTGGTGGTGGCTTGAATCCTACGAGTAACGAGTGTCGCCTCTCTGCGGCGTAATCCCCAAGACTTGAGCCACGTTAGTCAAAGCCCGCTTCATTGCGGGGAGCAGAGACTGAGCCGAGGAAGAAGAGGGTGGAAAGGAGCGTAAGTAGGCCACCACATGCAATGGTCTTAACTCGAAAGAGAACACTCGGTTAAAATTGTCAAAGCGGCTTCATCCATGCCGAATAATCTCTTAAGAGATGGCAAATTTTCTCGGAGTTTTTGCCGTTAGGTATGACACAACTGTGTTCAAATTTTGAGGAACACAATTATTGAAAAGGTCAAGTGACTGCAGTGGATGAAATCGGGAAAATAAATTTAAAATTTGTAAATTACATAGTATATTGGGATTACTATCCGAGTAAGGTAGTGTTGTCAAAGTTTAAAGAAAGGGACTCTGCAAAAAGTGAGAGAAAAACTTGTAAATAGTATTCCTTCATTTTCCTAATGATTGATTTAGTTGTTATTACCTTTTTAGTTGTTCTACGCTCTTCTAACGTATCATATTATCCAAACTCTATTTATTCTGACTGGCTCGGAACGATGAAATGAAATACCGATTACTTGCAAAAACGAATTTGAAAATTGTTTTATTCAGCAAATATTAGAGATTTAGAATGTTTTTCTTTTCATCCTGAATTGATTTATAAATCTTTTTCCAAACCGACATCAAAACCTAAAAGTTCCATTAGCAATGAGCATAAGAGCCATTAATTTTCCGGGTTTATCTCCAGAATGTACTCAATTTTTCTCACAGCAAAATAATATTTAATCGACCGCGGTGAAAGCGAAGTGGGAAATATTTCTCCTGCAATTCAAAGTTTTAGATTTCAGATCAATCATTGGAACTTTAAAATATTCATTTCGAAATTGCGGAATGATACGAACGATAGGAGTGGTGAAGTGAATTCTACGTTTTCTTCCGATGGAAAAATGAAAGCAATCACGTAAATGCGTTCACTTAATCTTTTCCCGACTGTGGATAGCGGAATTTGGCATAAACCCACCCTCGGCGTGGGACAACCGAGGCGTTGTTTAACCGATACAAATGGCTCCCCTCTCATGCTTTTAAACTTTCGTCGGAGGAGCACTCGGCGAGATCCCTTCGCGTGCGCGGAGGGCCACGCGGCCCCAAATGCCTCGCCCCGAGCGAGAGCAATGTGTTTCGCTCGGCTGGGACGTGTCATTTGTCTCTCAGCCGCCCTGCTCAATACGTCAGCGGCTAAATCGGCACCCCCCCCTGATAATCAACCCCCCATCTCTCCCTCCCTCTTCATCCATCCAACCACCTCCATCCTTCCCTCTTCCGATCGAGGAACCGCCACCCCCATTTCTCCCCCGCAGAGCATCCGTTGCTCTGAGGAGAGAGGGCGAATAGGGACTGGCTCCCTTCAGTTGGGCGCCGGAGGATGTGCCAAGGGGCGAGATGGGCGAGATAAAAGGGGCCGAAGTGACATCAAGCGAACCAAGCGGAAGTGTGTTATGGCCCACAGCATGCCCAATTAAGTAACGACATCGATTTCTCACGTTAGAGCATCAGCATTTTAGGTAATAAAGTGGACGATACAACTCCACACAGAGAAATAACAATTTCAGAAATTGTTAAATTGCTCCTTATTTACAAATATGAAAGCTTTTAGTGCCGAAAAAATCACTAATAAAGCGAGAATAAATTTGGTGAAACTTGATGTGGTCATTTCACGCACGACATTTAAAAAAGCGGCAGTGTTATTGCTTTTATATTTTTAGAAAAGCGTCCTTTTGGCTTACTAACAATGACATGAACTTAAATTTAATAAAATTCTCCTCAAAGAATGGATAAGCCATTGGTTAGAGTATTTGGTGCGTCATTCAGCTGGTGACCGAAAGCTACGACTACGATTGATACTTGGTACGTAAGCAGCTCCATTTTAGCATGATGATTTCATTGGATAACTGAGCTTTCAAAGGACCCGCAGGCATGAATGAGAAAAGAATAGCCCGTTTATTGTTTAGGCATTAGCTTCATTAGATTTGTGGTTAGTATGAGGTGGACTTCACATTCACTTAAAGAAACAACTTTCGGGTCGACTGCTGGGTCGTAGAAATATTACGTGAGAAACTACTTTTTCAGGCAATGTCTAAATGAAAGAAAAATCTGATAAACTCGTGAGAACTCGTAAGAAAGCTACCTTTGGGATGACTCCTGTGGTTGTTAATTGAGAATTGAGTGATTAATGGTTTAGGGTATTTAGAACTCAAGATAAACAAAAGGGATTCGAATATGGAGTGGTATGAAAGAACATAAAATTCGAAATGCAACTTTGGAAGCGGGTATTATTTTTGTTGGGCTACTAAATTTACGCAACGAATTTCATGCGCTTAATTACCTAACTATGTTTTATTTCTGTGTCAAGAGGTCGATTGTAAACGAAAGAGACCGGCGTTGCTCAGATTCAATTCTCGAGGTTTGAAGCATTGATTCGGACGGCAAAAAAGGTAGTGGATTAAATCGTAATTAGAGTTTTCTAATACATTTGTCTGCGTTGTAATAAGAGTTTGGAGTGGAATGATTGGAAAACAAAAATTTACAGTTTAAATTCACGGATTGAATTGATAACCAGGAACATTCAAGAACTTGGGAATTAACCGTGCTGTCCTATATATGTACACTATTCATAAAATTTCAAGTACTTTTGCCGCGCCACAATTTTTCTCATCGAATGCGGGTACAGATTATGGAGCTGCATATTGTTATATGGCACATGGGAAAGTGAAATGAATGTAAAGAGAAACCGAAGGCAGAGAAACGTGTGGAGGCAGCCATCCATTTTTTGCACGAGTAGGATGCAGTAGGAAGTTGCTTACCTTAATTGCATTCATTTAGGGAACGGCGAAGTAGTTATGTATGTGGAATCATTCGAATAAATGTCATTGAAATTTCATGTGTTTTTTCATGAAAAGCTTGTTTTTCCTTGGAAGAGCTAAAGAGCACATTTTTAAATGCATGACCGCGGAAATAGGTTCCAAATTAAAACTAAGCGCGCATCTGAATCATTCTGAGGTTTAAAAAGAAATATAAGCTTAGATCTCGTATAATTTTCAGAATACATTTTCTCGTATATTTCTCATATTGTTATAAGAAAATCAAATACGCTCGGAAAAGGACACTATTCATAATTCCCCCATTGGTGTGCACCTTCATGGTTTTGGTAATAACTTTTGGTAGTGTTGTTTTGACCGTCCATGTTGACTCAAATTGCGGAGAAAACTGGTACGATTTGCCTTTATAATTTGCCTTTCTGTCTTCTTTCTTTTGATAAATAATTTCTCAAATCTATTACCAATCCCAAAAATTCGTCTATTATGTTGAACAAAAAATGTTTGAGATGGAATGCTATTGCAGAGAGATTGAAATGTTCGTATTATATTTCTTCATTTCAAATGCTTACTATAACTGAAGTAAGTAAAAGGAAATTGATGGATGATACTTCGTTATCTCAATCCCTTAAAACATGAAATATTGCATCCTGATTTAATTTCATTCTCACATTATTTTATAACCAAAGAATTCAAAATTTTGTATCAAATAATACGTTTTAATTTGCAAAATTTATTTTATATTTACAATGACAGACTTCAAATTTTAGTAAAATGTAAATTATACACGCGCTACTTCCCATTTGTAGTTTACATGGAACATTTTAGCATTTAAACATTTTTGCTAATTAAGTCTCAAAATATGGCAAAATATCTCTTTTCAACAGATTAGACGAAGAACGAATTTCAACCGGTAGTTGGGAGTGGGGAGGGGCAGTGATTGTAGTGCGTGAAATCGCCACCCATGCACTTGCAAACTACAGACGAAGTTTACTCCGAGGGTATATCTGCAACATTATTGCTACGAATAGTTATTCTGTGTGTAGGCAATGAGTGATGACTGGACTAGTCTTTGAAAACGAATTAACCGGCATAAACCTACGGTAAAATCTACGCCGGAGTCAAATGACGTTGATTCATTTCAGTGTTAAATATTGTTTCAGACTCATTTTACTATGAACACATCCAATATTAAAGATAATGAACACGCAATTCGTTTACGGTGACAATAGTATATAGAAGGTTCATGACGCATGAATTGAATTTTTATCAAATGAATTAGATCAAAATATAACGACCATGGCATTGATACTCAATTTCTTGACAACCTTTGGTATCAACAGAACCTCAGCATGCTAGGAAATGTTATTTCACTTACGGCTAGAGAGCAATCAGCCGAAATCCGTTGACCTGCGCGAACGACTAACCACTTAGAGACCTAATAGCTGTGTAACATATGGCTAACTTTTTCCTTCCACCATTTTTCATAAACCTGGTTATGACCTCACTTTTTTGTATGATGCGGAGTAGAGAGGGATCAATTTTTCTACACGTAGGTTTTATTTTTTTCATAAACTGACAATGTTTTTTTTAAGGTTTTAAAAAAGTCTCCACCAATATGCCTAACACTTTTAGCGGTAATATTTTCAGTAGTGTTGACTCTGCAATGGATTTTGCCCTCTTTAAATAGACACTGAAGCATCTTTATAAGTCCAACTTATACCATTGCTTTCAGCTGACTAGGTCAGGTTGTGAACCAGGATCTTCAAGTTGACCGTCGAGAGTGCAAACCGAATGCTAAAACGTCATTTTCCATCCTTGTGAATTATTCTGTAAATCAAAGGAATGAGATTATTCCTACATCTGTCCACCTATCATTGGAGCTGCTACAATGCACGTATTTACCTAGCCTCAGAACGAACGAGCACAGCAGTAATGGTAGCTATTTTTTATCATTTCACACATGCTGAAACACCCGTCCTTAAAACTAGGTCTAATCAAATTTTGCTCGAAGACTTCGCAATCATATATATTTATTTTCACATTGCACCAGGGAGCGTTCAATGTTTTTCCCCTTTTGCTACAAGTTGGATGAAATGGGTAATTAATGGTTAAAGCGAATTAATGTGGAGACTTTAACAGTTCGGAAGAGTTGCGTTGACAGCCGATTACGTCAACATCAAGCCAGCTATATAATTGATGACGACTAATGATATCTTTATGCGTCCAAGATTCGAATGAATGCCGCGCAATTCTTTAATGAAAAATGTGCGTAAGTCATCGCCTTTGCGATGATAATGATCAACCGGTTATCTCGGGGATTTCCACAATTCACTTTTGGCGTATCAACTAATCCCGATAGATGAAGAAACAATCAGCAAGGCGCTCACCTTTTGGCTGGTTCTTTCTGACTAGAAGTCGGCTGTGGCATCATGGAAGTAGCCAGAATCGAGTCAAAGTTGGGTGTTTAGTGCCCCATAGCTGGAGATAAAAATCATAATGATGGAGGCGCAATGGATAATCTTAGCCGTCGGAACGGATATTTGGAATAAATTGCCCGGTCTGGACCCCTGATACACGAACCACTCTCAACACACACACGCTCTCTCCCTCCACGGCCATCCATCCCGGGGAGATCTTGACTCTTCTCAGAGGAGGGTCCTGTCTCATTCAAGGGCTCATTTTCCAACCCTTTCCCGCCCTCCCTCGTCCCGTCGTCATCAATTTCTTCCGTCCGTTTCCCGTGGCGATGACCATTTGCGATGGCCGATGGGAACGAAAGGGATCCCGATGAGTAAGAGGAAAAAAAGAGAGGACATCTATCCTAACTACATCGCCTCCTCCAGCGCAGTCGCTCCGAAATCGTCAATCACTGCATCTCAATGGGCATTTTATGACGGATGCCTGGCTTTTTCGTGGTGAATTTCTGCTTCGAGAAATCGCCAAATTACGTCATATTTCCCCATCGCTGATTGATGTTACTCAATCGAAAGAGTGCACTTAAGAATATCATTGCGCAACTTTTCGATTGAAGAAGATTATACCTTTTTAAAAGGGAGGGCGAGGAAATAAGGATAATATGACAGCTCTCTTATGCCATCTCAAATGGAAAATGTGGAATGAAGTTTACATTATTGATATAACTCTAACTACAAGCGTTGCTTAAACGTTCCCCGATTGATGCAATTGGTACTGACTTGAAATGCTATGCTAGAATTACTTCAGGTGAATGAAAACAAAGACTTGAATTATAAAAACCACATTTGATAAAAAATGGTTTTAAACAGGTTCAACCAATACACCTAAGCATGGACATACTATTTTATTAGATTATGTATTATATCCTCATCGATGATTTGCGAATTTTTAAAACATGGGAGTGTTCTTTAAGAAATCATATGTCTTCATTTCATTTCTAACTTCAATGCTTTTCAAGAAACTGCGGGAGATGCCGCAACAGTAACTTTTAACGGAGTCATCCGCTATGTGTGCATTTGATGCAACAATTTCAGAGAGTAAAAATCATTCGCCTTGACCGGGATTCGAACCCGGATCCCTCGATATCCGGCCGAGTGCTTTAACCACTTAGCGGTTAAAGCACTCGGCCGGATATCGAGGGATCCGGGTTCGAATCCCGGTCAAGGCGAATGATTTTTACTCTCTGAAATTGTTTCTTCAATGCTTTTGCTCATTTCTTTATTAGTAAGACATGCTTTGCCCTGTAGTAACCATGAGGATCCCCTTTAATACTTAAGAAAGTAGTAAACTTATGGAAATAATTATGAATAATTGTATTCAGAAATACGGTCAAGGATATGTGTTGGGCAATGAGGCGTTTTGTTGAACAACAAAATCCAACCGAATGCTTAACTCCTATTCAATAAGCACTCATTCGTCTTTTTGGGCGTAAGTCATACAGACTAACGCATAGTGTCCTGAAAAACAAATGGGAAGTAATGATTCCGTATAAAAACTATGGATGGCTGTCACTCTGCAGTCTGTAAAAGCAATGTCAGGAAATGTTTAAACAATTTGGATTTTTCGAAAAAATCTGTCACATGACAGTAAGGATTAAAGTATTTTTAGTCACAGGGGGGTAAAGGCGATTTGAAGGACCAAGTTTCCGACCTAGCAATGCCAATGTTTTTAACAAATGCTCTAAGTGTCCTTGTTATAGCACAACAGGAATCGTAATTCAATTGATAACTGCTATTCGTTCAGTATTTCAAATTAGACAACTGGAATTTGGCACTTCTTCTCTTACTTTAAACGCCTATAATAAATGTATTATGAAAAGTAGTAGAAAACCGCAGTAATAACCAATCCGAAGGCTGGTTGAATAGGTGAGGCTAGGGTTCACCCAACACTATATCCTACTAGGTGGGTGGAATTTACTCATCTGGTAGCAAAAAGTCTCGGATGTGAAGCAGTGTATCCATAGGTGCCACCCGTAATCGAACTCGGCTCTATTCGTCAAAGGCCTAAAGCAGTGAACACTGGACTGCTAGGCCTCCGATAGCTGAAAAGTTAAAAAAATGAAGTGCCAGAATTTGAATTACTTTTCAGGCAATGAATCAGAAACGAACCACGTGACAGAATCTCAATGTAGGATGAAGTGAGTGGTGGCCATAGGTGATAGGGGTGGGGAGAAATGTGTAGGGGAAGGTTTTAGAGTTGGAGTTTATGAGAGGGATGTGAGGGAAGATAAAATGTGTGAAATAAATGGCAGATATGGGAGGAAATAAATGAGACGGGCGGAGGAGGGTTGGCGTTGGGGCGGGGCGGGCGGTGGGGGGGTGGGGAGGGAACGTCTCGGAGGAGCCATGGAGGCCCGTTGCAGGGGTCGACCGAAGGAGAGAATGAGGGATGGACGGGCATAGGCGAGGGGATAGCGACCAAGACAAAAGCGAATCGGAGATGACGCTTCCCTCCAAGGCGGAGCGCCGCCCTCTCGCCTTGGCGGCCGTATGAGTAAACACAGAGGGCTTTTTTTCAGGCCCTGACAACCAACGAGGGCTCTCAGTGGAATTGTTCAGACACGTTTGGTTTCCAACCAGTGGAAATTCGTCTGTTGACAATACATTTCAGTCTCTTTAGGGATAGAGATGTTTTGGAAAACATGCAATAAATAAAAGTAGCTAAGGGGTCGGCGAAATTCTTTTGACGGGGCAAGAGCGCGGAAAAATAGCACGCAAACTTATCGATGGGTTATCAATCTTCACGAAGTCGGAAGTGCTGTTAACTCCGCAGGATGCTAATATCTATGGACGTTGCATTGATAAATAAACCTCGAATACACGGAATTAAAGGATATGCCGGACTTACTTTTCTGCTTTTATTTTGTTGCTGCTTTCATGTATTAATTAACTAAAGGAATTATTTGTGCATTAATCATTTTTTATGCATCAATATGATAAATGTCTTTCTCATTACCATTCTAGTACTGAAAATAATTTTCCATAGAGAATGTCTTCCTCCCACAATAAGGACGATTAATACTAATAAAAAATATGCCAGATTTATCAGCGTTTTTTTAGGTTGAATGAACAATTTTCCACATGTGACTCTGGCCTTTTTTATAGGAAAAGAGTTTTCTTAATTATTAAAAAAATAGAATTCTTTGACTGACATGATTCTGACATCAAATTAATTGTATACATTTTTTAATCATTTTTATATTTGGTTGGGAAAAAAGAAATCCATTATTTCTGCGTGAAATTCAAAAATTTATTTAAGATGTTTCGGATTGTCTGATTTGGGTCAAATACGCAGCGTTTTGTTGCATAATTTGTTGCTAATTTAAAGGTAGCTTTCTAATGCCTCTCTTATAGAAGTCTTGGTCCTTATTGGCGAAAAACTATAGTAATCTTTTTTTACAATCTTCTCTTGATCGCAACTTCATATCACTCAGGAAGTTTTGCAATGAAAGAAAAAGGTGGTAATCGCTTGGTTCCAGGTCCGGACTATATGGTGAATGCATTAAAACCTTCAACCAAGCTCCCGGAGTTTCTGGCAAGTCAGTACAGACGTGTGTGGGTGGCCTTGCGTCGTCCTGATTCAACACAACACCTCTTCTGTTGGCCAACGCTGGCCCTTTCTGGTCAATCGCTATCTTCAAACGGTCCAGTTGTTGACAGTAGAGATCTGAATTTAGTGTTTGGCCATACAGAAGCAGCTCATAATAAATTATTCCTTTGAAGTCCCACCAAATACACAGTAGAAGCTTCCTGGCCGTTAGTCCTGGTTTGGCCACCGTTTGAGCTGCTTCACCAAGCTTTGACCACGATCGTTTTCGCACAATATTGTCGTGTGTGACTCATTTCTCATCCCCAGTGACCATCCGTTTAAGAAATGTGTCGAGTTAATTCCGTTTGGCCAAGGCTTTGCAGATGGAAATTCGTTTCATTATGTTGCTTGGTGTTAGTTGGTGTGCCACTCAAATATCGCGCTTCTTTTCGAATCCAGCTTTGCGCAAGTAGTTTTTAACTGTTTTATGGTCGATCTTTAGCTCTTGGGCGATGCTATAACTACTAACATGCCGGTCAACTTTGATTACTTCTGTGATTTTATCGACATTTTCGACGACGGTCCTGCCTGTGGGAGGTGCAGTTTTAACATCAAAAATGCCTGAACGGAATCGACGAAGCCAAAATTGCACGCAATTAGCTGTTACAGTATCGGCACCATAAACACAATTCACAATTTAAGCGGCCTAGCTTGCATTTTCGCCTTTATCAAAGAAAAACTGTAAAATGTACCGAATTTTCCGTTTGTATACTTCCATTGTGAACACCCTATAATTCATAACTGAATGGAACAAACAAAAAAACCAAAAGAATTTTTTGGCGTGAAAGGTCACCTTGACAACGAGCATAAACTTGAAATTCAGTGATCGATACTTGACGAGATATCGATCACTACAGCCATCTACCGAGAAAATAAAAGATTTCTTTTTCCCCAACCTAATATTTAGATTAATGAACAGAGAACGAAGCCGTCATCAATTTATGAGAAAGATACTCCTTATTGGCTAGCCTGTTTCTTCCTTGACGTGGTTTAGTTTTCATTTGCCGGATTATATCATTCTTGTGATTCGAGTGAATTTTTTCCAATGTCCTTACTACTTTGGCCAATTTTGTCTGAAGCTTCTCCTAGATAGGTAAACTGCTTCAGGGTAATAACGTCTATTCTAATGGAAATGTAATTTCAGATTGTGAAAAGTCATTCGACCGGAATTCGAACATGTATCTCTCGATGTCCGACCGAATGAATCACCCACTTAACCTACCGTAAGGGCGTCCTCTTACACTCCAAAATTTTAGGGCTTTAGAGATAAGATTATAAGATTTCATGACGAAATATCATACATACAATATCACAAGGGTTCAAAGTCGTGCACGTAGAGCCATAGTTCATGACATTAAAGGTTAAATTACTATTATGCATTTATTTATGATATTATTATTATTATTATAAAGTTTCCGAGTGATAATGAACACTTCTGTCTTTAACCTTCTGTTTATTCCGATTGCCCATCTGGCACTCTCTGATATTCAGCCTGAGGCATGCACAGGTTTCATATAACATATTATAGTTAATATTTCATGATAAATGCAAATTTCGCAAAATAGATTTAGATAGTCGTAGGAGACACACAAGTTCCATGCTGTAGTCATGTTTACTTGGTAAACACTAGATAGTTTTAAATTAGTCATTTGGGGTAACATATTTACAAAACAGAAAACATTTGAGGCTTTTAATTGTAAAAGTGTCTAGGCGAAATAGAAGCAATTGGTTTGGTAATCTAACAATTTGGTGTGTTCTCCTGAAATCATATTCGATCATTCAAATAACTGCATGTAGGCATAGTGGAGGATTGGTGAATATAAACACACCCGGAGAAGTGGGAGGGTCGTCTCAAAAGAACCGAAAGGATAGAATGAATGCCTTCCACGTGTAAAATTCTTCAGTCGGAAATCGAATCAAAAGTTTAAAATGAGATATGACTCCTCGACAAAAGAATGAATGACAAAACTCTTCCTTTGTGTTTGCTGTGTTCGCCCTTCCCTGCGTTCAATTTTTTTGGAAGGTAGTAGTTTCCCACTCTACATGAAAAATCAAGCTAGAAGTTTCTTCCCTTTCTCGATCGTGTCCGATTTATTCTGTAACTTAGAAGGGACTGGAGCGTATCATGCCTTAGCAGCGATTATAGACAACCGATTGGGAGATAACAGAATAGTCTAAGAAAATAAGAAATTCTGGCATAAGAAGTAGAAGAGCCCTGCAACGAAAGCCTAAAAGTCTGGTAGCAGCTCAAGATTCATTAATCTGGAACAGTATATTCTTTGGTAATAAGGTATTAACAATAGAAGAAGCGGAATATATTTCTTGAAGCAAAGGTCATTTTGTGCTACTCGAAAATTTCGAAGATCAATTACTATTTGTCGAAGTAACAGAGCAATTATATGATTTATTGGAAGAGAATCCATTTAAATGTCAATAAAGAATAATTTCTGTTTTTTGATACTCCTTCCACCCTTGGCTGTCTCTCTTCCACTTTACTGTAGATCACTCTATAATTATGGCACAATTTGTTCCCGTTGTCTTCTTATGTCACCACATACAGCCCGAATATATCTTCATTCTTTCTCGCAAGCTCCCGTCTTATACTTTCTAATTTCCATGTTCTCAGTATGGTCTAACTTTCAACTCCATATCCTAACTAGTAATAACTTTTATTTCTTCTTTTTTGATAGTGCTGTCGGTTACATTTTTCAAGGATTTTATATGATGACAGCTGCAAAACCCTATCCTCTCCAGCCACTCGGTCCAGAGTAGCCAGGGCTCATATTCATATCTATTATTTGGTTGTGGGATTATTGACGGAGGCGTTTGCCCGTTGCGTTCCTAGATAGTATTTTTATCGTCAAACCATTACCATCATAATATATAACCACCGTAATCAACGCGGAGATTGGTTTGGTAGGGGAGAATAGAATTCATCTATTACTATGTTCAACGACATTTGATATCCATAGGTAATGAAATGAGGGCCAGTTACTTTCCCTATGCCGCTTGTTGGTACCCGGAAGATCTAGTACCCAAAAAATTACATAGCTTGGGTGCCTCTGGAATCTAATCGTGGTGGCTTTCCGACGCTCTACCCCAGAACTACCACGACCCGGAGTAATAATTATTTTACCACTGATATTTCATAATCATTTTCCCACCTACATTTAGTCCTACTTGCAGCCATCCCGTTGCTTCTCTTTCCAGTTCCTCCACGTATACGGTGAAGGACAGCTCATAAGGGCAGCATATTCTAATGAAATATTCTCTCCATCCCAAATTCACCGTTCATCCTCTCTATACGATAATAGGTTCGGCTTCTCCATTCGACACAGCTGCGAACGAGAGAGGCAAGGTGAGACAAACAGCATCCCTCCAGGGGAAAGTTTGGCCTGCATCGGCGTTGAATCTGTTTGGATCTTTCGTTTTTCAGTGGAACTGGAAATAATCCGAATCATTGTTCTAATAGGTAATTTGAATATATTTAAACGGAAAGCAAGCAAACGAGGAAATACTAAGCATTGTGAAGGAGGGACAGAGGATTGTTTAGGAGGGTAAATTCAGAGGAGGATGGAAAGATGAATTGGGAGTATTTTGATTAACGATGGAATGCTGAAGGCTGTGATAGAGGGAAGAACGTTAGACAAGTGAAGTAGGTTGATGAAAAGGTTATGACTGTTGGACTTGGATTGAAAAGTAACCGTTGAGGGCGCCATTTGTTGATTTCATTGGTGAGTTTTACTTTGGGGGATCAGGAAACGGTCGCCTTGTCACGCCCCCGGCTGTGGTCCAAATCGCCCCCTCCCCAGCGCACCGTCGCCCCCTCGCCCTCTGCGAGAGACGAAGCACTATCCTCCCCAACCACCTCGTCACACCCTCTCTCTCTCCTTCTCCGTCCCCCCCCCTCCATTTCAACTGGTTGGGTTCGGCAGGCTCGCAACCAGCGCCCATCATCCTCCACCCTCTCACACTTTTGTTTTAAGCCTCTTTCCTTCATTTTCAAACGTTATCAGTCTTTTCATAAAGCCGGAATATCTATATGCGCATTTTGACCCGAAACTACTCGTAATATTTTATGATATTATTTTGGGAAAATACATAAATTTCATTTATGTCCCGGCTTATCCTCCCTCTTTTTTTATCTATTTATCTAAAGTTCTTATATCTGTAATTCTCGCACGGATAAACAAAAACATCTTTCACTGTCGAAATAATTCATTTTGAAGGTCTTCAGTGTTAAAAAAATGGTTAAATTAATCAAGTGTCTTTTGATTTAAGGTCTTGTAATTGGTTTTTAATTGAAAGGTGGTTTACGCTCTGCATAATTATTATGTTGAAATATTCTTGTTACCATACGTGTAGTTCCAGTGCAATTTCACCAATTCACATTTTAAGTGTTTACATTCGTCGTGTTGTTTGTTTCATCATTTGACTTGAGTAACTTGAATTGCAACTCCGTCGGATCCATATTCCTGAATTTTGAAGCTTATTTTGTTATGTGAGGGCACACGTCCTTGAGCGATGAATCTCTTTTCCGTCTACACTCAATCCCATCCAGCCGTTCTCTCATGTTCCGTCGACGCCTCACCACCTACCCACACACACACATTTCCATTCACCACGAAAGACCTGGTTTCTCCCTTCAAGGCGCTCGGAGACGGCGCTGTCTCAACCGCTCCCTTTCCCCACTCCTCCCACCCGCCACACTCCCATTTCCCTCTCCTCTCTCTCGGAAGCAGTCTCTATGAGTGTGATTTCTATTCCGCCTCAGTTTCGACGGTTTGCACAAATGGAGTGTCATATTGGCTTCGCCGCCGCTCGATTGCCTCGTCCGTCTGCTTATTGCTTCCGAGGACGAGGGGAGCGTTCAGCGAGTGCTGTGATTATTAATAGTGTTTCCCTCCCATCTAAATTCTCCTCTCTCCAACTATCCTCCTCCCTCTCTCTGCATCTTTGCCTATTTTCTCTTGGGCAATGTGTGCGTGGACGTGGGCGTTGTGACGTTTATTTTTTCATTTAACATAAGGCGAGAGATATTATTAGTACAGATAAAAAAATTGTTCACAATGTGTGTGTCATTGAAAATGCGAGGAAGAAATCAATGAAGTACTCTCATCTACGATGACGTTTCACCGTGTATGTCTTCCCACTCGACCTTTCATCCGAAGATATTTGCGATGTCTTTTTAATGTTTGAACTGTGTTGGGAAAATGCCTTTTGAAATTTCTGAATAAATAACTTTCTATGTATTGTAAAAAAACCTGTAAATATAAAATTATATCTTTTCCATTTTTCATGTTCGCAATAATCTTGAAGAAAGAAATGGTACTGATTATGGTCTGATGATACTGATAGATACTGGTTACTGTCCCCGGATCTCATTATTAAATCTTTGAGTTTTTCTACTTTTAAATCAGCCAAAAATAATATTGAAATATTTTTTCTGCAAAATATACTATAATTCCACTTAAATTTCCCAGCTTTCTTCAACATATTTTTACCAAGGTTATTATTTTGTTAAATGAAAATTATGTTTCTATTGCAGTATTAATGTGCCTAATCGTATATATTGGGCCATTTGCCCCTGAAGAAATTATGATATTATTATTATTATTGGTGTTTCTCCTGTTAAGGCAAATAATTAATGGACACAGACTGCACAATGATACATTAATTTGCCTCTACTAATCAAACACAACCTGTCTTCCGAAACTGCAATAAGCCCCTCTTTAAATACACTTATTTTCTTCATTGCTTCAGTCCGTCCAACATGCCTGTCCTATTCCCAACCCTTTCAAGCTTGCCTAACGAATCCCTCTCTAGTCTTCAACAACCCATCGTTAATCAAATTAACCTGCATTTTTCATTCCCGCCTGCTATAAATTTCTTCCATCAATCTTCTCTTCTCTACCACCATGCCTAGAAATTCCTCCATTTTTTGTCCATTTCACATTTTCTGACGTCAACACCGTTATTTAAAACGCCTCCAATTTACGCCTATCGACTTGTTTCAATGACCATGATATGGACTGTACATAAGAGCGCTACATATCAGAGTTTTAATAAATAAATTTTGAATATCTACCATCAATTTCCACATTTCCCCATTGTGAAAGCTTCTTTGCCAAACGCAATTCTTCTCTTTATATCTATGTTACTTTGACCGTTTTGGTCCAGACACTTCCGAGACAGGTAAACTGTATCATCAACTTTTGTTAATGAACCCCTATTTCAGCATTTAACTTGGCTAAACTCTTAGCTCAAAAACTGCCTGATCTTCGTGAAAGTTCTTTGATTAAGACAATTCTTCTTTATCCGTCTCTTATGGCTACCTTTCCCTTTCTTAAAATAGGAAATAACGTTGCTTTGACGAAATTTCCCGATCAAATTCCTCCTTCATAAACGCTGAAAATTAGTCAACAAAAACTGTTCATCCCAAGGTTTTTCTAACCCATTTGGGTAGCTTCTTAGGATTGTTGTCTACCCCCACGGACTTATTAATTCCTGTTCCCTAAGTGTCCCTCTCTCGCACTCTAGTATTTGTGGGCCTAAGCTATTTCTCATCTCCGTCATAATCCCTTTCTATCTTTAAGCTTGATGGACATATGTGCTTACCATATACTTCCTCTATATACTGCTTCCATCCCTCCTGATTCTTTCCTGGTTTAATTAATGATTTTCCTGACTTATCTCGAATTGTTTGCTTGAATTCTCTTTTCTAATCCCTGTAAGATCCTTCACCTTAATATGCAGGGCAATTTCAGTCTTCTTTGTAAACATTCTAAATCCTCATATTTCGTCATCTTCCACGTTCTTTTAGCCCTATTATTTTCCCGTCACAGAATTATATATGTAGATATATACATATATATCTCCCAGGAAGATCAGGTACCTAAAAATCACACAGCCTGGGAAGAGCTGCAGGTGCCCAGAGTGCCTTTCCCGGGAATCGAACCCGGGACCCTCCACCTCCTGGACTAACGCGACTCATATTTACATATATATATATATATATATATATATACATATTTTTTTTCCCGGGTTCGATTCCCGGGCAAGGCACTCTGGACCCCTGCAGCTCCACCCAAGCTAGTTGATTTTTCGGGTACCAGATCTTCCTGGGAAACTATAACCGGCACAGGGAAAGGAACTGGCCCCCCTACACTGATGTGTGAATATTCACACGCCGTCGGGCTTGGTACATGGGTGAGCTCTACCATCACTTACTAAACCGACCATCGGGTTAATTACTGTGTTTATGGTTATAATGTATATATATATATATATATATATATATATAAGTTATATACAAACACACTTATATTATAAATAGAAAGGGCATTAAAGGAGATGAAAGCAAATAAGGCCGTGGGGGTGGACAACATCCCTGTAGAACTGTTGAAATGTTTAGGAAAATGCGGGAAGAAGGCCCTTTATGGACTGATTCGTAGTATCTATGAAGAAGGAATCTGGCCGGAAGATTTTGTGAGATCGGTGTTAGTTCCTATTCCAAAAAAGGCAAAGGTTATATCATGTGAGGATTACAATACAATAAGTTTGATGTCCCACGCAGCTAAAGTTATTCTCAGGATCACCAGCAAAAGGATAAAGAGTAGGAAAACTGAATACTTAGGGGATGATCAGTTTGGGTTTAGGAAGGGAAGAGGTACGCGTGATGCCATTGCAGTAATGAGATCACTAGTCGAGAGGAATATAGAATACAATCAGGACGTTTTTGCCTGTTTTGTAGATTTCGAAAAAGCGTTTGATAGAGTGAATTGGGAAAAATTAATGCGTGTATTGCAGAAAATAGGAACGGATTGGAGGGACAGGAGACTGATCCGCAACCTGTACATGTCTCAGACTGCTTAGGTGCGAATGGGGGAACGGAGAGTCCGGATGGGCTGTGTTAAGAAGAGGGGTAAGGCAGGGTTGCCCATTGTCACCGGTGCTGTTCAACGTATATCTGGAGGAAATGATTAAAGAGGCATGGGAAGAACTGGAAGTAGGAATGAAAGTCGGAGGGGAATTCGTAAAATCGGTTAGTTTTGCTGATGACCAAGCATTAGTTGCTCAGTCAGCCAAGGGGTTGCAAGCATTGTTGAGTGAATTGGAGGTTCAGTGCGATAAATATGGGATGAGAATCAATATTAATAAAACAAAGGTTATTCGACTTTCCAGAAAGAAAAAGGCTAAGCTAAATATTAAAATAGGCGGGGAAAAAATAGGGCAGGTAGAGCAGTTTACATATCTCGGAAGTGTTTTGGATCAATACGGTCAAAGTGGTAGGGACGTAAGGAGAAGAATTGCGCTAGGCAAGGAGGCTTTCTCAAGGAGAAGGGAGTTGATGACGGGTACGTTGAGTAGGGATGTTAAGACAAGACTCGTAAAAACTCTGATATGGAGCGTAGCTATGTACGGCGCGGAAACGTGGTCGCTGAAGCAGGAGGATAGACGTAGATTGGAGGCTTTTGAAATGTGGGTGGGAGGAGAATGGAGAAGGTGAAATGGAACGAAAGGAAAACAAATGAGGAAGTACTAGAAATGGTGGGGGAGGAGAGGGGTTTGTTGAGAGAAATCCTATGGAGGCAGGAAAAATGCAAGAAAGGCGTATTGAGCAGTAGTGGAATGTTAAAGAAGGTAATAGAGGGGTGAATTTTGGGCAAGCGAGGTAAGGGCAGGAACAGGATAGGGATGTTGGATGGGATGAAGGGAGGAAAGAAGTACACAGAGATGAAGATGGACCTGATATAGATTAAGTTTGCTAGGTGGGGAGCCACAAAAATGTTTATTTGATAGTTGTGACCATCCAAAAACCTACCTTAAACGGTAGATTACCTAATAATAATATAAATATGTATATATATATATATATATATTTTAACTACTACTTTTACCTTAATTAATGTTCATATTATTCATTAACTTTTCTTGTCTTTGTTTTTAAGACCTCTTTCCTATTATATAGTTTTCCTCTGCTCTTTCTTTTTGACATTCCCATAGTAAGTTTTGCGGTTTTTGATTTACCTTTTTTAAATATTCTCGTTTTTCTCTCTTGCACACATCTTTTTTCCTACATGTGTGGTTTGCCTACTTCCTGCTGATGTTTTTGCCTTGGTTAATTCCTTTAAATTCCATTTCATTAACCTTCTTCCCTGTTTTAGCCTCTTGAATCTTTCTCCTTTAATTATTTCTCCTCATTATAACTCTATTATCATATGAAGCCACATCATTTCCAAGAAACATTAGCAATAATCTCGTACTTCCCGAAATCTGAACCTAACCATTGAATAGTCTTAACTGATGCCTTCCTGCCCCATCATCATCATCCCCCATCATTTTCCATGAATATCTTCTCTTTTTGTTTGTTTCTACGCAAAGTGTTGTTGATGATTATAAACCCCTCTCTCTTCTGCTGAATTCTATTGCTTTCTCCCCGCGGTACTTCTTTATGCCTAAACAGTAGTCCTCCACCTCTTTAACATCTTCATGAAAGAAAAAACTTTATATTTCTACATAGAATTATTTTTGTTACGACCTAGATTTCGTTACAGCGTAACATCTTCACGCTGTACCGAAACCTAGGTCGTAATAAAAAAAATTCTATATGCAGAAGCAAAGTATCTTCTTTCATCATGAATTATTTTCACCATGATACGCCTGAAACTGTCATTTCTTAACTATCTCTATCTTTGCTACCGTCACAGTCTAATTCCTTATAGCTGCCCAATGTTTCCTTACAGGATTGCTACCAAGAATTCCTCTGGTTGATATTACCCTGTCAACTCCTTCCTCTCTACGGCTTTTTGTGTGGCAAGTAGATCTGGACAAGGACCAATTTCATTTTTTTAGTTTTTCATTCGGCTAGTAATAATCTAATAATCGTTCTATTTATGCTTACCACGTTTTGGCCTGCCTTTTTGATCCTTATTAACCCCAACATTTTGGTCCGGATATCATTCCCTCCGCTGAATTTTCTTTATTTCTATCCATGAAGAAATCCATGCTCCGTAGCACGAGGGCTAACTTTGAGCATCATACAAGAGGTGAGAGACCTTTCCCTTTCATTTCATTTTCCTTAGCTCTTAAGTATTTCAACGCATGAGAACTGAGAATAATATTGATACCTTTTTGCTATTTATTAATTTTGGTAAATTTTGTTAGTAATTTGGGAAGTAAACCGGATATTTTTTTATAATTTCTAGCGAATATCCTAATTTTCCTCCATTTTAGGAATTGACGTTTGAAACTTTTAGTTACTGTGGATTTTCGGTAACTGTATAAAAATATGAAATTTTACCATGCAAATTTAATTAATTTGAAAATCGTGAAAAAACACCTTTTGGGGAGAGGTAGTGTCGATACTGCGTCGTCCCTTGGAGATACGAGCTTCACTTTCTCCAAAAGTTCACCTCTACGGCTCAAGTTCCAATTAGGTTGAAATTTTCTGGCGTCCCTCAAAGAAGCTTAATAGGGCCTGGATTATTAGTAGGTTAGATTAAATCGGGTCATAAAATTTTAAAGCAGCTTAGGACTTTCCGTCGTTGACAAATTTATCCACAGGGAAATCATACATTAGGAGAGACATAGAGATTGCGGTATGCTTAATAATATCGCGGACATATTCTACCCGAAAAAAATCTATTTTTTTTAAATAATTATATATTTAATTAAGTAAATATGGTTAGATTAAATATTAATGATGCACGGAAAGGCACATAACATTAATTATGGAAGCGACTTAAGTTATATTGGTAAGAAATATAATGAAAACTGGAATTGTTAAAAAAACTTGTTATCGGACCTGTAATTCTGTTAAGGTTGTAAATGGCTCACTTTATTTACGTAAGGTATCGCTGACTGTTGAAAGTATTCCGAGAAGTAACACACGGAGGAGTTTTATTGTTGATCTTTTATTATGTCTATCAATTGGCACTCAACCAAATCAGTATCCGTTCACCTTTTATTATGCTTAACCTCTGGTCCATACACCGCGTGTTTTACTCAGAAACACCAGCAGGTGTTACAATGAGCGATGCTGAGGGCGGAAAAATAATTAGGATATCGCAATTGCATCATATTTGACATTTAGATATGAGGAAAACAGGAAGGCAGTGTATGTGACGTCGCCTTGAAGGTTCAAACACTTGAAGGTTTTAGAACAACTGGATAAATTCAACGTAAGTAAATCAAACAAAATATTTTTTTGGTTTTAGTTATTCCACACACGAAAGTTGCAGTTGTTACCTGTCGCAAAAATATAGATTCGAAAATTGAAAAAATTCGGAGTTGTTCGCCCATTTCCATTTTTTTAAGCTGCCTTTTAAAAAAAAAGTCTCATGTTTACCGCAACATCGAGAATTAGAGCCCCAAGAGAAACAACTTCAATGAACGGACGTGATAAAAGCTTTAATAGGTAAGATTTTGTCAATAATATCAGTGTGATTAAGTGTAGAAAAGATAAATTCATTATGTCATTTTTCCAGGAGCTATAAGGGATCAGAATAATATTGTCCGACCGCGGAAGGGGTAAAAATATTCCGGCCAAAATTAGTCTGGTGTTTGTTTATTAACCCCCTGCCACACACCCTAACGGCGGCTTGCATTGTGCTAAAATACTAAAAGAAAATAATCCACGAAGAGTGTATGGTCAAGATAGCGACATTCATTGCAGTGTGTGCAAAAAATCCAGAACAGGTTTGCGGTCGTTGTTAATTGACAAATCATGGTTTTTCTACCCAAAAACGCTGAAAAATATTTTTATATGTATTTAAAGTTCTCTGATGGGTTGAATTGTCATAGAATGATGAGTTCTTCGTTGGAATGTGAAGCCAGCAGACAGATTATAAGTAAAGTCTGAGCGATATCTATAAAATGTACATGGAAGGTGGTTTTCATGGTACTAAAAAAATACAAGATTTACAAAGGAATTAATTTTTCGAGCTCTCTCGCTACAATTAGAAAATAATCTAAGATCTGCACCTTCTCATAATGCAGCAGTCACTAAATTAGAGAGATGGACTTCGTAACTGTTTTAGTAAAGAATAGCAAAAGCAAAATTCACGACCACACCACACAGGCAGCGTTGCTCATACGCGCTAATTCCACGTCTCTCCCCGTCGGGGTATTTCCTGTGCATTTTCATGGCTCCGATCCTAACACCCTCTGACACGTGCCCTCTCCTCGCATTGTGTGCGTGGAGTCAGGCGCGAGACAGGACGCAGGCCCCGCCCAGCGGTCTGGTCGTTGATTCGGAAGGATCCGGTGACTCTTTCCTTATAAGATGTCAAAGGGAATGCGCGTATTTCGTCGGAGGGTAATCAATTAGGTGCCGCCGTCCTTTGAGAACGCTCGCTTTGCTACATTTCGGAGTGGGCATCCGAAGGTAACAAAAGAACGTAGACAACTCTTTCATGTCTCTTGTGGGATCCTACACATTAGGATAAGGATTTCCTGCTCTATTGTTATCCAAAAGATGAAAAATATGAGGAGAGATTATAGATAGATACCAAGTAATCACGTTCGTCGCGAGTGGAAGAAGTGAAATGATTGATATTTTCCTCTTCATGCCGTGCTGGGTGAATTGAAGACTACAAGAAGGCGAAACAGGAGAGTGAGCACGAGCATCCCGATCCATCGCAGAAATCAAAAAGGCTCCATCAATATCCATTAACCGAACGCCTCAATTAATGCAAAATTAATGTTTTTACGGAGTCCTGAAAAATAGAGTTGAAAATAGAAAGTCTAATCTCGTGCTTCATACATTAAAGAGTTAAGGTTTGGGCGCGTTTGATGCTTTTTATTACCACTGTCTAATATAATTTTTAAATTTATTATCTCGTGGCTAATATATATTAATTTGTAATTCAATCTCCGACGTATATAACTTCCTTATATCAAGTATTGTGATATTATTTGGATCCATTTCTTTATTATTCTTAGCTTATTGTACCCATAGTTTGTGTATTTTAATTAGAGTTAATCATAATGCAGCTTATAAGAGGAATATAGTTTGAATTCAATAAATATCACAGATTAACTTTTAAGGTTTATGCGTAAATTGAGTCCATAAATAGATTTTCTACTTATCGCGATATTCTCGTAAAATAACCAGTATTTCAAATATTTCGGTGTATTAGGAAATCGCAACTTGGGAGCAAAAATTTATTTGCTATTTATTCGTCGCTTTCACCCTTTTAATCACAACTTTTTGGATATATATTTATTTTATTAATTTATATACCCTTCAAACCACCGCTAGGGTGTGTGGCGGAGGATGAATAGACACCAGAAAAAACTTACCCGAACATGACCCTAGTGACAATGTTATTATGATCCCCTATCGATCATAATAACATTGGGACGGTGGGCAACATAACGGTGGGAAAATTGACATCTTAAATCTTTCTGTTCTACCCTGCTTGATCTCTCTTATTTAATAAACATGATCTCTCCTACGGTAAGATGGTGGACGTAATAATACCTATACATTTTCAACATCATTGCTAAAGAGACCTCCTTTCAATTAATGCAAGAGCTTCAATCTGTAATTTAACCTTCGCTACGTGAGTGGTTTTTAGCCTAGTTGCTCATATTTTGGATACACTACTAAGTTTATCATGACAACGTTTTACAAATCTAGCTCTTCTACACTGCACGCGATCCAATTCGGCAATCAATCCAATTTCCCGAGGATCCCATATACTTGCAGAATATTCTAAATGGGGCCTAACCAATGACATACAACATTTCTCTTTGATCTTGTCATCATATTTACCAAGTACTCTTCTAATAACTCCTAATATATTGTTAGCTTTCCCACATATTTCTCGTGTATGTTTGTATGTTTCATCCAGGAGAGATCATGAGTGATGGTAGCGCCCAAGTATTTAATTGAGTCTACACATTGCATTTTGGTGTTCCCAATGCAGTACGCGTTTGAATGGGAATTGCTGTTTTTACAAAAATTCATCACTATGCACTTTTTTAAGCTTAATTTTAATTCCCAAGTGTCGCGCCAGGGTATAGAATTGAAGTCATCTGACAAAGCTGCTGTGTCCTCAGAATCACGGATATCACGGTAAACGATCATCAGCAAATGAACGTATCTTACTAATGACTACAGAGTCAATGTCGTTTACGTAAAGTAGGAATAAAATAGGTCCGATGACACCTGAAGTAATTTTTACTGCATTTGAGATAACTCCATCTATGACTACTCTTTGTACCCGAACATTCAAAAAGTCTTTAACCCAGCCCCGGATATTTTTATCTAGCCATATGCTTCTAGTTTTGCGAGTTTATGGTACTTTGTCGAAGGCTTTCTTAAAATCTAGAAAAATTGCGTCTACTGGAACATTTCAATCTGCCGAAATTTGAATATCATGAACAAAAATCGCAAGTTGTGTCTCGCAAGATGTACCTTTTCGGAAACCAGCTGATTTCCTTTAATAGCTTCTAATTATCGAGGTATCTCACGATCAAACTAGCAACTATATGTTACATAGCCTTGTACAAAATGTAAATGAGGGAAAGAAGTCCGTAATTGCTTGGTTCTTCCTTGTCTCCGTTTTTAAATATTGGTGTTTCGTTAGCAGTTTTACAATCTCTGGGAACCTTTTCATCAACCAGTGACATCTTAAATATTATTTCTAGATCCTTAAATGTACGAGTGGGTATTTCATCCAGCCGGGAGGATTTATTAGGCTTGATATTTTCCAGCAAACGTCTCGTACATAAGGTTTCAATTTTGGGCACGGCCAAAACCGGCACGACTTGGTAAGCTATCGGAGGCATTCTTGGAGATATTGGTGAAGACGCTTTGAAAGAAGGAATTTAATAAGTTAGGCTTTTCCAAACTGCTGGTTACTCTTTCGCTTTCATCATTTTTGAGTGAATTAACAGTTGACTTATTTCCCTGAACCTCTCTGAAATATGACCAAAATGCTTTAGGATTCTCTTTCAAATTTTTCGCTAACCTCTTCCTTTTGAAATCACTTAAGGCTTTCCGAAATTCATTCTTGGCATTTAACCTTGATATCTTGTAATCATAATTGATCTCATTCTTGTTTTCTCTCGGTATATCATCCCCAATATATATCATCTTGGCGTGACAGAGTCTTTGACGTCGGATGCCCTTGAGTTGTACCATCTGGGTTCCGTGTTATCTTTTATAAATTTACTTGGAATTAACTTGTTGACTGCTAAGCGCATGGTAACAAGGAAGTGATTTTACGTATCCCCAGTATTTTGTTTCAAGCAGGATTTTATGTAACTTAAGAGTTTAAATTTAATCAGAAGAACACAAGAATTGACACTATTACAGCAAATGGCCTAGTTGCTAAGGTCGAAAGAGTTGAAAAAAACCGGGGTTCGACCGAATTTGATCCTATTCTTTTTGACTAAAAACTGTAGTTAAAAGTGCGTGGTGTTATGTCACGAACGATCCAAAGACACCTTTCTCTCTGTCGCGCACAGAGCGTACATTAATTCGTATGCTGATAAAGTGAGTCTATGAAAAAATACGCATCTCCCGCATATATTTGGTGGCGCGACATTGTGAATTAGAGGCACTGCTGTGATGACTAATTGAGATTCATTAGTATATTTCCGCCATTCAGAAATTATAAAAAAAACAAGGGGCGTACATTCTGTCGCGCGGCGTAAAAAATAACCGTATAGAGTTGGTTCCAGGAGTCGGGAGTTAACTTTTGAAAAACGGAAGTGCGGGAGGGGAGGCTGGGGGGGATGGATTAATAGGGGGGGGGGGGGATGAACAAAAGTAAGCCAAAAAGCAAAATCCGGAGAACCATAATGAATGGAAATCACGTTACCCTCGCGCCGGTTCTAATTGCGACTTTGCTAATTTTTTTTCGTTGCTTTAATTTTCCGTCCTTATGCCTTTTTTTCTGCGAGCAGGGCGTTAGAAGTTGTGGTTGGGGGGGATTGAGGGGGTGGTTGGATAGGGATGGGGGTTTTGATGGGCAGGGGTTGGGCGAGCAGTATGTGTTATGCATGTATATCCGCTACCGACCGCCCCTCGCTTCAGTCCCCCAACTGCCCCCTTCCCCAAGATCCCTGGGGGGGCGGAGAGATGGCTGGGGGAGAGAGGAAAAGACTGCGTGGGAGGAAGAGAGGAGATTTGGCGGTGGTGCCCTGGGTGATACATATGCATATATATGTATACATATATTATATATACATATATATATATATACACAAAACTAAGTCACTTAATCCGTTTTTAATTCCGTATGAGTGCTGTCTTGTGTTCCTCGGCAGACGTTCGTGGATGCGGGTAATCCTGCTGCAGACGCCGTCGGAGGGGAAAACAGAGGGGTGGGGTGTGTGTAGGGGTACGGCATAGAGGCGGGGGCGGGGGACGGATAAATGGGGCCGGATATGTCAGGGCTGCCAACTCCAATATGCAGATGGAACTAGGTTCACCACCATGAAGAGACCCACAAATAGAGAAGCAAAGAAAAATAAAGCTGTACAAAGTGTCAGCAGTGAAAACCAAGTCCTCTAGATGTGTGTGTCGTTGCGAAATCTAAAATCGTCCACTCCTCAAGTATTTTGAACGTCGCGAAACTTGGCATTTCGAATAAGTATGGTTGGGCATAAGAAGGTTATCCGATTGCAAATAGTTCAAGCGTTTATTTGCATGAATGTAAAGATGAGCAAATATATCCATGGACGGTTATTGATTTCTATGAATAAATGAGATACATTGGCGCATTTTATAAAAAAAACAGAGAGAAAAGTATTTTGCCTAATTAACGTGTTTTGAAATGAATTCAAGAAATTTGTCCATTTTTAATCAATGTCGCCTTCTCTTAACAGTCATTATTTCTGGTCCAACTGAATTCATTACATGTTGTAATTCACTGAAAATCAGACACCGGAAGTTAATATATTTTATTGAAAAGTTATGTGAATTGGGGAAATTTATTTCGTTTAAACTAAAGGGAAACGAACTTCTTTAATTCAAATTCCGGGGTATTTAATCGAAATCAATCAATTTTGATGAATAATATATTTCAGTTCATAATATATGCGCCCTATAATTACTATAGGGGTACTAATATGTAGGTGCTCTATAATGTTTTAAAGAGATGTGATTGAAACCTACTGAGCAGCGGCATGACAAGTTAACCGTTAATCCATCCAAGTGATCGTATGGGAATAATAAGTAACATCGACATTCGGCGGCATTATTAATGCAGCAAAATTCAAGGAGGATTATTCATTACTAATTTGACATGCGTGAAGCCAATGGTAAGAGTATTTCTGCCGATAGATTTACACACGGCTTAACCACCTTCAAGCCGTGCCGGGGGACTTGGTGCGTACCAGGGAAGGTGAGGCTGGAGGACAGTTAGGAGCCACTCGCAGTTAACTTGAACGCTAGCAATTATGCTGCGGTAGTAGGGATCCATTAGAGTTCGCCTAGATTACATTAAATCGTATAGATTTCTGTAAGCAACCACGAACGTGTGTGGCAGGGAATGATTACACGCCTGAGTTCCTTTCATCCAAATTACTTTCCCCATAGCAAGCTATGAAAACGTTATTCTGATCCCTTAATGTTTTTTTTTGGAAAAATAACATCTTCAATTTATCTGCTCCACACTTAATCTCTCTAATTTTATCCACATGATCTCGCCTACCGTAGCTCGATGGGGCTATAATACATTTTCTACATAATCGCTTAAGACAAATCCGTCGAACTTCTGCAAGGGATTTTATCTATAATTTAGCCTTCGCTCCGTGAGTGATTCCCAGCCTAGCTGCTCAAATATTTTGGATACGCTACTAATTTTATCATATAAACCTTTTGAAAATCTAGCTCCTCTACGCTGCACGCGATCCAATTCGGCAATTATTCCAGCTTCTTGAGGATCCTATATAATTGCAGCATATTCTAATCGAGGTCTAACCAATTACAGAAAACATTTCTCTTTGACCTTTTCACGACATTTACCCAATGCTCTTCTAATAAATCCTAATATTATATTAGCATGTCCACATATTACCCGAATGTGTTGCGATCTAATTGGGCAATGAATCAATTTTCATGGGGGTCCCATTTAAACCATGGAAGCATATTCTAAACAAGTCCTAACGAGTGAAAATTAATATTGCTTTCAACTTCTTCATCAATTTGCCCCAACGCTTCCAATAATTCCAAATTTTTTGTTAAAACTCCCTTTTTTGTTTGACTACCATTGTCCCATTCCCGATTGTCATACCACTTGCCCCTGAGTGGGATCCAGGGTTTTTACGCTATGTAGATGGTACCGTGTTCCACATTGGCATTCGATTGACTGGAGGGATCCATATCATACATCACCCTCCTCTTACCTCGAAGTTTTGTCAGAGGGTTTTTTTTCTTGTGTTATTCCCGTTCTCACATGCGTGTTACGGGCGCAAAGATTACTGCGACAGGCTAATAATTGTGTATTTATTGAGTTTAAGTGATTTACCTGATGTTTTCAAATTGATATATACTATATGTTGAGGAGTGTTGGAAGAAATTGACTTTCTTTTTGCGTTTGTCAAAATCAGTAACCAAATTATATTTTGTTTCTATATGCCGGAAAGGTATTTTTTCATTATTATTGAATTTTCACGAATACTCTGTTTATTTTTATTTATGCATGCATAATTAACTATCTAATTTTTAGTTTTTATTTAATTTATCAATATTTATTTTTTTTATTAAGTTTATTTTTTAATTTTAACAAATTCATTCATTATTATTTAGTTTTCACAAATACATCAGCAGCCATTAATTTACAGATCCCTTTAACGTTTAACTGAGAAGCTCTACGTCAATCGCTGTACGTATTTGATACAAGGCCTCGTTTTCCCTTCGCGACAAAAATTGCGAAATTCTTAATATTTGAAGTACTAATACGCGCCCAAGGTAACGTGGCAAACCATGCCTATTTATAGTATTTCACATTAATGAAGATTTTATATGTACCCGCAGAATTAATTTTTTTAAAGAACAGACTTCCGTTCAAATGAGATATACTTTTCTTTCTGAAAAATCTTCCATCGAACCTCTTGATAACCTTACGTTTTCAAATGATGAATTGAGGAATAATTTGCGCAGAAAAAAGTTTCGTGAAACCTTTTGACCGATATAATTGACTTTTAAGATACTTCGGTGAAAATTTTATAACACTTTGGATTACCCTTCTTTAGTACAGACCCTAAGTAATTCGTTCTTCATCTTTGCCTCTCAGGTTTCTGTTTGTCGTGGTCCCCGTCGCAACTCCACTTAGCTCTTAGATAACAAAATTGCTTTCACATACCTTCCTTTGAGTAAATTCATTCCTCATGATCGTTTTATATCTGTCTTCCAGTCGCACCTCAAGGAAAGAAGCGTTAACTGAAGCATTCCATCTCTGCGTGAATAGTGATGATAAGAAGGCGGAGGTCTTGTGTCAAGGATATGGGGAGTAAAAAAAATATGTTCATGCCGGTGTTGCGTATGACGACGCTGCCCAAGTGTGATATCCTCGAGACGGGAATGGGGTTTTGAAGCGATTTCGGATACGCCAGGAGCCTAAGGGACGGTGGTGAATCCAAGGAGAGCCAAGGCGCGTATGGGTGATTGCGGGAGGATGCAGGGAGAGGGGAAGGGTGAGAGGTGAAGGGGAGTGTTCGGGAGCCGTGTCGGCGGACAGGTGGGCGGGGACGAGAGGGGTTAAGAGGTGAGGGGGCAACAGTCTGGACACGCGTTACATGGCGCCTGCCTCTCGACCCGCCACCCAACCCGGCCCACCCTGCTCCACGGCTGGGAGAAACAGTCACGACCCCACCCGTCCACCCTGCCAACTCATCCCTCCCCACAGGCGCGGCACCCTTATCGACCTTCCTCCGTCTCTTCCTCCCTCTCCCGTCTCCATTCTCTCTTTCCCACGCACGTGGACCTCCATATCTATCACGCCGCGGACGCGTAACGTTAGGAGGAGAGGGCGGAGTTGGGGGCGGGGGTGTCGGGGAGTGGGGAAGCAGAGGGCGGGAGTAAGCCGCAGAGTAATGTCGAGGACGAGCGGATGTGGGACGACAGGGAGAATAGAGGGGACGTGGAACGGAGGGGAATTGATAATAAAGGGGAACGGATGAGATCGTTGAGCGGTGCAAAGAATGGGCGAATTCCCGTTTGAAATAGTGTTATGAAAATTATTCGATCGGTATATAATCTGACACACAAGGTTTGTGTGTAAAAAGTATCCGTCACAGTTTTTTCCTGACGTGTGCGTGAAGTGGAGAATTCAGACCGTCGGTTAAGAGGGTGAATGATCGCAGATCGTATTGGCATTAATAAGATGACGGTGCACAGCATTATCACCGAATATTTTACCACTGTTCTTAAGGCATTATGCCCAAAAAGTTTTATGATTTTTGTTAAGAATTGCAAAGTTCGGCTCCACTCATTGAAATATCTCTGATAATTAAAACCGAATGCCTTACTATAACACATCCTAGAATGAAAGGGCTTCTCATAAGTGTTGTCGTAGGCCAAAACTGCCATGTGTGTGCCACTACCGTTTCTCCGGCTCATTGGTATAATTTGTGTATATGCATATATAAGTATGTATATATATATATATTGGTCAAGGAAATACTTTTGCACTTTTGATCTGCTCGATTCCCCACCTTTCCTATGATCGTCCTTCATATGCGTTCCCCTCCCTATTCCTTATTTCTATTATCATTTCTAGTATTCGTACTTGCCTGTAATAACACTTGAACGGCACAATAAAGCGCAAATATATAAATAAAAAACACGTAAAAGAGCACTTACATTTAAGAGCGTTTAAGCTTTCGGCCTTCTCTTAGGTCTTCTTCAGATAAGAATAATCTTCCTGATTCCTATTTACTGTATTCATTTTTTCCTACATTAATTAAAGGAATACTATTATTAATATTCCCTTTAATTTATCTTCTATGATCTGATTTTCTCCCGTCAGTTTATCCGGCCTTTTTTCTTCGGATTGGCCTCCTCTTACTTAATTTTTCACCAATGAGTCTTGTATTCAAAGTTCTACCTATTTTTAATGTCGTCTTGCGCATTTCTTGGAATTTTTAGATCGTTGGTATTTTTTTCGATCAACTTGCAATGTTCTTTTTGCTATAATCCTCTCTCCACATAAATAAACAATTTGCTTTGTGTCTTTCTGGGTATAATTTCCTTCTTTTTACTGTAGTAACATCCATCAATTAGTCTTTATTGAAATATTAAAAACTACTTCAAACACTATTCGAGAATACATGGAACGTTGTTTTCTAGCGAACGTTTAAATAGACAAATTTCAAGACACAAATATGAGTTTAAAAGGTTAGAATAAAGTTGCTAACCTCATTGCGTTTGATATTTGCGCCATCAGGGCAAATGATTAGTTCATTTTGTATTATTCTTCTTGATCTGTATCTCCTGATCGGAAACTTAATGTTAAATACACTTGAAAGATGGATAGAGCCTGGAGGAGAAAATCTCCAAGATTAAACCTCGGGACATTCAGATGATCATTCGTCGAATACTCTAATCCCTTGGCTAATACAAAAGTCTATGCTGATAAAAATGTTTTCAGTTATTAAATTCGCTCTCATTAATGTCGATAAACTTGTGAAGTATCGGTGTCCTGATGTGATAGAATCCAGTCAAAGCACATCAGCCACATTCAAAGATTAATTGACTCCGAGCGACGCAAGAGTGATTCAAGTTTTGCCACGGAGGAGCTAAATGAACCAGACTAACCAAACTTTGCAACTACCGAAGTGCATATATCTCAAGAATGAAAGACGTTAGTTCCGCACTGATGTGAAGCTTAGTACTTATGCTAAAGGGTGGATCAGCCAACTCTCTCGCTCCATCGAGGAAACACGACTTTCTCGCCTTACTTTGGAGAACGCAGACTAAGCTACTCTCAGCTCCCATTACGATAATAGTTATTTCTTTGCGAAATCCATTGTGCCAACTAGGTACCTCTGCCATTTGCGAGCAACTTCTCAAGTAAGCCATATCCTCTACGGAAGAAAATCATCTGCGATATTGCATCGGCGTCTCTACGTCTCGCGCATCGTCTTGGATGCCCAGGTATCACCGAAACTTTATTCCCAAAACGTAAATAGCTTGAATAATTGAGGTCACGAAAGCCAAAAACTTATTATTGATTTTGGCAATCGTGGCGTATTATTGAAAGTCTAAGAAATCCGCCGAGTACACGCACGATTACTTCGCTTCTCGTTATGGGTTAAGGAGCCACTTTTATGTAAAAATATCTGTTTATTTATTATAAAGGGTGATTATCATCCAAGTTCCGAAAAAAAGTTTTCCCTAGGTTCATTTATTTCACACAAAATACTATCTCATCAATTACATTCAATTTAACCTTGACTTCGAAATTAAAACTTGGGTGACAGGATACAGTCAGCCAACGCCTCCTGCGAATTACAACATTCCGAAATTCCATTTTACATTATTTCCTAATTTACCTCCTCAGAGATATCATTTTCCGTTCAAAATATCCCTCTCTCTTCTTCTTTCTCTGAATTACCCTTGTTTCAGGTTAACTAACATCCCCCTTTATGTTTCGCTCGAGGAATATCAGTACATCGAAAAAATCTGCTCCATCATCAACATCTCTATCTCAAAATTCCGCCAACAATTTCCTCATTCTAAATTCAGTGGGAGGTTGTTAAGGAAGAAGGATGGGGGAACGCGGTTTTGGCATTTGCCGATTTTTCTAACGTAAGCCATTGGATAAATCGTCGCTGTTCTGTTTTATCACCTGAGCACTGTTCTGTGATTCAGATGCTCTCCACACTAACCACTAAAATAAAAGTGTCTCAATTCATGTATTCATACGGAATTTGTGGTGCCATTTTACTTCCTAAAACTGCTCCGATGAGAAAGAAGTGCCATCAAAGGTACGAACGAATTCTGCGCAGCTGCCACGAGATTACTCATGTAAATCGGACGACTGTAAAACTCTCAACTGTAGAAATGGAAAATTTTGCGTTGGTTAATTTTTAGGTAAGAAAAAGCTAAGAATTAAGGATATTACGCAATAAATGCTCCAACCAATTTTGCTTTCTTTGCATATATTTCATGGGTCGCGCTAGTCCAGGAGGAGAGCGTTTGACTGCTGACCGGAAGGGCCTGGCTCCATTTTCGGGTACCCTCAGCTACACCAACTATGTGCTTTTTCGGGTACCAAATCTTTCTTGGAAACCTTAACTGACATAGGGAAAGGAACTGGCCCCCTACCCTGATGTGTGAATTTTACACGCCGCATAGGTCTTAGAATTGGGTGAGCTCTACCATCACCTACTAAACCGACCTTCGGGTTGATTACTGTGTTTATGGTTATGGTTATATAATTATATATATATATATATATATATATATATATATATATATATATAGTTCACTTTACACCATGATATTTCACCACTGTAATAGTTTCTTACTTGATGAAGGTAATCATAACCTCCTAAAAATTGTCGCTAAATATTTTATAAAATGCTTTCCTTTTTTTCTTAGAACTGGTATCCAACATTACTTTCAATCAAATAGCAGAACAGATTACATAATCTAACGGTTTCTTTATTTTCTGTTTAATTATATAATAGAACTGGTTCATGATTTTGCATTTTCCTGATCTCACTCACATCATGTTTTAATTGTTCCCTCGTTTAATATTTTCGGTCAAGTCAAATTGACTAAAAAATACTCACCTATCATATTTCAGGGCATCGTTCCATTCGCATCCAACGGTGAGCTATTATTTTTATTGTTAAATTCGTCCCTCTTGTCGCTTTTGTGAAAACTGTGGAGTTTGATTAATGTAGAGTACTGTGTATTTTGTGCGTGCCTTTCTGGAATACTAGAGACCAAGAACACCCTCTCCCGGATGTGAAAGAGTTACTGGAACCAACAACTAAATCATTTATTGAAATCCAAATTTAAGCGTAGATCTAAAGATCGTACCTAGCTTCCAGCTGTCCAAATATATGCTGTATAGATATGACACCATGTCGTCAGAAATGCGGGATTGGATAAGTATAAAAGGCCTTTCTCCTCATGCTCTTGACTAAGTTTTCAGTCATTGACGAATCGTTTTCATGATTACAGTCAATTATCTTTGCATTGAACCCGAAAATAAGAACTATGATATAACTAAAATGTTCCGTTGTGTTACCATGATTTCCTTCTTGGAAAATCGTGATTATGTTAATTGAAATTGAACGCTTTGCGTCAATTATGACGGATATTTCGTTTAACATAACAAAGAGATCAATCGAATTCTCTTAAACCCATCGCCTCTGCCCTAATCCCACAATAAATCAGGATTTCGGTTAACCCGAATTGGTTCGACTGGCAGCGGTTCGCACATCGGAAAACGGATGGCACCGTCAGCAGTAATTGAAAACGGTTTTCTTTCAATTGGCCATCGCAGGCGTGGTGCGTGGCCACCGACCGACGGACGGATGCTGTTACCCTTAATGGGAGGAACACCCCTTCCCCATTAGGACATCCTGAGGAGGGCAAGTGGTGGAGATATAGCAGGCCCCATTGGCCTTCGAATGAGTCGCGGGACAACGATAGCCTTCCGACGATTGGATTGGCGGCGAATGTGTCGGAAGATAGTGCATAGGCAAAGCGGGCCGTGTCCGAATATCGGACCCTGAAACGAGGAAGGCAAATAGTTTCAATCAACGAGTTGTGACAAATGAAAGGATAAAATAAGGGGATGTGCTTTTCCACAGGACTAGACTCTTATCTTCAGCACGTGCATTGAGAAAATATTTAATTCAATGTTGAAATGAGTTATAAATGAAATTAATTAGGTAGTTTAAAGTGAAAACAGAAAGGGTCGTTGAAAAAATTGAGCTGAGATGCACTCGACACGATAAGTTTTTATTCATAATGCAGTTTTTGTAACAAAAAGATTTAATGGCAGTTTAAATCGTATTAACAAGGAAAAGAAATTTGGAATTGTATCATTAATAAGAACTGGTTCTTGTATATGTTAATCTAACGGAAACTATTGCTTTTATGGGCGAAGTTCCATTAAGGAATTAATGGCATCCAAACAGTAAATACTTGGGAGACAGGAATTTCAGTTTTATGGAATTTGGCCAGAAAACTATAGAAAATGTCTTAAAATGAATATCTAATTTCTCAAATAATTTACACAATTTTTTTCCAGAATTATGTGGTCACTTCAAAGTCTGGTCTCCCAAAACCTCCCTCTTTATACTCATTTCACAATTCAGAGTATCACACGAGCAACAACTCTCATTTACTTCATAGAGTTTAGTAAATCGTCGATGTTTTCAGGCTTATATTTGTGGAAATCCTTTATTACTGAAGTAAAAATATCAATGTATCATTCCACTTAATTTTTTATTTGTGGATCTATTTGCCTGTGAACAAAGTTGTGGAATTATTTTGCACCTGAGGATGACGCGGATGCTTCGAAACTAGTTGTACTGAATAAAAATGTGTAGTGGAAAGATGCAGTGGTATTTTTTACTTCAGTTCAATAAATCTCGTAATGATAAGTGTCTCATATTCGTGTGATACTCTACTCATCTAAATCCTCATCTCCAATTCATGTAAGTCATGCATTTTAGCCTACAGGCATTCCATAGTCCCTTTTTATACATGTGTTATATTCAATAAATATTAGTCGGGATATGTCCCATATATTTTCTTTCCTCACGTTCTTTCTAGACTTTTGCATTCACATTTTAAATATTAATTTAATCCAAGGTTGTGTTTGCCCAAATTTTTGTTTAATGTATCTTTTTATTCTTTTCATGATCTGTAGTCCATATCACGTATAAATTCTGAATATTCTGAATTATATTTTCGTAAAATCTTAAGTTTTTTCATTCAGGATAGTTTTAGTACTTTGATGCGCATCAAGAAAGCCTCCGCGCGTGTTTTAATTCCATACACTTCATTTGTTGAATAAATTATATATTTCCTTCTCGTTCCACCTCTTTTTTCTCGATTTCCGTTTCTCATTTTATATTTCTGGGACATTTAAATGCCGCTCGTAAGCTTGCCCGGCCAAAAACATAACGGCTTAAATTCCTTGCCGTAAGATTTAATTAATTTTTTGTGTGACATTATCGTTTCCTCTTTATCTCACCGAAATTAATTCGTGTCGTCGAAATTGATTGAAAGTTCCTCAGTGTTTTCTTCAATGCATTTTCATCTTCGTTGTCTGTCGTGCTAAAAACACTCATACTGAGATTTTAGATAATTTCTTTTTGCGAGGATTAAACATTTTTCACGTTGAAAATTATGAGGTTTATATTTATTAGAATGGGAAAAAAGCCAGCGTTTAATAGAAATTCACTTTTTTATTTCCTTCGGTGTAAAGGCCGCTCAACTTATTTGGAAAGCAAATGAGTTCTTCTATGGCGACTCATGAAAATCTGCCTGATTTCGAATTATCTTTCCTCTTCAGGAAAACGTAAAAGAAATCGCGAATGATAGTTATTTTTTTGCATTCTCATTAAATTTGTCAAACATCGTCGAGAGTACGAATGTACTAATGCTCTTATTAACACGGTTATTTGGGAGACAATTTCGCTCACCGTCTCATGAATACCCGTGGATGTCCATTGTGTCTCACGCAGGAAGTACACCTGTGATTCAATTAAACCGATTTGTGTCTTCAGCATATTCTGCTAGCAATGGTCCAATGAAATGAAAAAATGCTACAGGATAAACGTACGTGTTTCCGATGTACCCATTATTGCTTCTCATCAATCTCTCCAATAAAAGATTTTTTCCGAGCTTATTCTCCATTGCATTCGACGTTCATTATACCTTTATATATTTCTGTCAGTGCAATTACTCTTGGAATATTTTGCTGAGCATAGTAAACTATTCATACAGGGTAAGCAATTATTTTTCGTTTGGTGCCTCTTTTTTATATGTACTGCATGAGCCGTCGTGGATTGTTGACTAGATGTGGGGCAACTTGGGGTACATCGAAGAGGAAGACTTAATTAGTCTTCTGAAGAACTCAATATTTTGCATCAGAAACCCACCACGGCATCTCTTACGACGCATTTTGAATGGGGACTTACTAGGGTGAGATCAAATGGCCATTCTAAAAAACGAAAGGTAAAATAAAAAGACGTTATCGCCGTCCGGGTTAAACCCAGCAAGAGAGGAATTATGCTACTGTCCGATCCAGTGGTCTTGGTTTACGAGTTCTTCTCGAACAAGGATGAACTCCGGTTCTTCGGATCTTGGTGAACGCGATGCATTGAGAAGTAGGCTTATCGCAGATACGTACTGAGGGGTTGAGAGGAGAAGCTAGAGTCATCTGGGGGGTAAGAGAAGTTTCAACCGATGCGCCGCGGTAAAAATGTCTGGCCTGAACCGGGGCCGATGGAGTATTGAAATCATTTTAGCGGAATGTAGTTTTCAGACCAAGCCAAAGTGGAATGTTTACGAAATCATAGTTTTTAAAAACTCGTTTTTCAAGTGTGTTCGTAAAAAATCCGAACTCTTTTGTGACCGTTGCCTATTTAGCCGATGCTCACAAATCTAAGCGTGTCAGTCGATTTAATGATTACTATATGTCCATTTTTTAATAAGTGACAGAATTTTGAACACAATGTAAATTTTTACCACGAAACACGATAAGTACCTCTCTGAAGTATCCATCTGAATTCCTTAATTTTAGATATGTAATATTTGATTGGAAAAACGCTTATTTTTTATCTTAAATTCATGACCGAACTGCCTATTGAAATCTTAATCATAATATCAACAGGTGTAGTTAAATCCTCTTAGAAAGTAATATAAGCCATATTTTGGCATACTCTTAATGGTAATCTAGAAAATATTTTATCGTTGACTGCAATTTCTCTATTATTATGGGTAAAATCCGTCCCAAATACTTGACCTCGTTTTTAATTTAATGGGATGTTTTAATAGTTATAATAAACAATATTAATTTATAATAGCCCAGATTGCTGAAGAACACGCTCGTTCACATTGCATTGTGTACCCAAACCAAATAAATTTCATCATAGTTAAATGGACACGGAGGACAAGAAATAGGGTGTGGGAAAAGCCATGTTTCTTCCAGGTAGAGTGGGTAGTTGATAAAATAAAAAAATTGTTCTTGGGGCATTTTAAAGTTACTTTTTAATGCGTTTTCACTGTGGTACATAGAAATTATGTAATGCACTTCTCATTACCAGGAGTGATTCTATCGCGGTAAAAAGACAAATTAATGAAAAAGGGCACAATGGTAATATAAAAACGAGTACGTAATACACCCTAGTTGTCGCTTAGTAATTTAGAAGACTTTGTTACTCCTATTGTCTCTGAAAATTTTCAGAATTGCAATTCAATGTACGTCATGTACAAGGTTCAATAAAAAAAATCGATATGCTAGCTTTTTGATTCTAGAGTATAAATTGAACGCTTGAGCACAATGGACACGAGATGTACAATTTAAAATAATTCCAAGTAACTGCGGGAGACGCCGCCACAGTAACTTTTAAACATTCGCCTGGATTGGGACTCAATCTGGATGCCATAATATCCGTGCTTTAGCTAGTTTTAACATCAGAGGATTTGACCACTGAACTGTTAAGAATTCTCCTGGCAACCGAGAGATTATTCTTGTAAATTCTTGACTCGGAGAATTTGTTCCATTTTAGCACCTCGAAATTCTCTCATTTGAAGAAATCATGAAGAAAGAATCATGTTCTGTAATACTTAGGTGTTAACGTTTAATTTACACCCTTAATACTATCACTACATCCTCGCATGCACGAGAATAATATTTGACAACATTGATAATGAATGGGGGTGTGTTGTCGTTGAATTGAAAGGTTAAATGAAATTTCAAGAAACTGCGGGAAATTCCGCAACAACTTTTAATTGAGTCATCCGCTAACATACATTTCAATGCAATAATTTCAAATTGAAAAAATTATTCACCTTGACCGGGATTCGAACCCGGATCCCTCGATATCCGGCCGAGTGCTTTAGCCAGTTAACATATCGCGGCGTCCTCTTAAACTCTGATATTCTTTTGGACTAATAAAGGAACATGATGTTGTGACGAAATACCGTACATACAATGTCACAGGCATTCGTAATTGCGCCACAGTCCACGAGGTTGAAGCCAATTTGAAACCCTTAGGCAGTTTTACCTTAGCGAAATTTTAAGAAACTGCGGAAGATGCCGCAACAGTAACTTTTAACGGAGTCATCCGCTTACATGCATTTCAATGCAATAATTTCAGAGTGTAAAAATCATTCCCTTACCTTGACCGGGAATCGAATCCGAATCCCTCGATATCCGGCCGAGTGCTTTACTTTTACACTCTGAAATCATTGCATGGAGATTAAAAGAATTTTCGTAGGCAGGGAAAATTGTTAGTCATGACGAACGCTAAAGAATTGATAGAAAAACGAAAGAAAACCTAACGGCGGTATGCAGATTACTTAGAGAGGTATTTGGTGAGTAAAAGCATTGGCTGAGGTAGGAGGGTAAATATGGTAAACTCCGACGGTGCATTTTCCCGGCACTAGGGGTCCAGAATCCCGGGGAGACTAAAAAACAGTCCTACCCCGCATCTCCGGGGAGTCAACGAAGTCTCATTCCCGAACCCTGTTCTCTCGGCGTCCTAACCACCCACTTCGATGCCACTTTTCTTCAAGACTATCTCTCAATCACCCAAAATGGAGCCCTTTGCTCCAGATGGAAAATTTTTATGAGATAAATCGAATTCGAATTCCAAAAGAAAATCTTTCTGCTACTCTGCTGGTGGCAACAAATGAATTTTCTACTAAAATATTGTATGTTTTAGTCTATTTCCCCGCAGGGGTTTTTCGTTAGCTATGCGAGAACTGAACTTTTACGGGGAAAATATTCAGTGATTCGCATCTAAATTTCAAATTTAAATAAAAATATTACATTTCATCCGTGTACATTCGATCGAAGCTGATACAGGTTTGCTCTTCATGTTGAAATCATAATGTAATTTAATAAAAGATGAATCTTGCTTACGAAATAAAAATACATTTAAACACAAAACTTTCGAATAGGCGTACAAAACCATGGAAATTAATAATGTCTCTTGCGGATGCAGTAAAATTGCTCTTAAGTGGTCACATAAATCAAGAAAATTTTAAAGCTTTTCAGTTGTTTTTTTAAATATCAAGACAGTTACATGTGAAAAATCTATTTAAAGTTATACTTTTGTATATGTCTTTCCTCTTTCGTGTTACACAGGGATCCTGACCCATTTCATAAAAATACTTAATACACTCATAAAAACAAAATAAACCTTCTGTTTGGTTAGACATTGATACTAGGGGAAATAAAGTGTCTCAATTGTTTGGGAAAACCTAACATCGGGGTCACATGTGCTTTAAATATAACAAATATGACTCATCATCCAGATTAAATAATATTATTGGAAAATTCGCGGTGACAGAGAAGAAAATATTTTATTCTAACAATTCGTCAGCACGTCATGCTTCACTGCTTTGCCCAGCATTTCGTTAGTGCATCTTGAATGCATTTATAAACAATATACACAATCCCTCTACTTCTCGTTAAGTGTGTGAAAAGAGAAAATGTATCTTTAATTAATTTGAAGGAGTAGAGCAAGGTGGTGGTCAACCATCATTAATCCCTTAAAAACCGGGAACGGGAAAAATAAACTTGAAAATATTATAGATAAAAACCCTGGAATTAAGCAGTAAAACATGAAATTTTTGAGAATCGATATTCTTTTACGGGATGTAATGGCAAGTAGAATGCAAAATGTCTTATTTAAATTTCATTTGTACAAATCATTGTGCTTTTTTTAACCTGCGGTTCTGAAACTGCTATTATATACTCTGCAAAAAGGTAGAAAATTGTGCATCAATTAGGTGCATTGGAAGCGTATTGGAGGGAGTGATGGGGCTATCCGAGTGCTGCTCTGCGAAAAAAACGCCCAACTACGGCTGAACTAAGCGGTAGTAATTTAGTGCTTTTTCTTGAGAAAGATAACACGGTAGATAAATACTCCTTAATAAGAATGTTTTTTTCATTATCACTACATGCCTCCAGGCAGTTTTCACTATTATTTTATGATTAACCCTTAGTGTTACATTAATGATAGCCATAAAAAGAACTCACAAAGTTATCGCATCACGGTTGACATTAAATCAGATGCTTGATAAAGTCAAAAATCTCTATGTTGGACTCCAAAACTTCAAGCGAGGTTTCTCTACTGTTAGTGACATTTTAACGTAGATGAATTATCACATTTTAAGAGCTATTTTTTCATGTACTTAATATCTATGCAAGAGGGGAAAATGCTAAAATATTTGTGCATTGAGTTTACCTGTGTCGGTTTGGTTACTTTGGGGATACAAGGTAGAAACATAGTGATGTGAGGCCTAGAGGGACAAATTTTAACCTTTAAAACTTGTAAAAACCTGGAATTAGGTTAATACGATTTTTAAATAAGTTTATACAATTACTGGTCACCCAGACCTGAAATATCAAGAGTGAATGTGGTTAGGGAGACTCTCAAGACATGATTTATTAGAACACTCTGGAGCAAAAAAAATGGGTTAAACAATGTAGAAGGTATGCATAAAAAGTATCGGTAACCAATTTTTTTGACGTGTCCTTCAAGTGCTGAATTTAGTTAATTCGGTTTAGTGTGCGCATGATCGCAGAGCGTACTGGAACTGATAAGATGACAGTGCGCACAAGTGTCGTCAAAGCTTGCACACTTACCCTTAAGGATCTTCCGGAATCCGACAACCTTCCACTATGGAAAACCGCTGAAAAAAATGTGTCGACGCTCAAGGGTTGTACTTTGAATATTTTGAGGTATTGGAAGCAGTATCTTAAAGAAACCTTTTTTTTTGACCGAAAATTTTCCCCATACTTTTTATACAAACCGTGTATGAATATGAGAGCGGAGAAAGACATGGAAGGATAGAGTAGTGTGGGAAATAATAATAATTTCCTGATTTATTTCCTAAAATCAATTATCAGAATTTTCGGGCTTTTGCCTCACTTGAAAGAGAGCGGCGCGAAGCATCTGCGTGCATGTAATCATGATATAATCCTAAAATATTATTAACTATGGCTCTTCACTGCGGTACCTGAGCTAATAATCTTTTCTATAACACAAACATGTTAAATCACGATAGTTGATTCATTTTCAAGTGAAAAAATAAAATGTTGTTTGATTGCTAGATGAATATTACGATCAGATAAGATATTTCGCTCGTTTGGCGCTGATCTAATATCCTTTGCCAAACCACGCTTCGGTGACAGGCTGAGTAATATTTACTGCGGAATAACGAAGGATGCTGTACTACAATCGGGTTTAGATAGTTATTTTATTTGTTGGTTATTTCTCGTTGCAATTAGGCAAGTGTCCTGATGACATTGGTCACGCCTGGTCAACGGTCACTCTTACAATGCACGTACATACGCACACAAGACGAACAGATATTAGACAAAATTCTCTTATATACCACGACACTTTAAGATTAACAATCACATCTTTACCATCACACATGGGCAAGGCTCACATCATGCCTACAACGCTCCGTCCACAATCATGAACTCTTCAGTTCCATATACCGTTCAAATCACGCACCGTTAACACATCATTCACTCTTGCAAATAAAAATTCTCACGCCGTCCAAATCACGTACAAACAATATTTTAATAAGTACAATGACATGATAATCGTTGATCAATGAAGTTTATCACCCTGTGGCTGCTTTACACATCTTCTTAGAGCTTCTAAAATTGGAAGGAAAGGGCTCAAACAAACCTCCAGGCAGCTAGTTCCATTCCACAATAGTTGATTAAAAAAGAGTATTTTTTCAAATTTGTTTTTTGCTTTCTTATTTTTATTTTATAACTGTGGTCGTTTTTTCCTTTTAAGTATGGTTTTTCTATCTCTTTCCATAAATCTTCCCACGCTTAACCTTTCTTAACAATTCTGTACATCGCGCCTAACCTACTCATTTTTCTTCTATTTTTCAAACTCACTCATTTCAGTATGTCCAACATTTCTGTGACACTATCTGTTGTTTTGTACCTTCCGATTACATATCTTGCTTCCTTTCGGCCGAGCGCATCATTAGTGGGAAAGGAGAAAATAAATTGAGGGAAAGGGGGTGATTGAAACGCGAAAGCAATGTCATCAAGGGAGGAGAGGAGTATCGAATCGTTTGGGTGAAATCGGTTCGCGGTGGGCACCTCGGAGCAACCGTGCCTGGTCCTCGGGGGTTTCCAGTTTCCGCGGTTCAAAGGTACGCGCTGGGGCGCGGCTCAGTGATTACCAAGGCGGACCAAGGGCTCCCGATTGGAGGAGGCGTGAGAAAACGAGTGAATTAAAAAGAGGCGAGCTTGGAAAGAAAGGAACTTGGGACTGGCCGTCCACACGCGAATTGGGGTGACCACGCACCGGTCTCTATCTTGCTGCGTGAACCGAGGGGCGCTCTCTTTGAGTGAGGGAGGCAAAGCTCATTAGGGACTCATTGCGCGCGTTGGGGTCTCGCTCTCTGTCGAGTCCAAAACCCCTTTTCGAAAAAAAAATAAGTTTTCGACTCGATTTTTTTCCTTCTCTCTCCCCACCCTTTTTTTCTTAATCTTGGCCATCCTCTCTCTCTCATTTATTCTCTCCCTCTCTTTGCGCCGAGGCAAAAGAGAGTAAAAAACGTTTATTTGAGAAAGAAATGAACCAGGCTCTTTCCTTTCGAGGTTGATACCTTCGATCCTTTTGCATTCTTCTCAAAACTAATTTGCTCAATCTATTAGGAGAAAAAATTTCCATTCTGTGTGGCGTGAAAGTGCGTCCAGTCTGGATATTTCTTTGGTACCACGCTTTCCCAAGCCATTCCCCAGGCTCCCTTATGTCCACGCGTCCGCGTACTCTTTGCCTGTATTTCCGTCCCACCCGAGCATGCTTCTTGCTTCGGCTGCCGCAATGGAAAACCTCTGCCGGCACTGCTCACGGCTCGGCTCGCACGGAGAGAGACGGGGGAGATGAAGGGAAGTGGGTAGCCTTGAATGTTGAGAAAGAAATAAGGCTGTATTTTCAACCCTGATCACAAGATAAATCAAAATAAAAATTATATGAACTTTAAACTTTGTAAGTTTATTATCAGATTAGTTTTTGCATACTTGCACAGCGTTAGAAACAGACGGGCAGATGATTGGAGGCTGTTGGAAGAATTTTTGAGAAGAAAAAAAGTGATTACAAGGCATGTTGAGAGGCGATGTAATGTTACAAATGTGATGGAGGGAAGAATGTTGGTTAAACTAGGTAGAAGAAGGAAAATAATAGAGGTGATGAATGGAATGAGGAGAGGCTGAAAGTATGTAGAGTTGAAAAATGGTTTAATACTTTGCTAATAACGTAGTAGGTGGATTAGAATAAATAACGAGGAGGCTTAGAAATTTATCTCGTCTGGTAGACTTAACTTAATAATAAATAATACCATTCACGCAGTTACTTGTCAGGGTAGGAAAGTAAAACGAAGCCTGATTCTTTTTATGGAACTTGAGAGTCTTGTGTAATTTTACTACCCTGCCCTAGCAAACTATTTTCGTCGCCAATAGAGTCGTATATTGTTTTAAATATGCTTTCCTGAAACTCAAGATTTTCCTCATATCAAGAGTCTTTCCAATCACAGCCATTCTTTAATTTCACTGTCTAACTTCTCCACCTGTCTCTTATGGCATTCACTTCACATTCAAACATATCTGCTAGATGATTCTACATCTCTCTCAACATGAACAAACCAGCGTAGCCCACTTTTTTCATACACATTACTCCATTTTATTTCATTCCTTAGTCTTCTTATTACTCAACCTTTCCCTTCTTTTTACCCCAGAAAAACTTGAAAGTACCCTAAATTTGACAAATAAATTTAATATTTATTCTTTACTTGGTAGATACGAGTATTTCTTTCAAATAATAATGTGCGAAGAAGTACGTATTTATGCACTGAAATTTTGCTTTGCATAATTTTGGCTTTTTATGATACAACTGTGAATCGGGTGAATCGATGTATTGGTTTTTACCGGAGTCAAACGTCAGAGTTTTCGAAGTTCTTTGTTTGATTCGCATTCGAAGTTTCCTTATTTCCTTAAAGATTGGATTTTTGACGACACCAATCAAGAATTTGTATTGACTGTCACTAAGCAGCCATAGGTTATTTAGTAAATACATACGAATATTTGGAGATTCTTGGTAAGCGTTGTAATGAGAGATTCAAGCTTTGCGGGGTTCCTCCACGATAGTCCTAAGTGTTGAAGCAACGGTTCTTACTGGAGTTTCAGTCGGCGCTTTCTCACCTAAAGAATCGGGCCACAACTCCGACGAAAATGTTGTCGCAGTAATGTGGACCGATTAAGAAGAAATCCTGGTAGATCTGGTCAATTAAATAGAGACGCTCCATCAGGGAGGATATGTACCGTGAGGAGAGCTCCCGAGAAACTGCCCTGGGGCGATTTGCGCTACACTGGGCAAACCCTGGTCTAGTCTCCTTAATACATGACACATTCGGCTACCAGAATCGACCTTAGATTCCGATTCATTGACCATTTTCCCTTTGCTTGCCTTTTTCAGTTCCAATATCATACTTACCTTAAGGTATTTACAAGCAATGTTAGATTGAACCACTACTCAAAGATTCAGGCGCTGACAATAATAATTTGACAGGGCTTTGACATATAAATACAAAATGTTTTCAACTGCAATAAAATGTTAAAAGCATCCTTGTATGCGGACCTAGAGAGTAAGGACAGTCAACCAACGGGGATATAAACGTGTACAACAAGGTGATATATTAGAAAAGGGAAATCTGGTCGCCAAGGGAAGTGGGAGCGGTCATTATTTATTGAAAGCCCGAGAAGCCAATAGTGGAAGACCTAGCTGCTGCAGTGGTTTATCAATTCGCTACAAAAATGTGAAACTCGATCAAACGCAGCTTTACTATTTTCCTTGTGTTTTGGCTGAGTTATATAAGGTTAGCGCCGCATTTTTCCTTTTGAAATCTGGAAATTGAGACCAAAGAGTATTGAAGGCGATGTAGAGGAGTTGAATTGGAACTATTTATAAGTATCGGGGAGTTAAGAATATTTCAATTCAGATTTTAATCGCCGAGTCCCTTTAAAAAATCAATCCATCAGAAGCAATGAAAAGATTGTTAGCATGTTTCCATCATCTTATCTAATTCAAATATGGATCAATAATTAAATTATGGATAGAATATAGGACTATTGTTTCATATTTTCTAATTTTTTACTTCTTTTGTCGACAGAGACAATTCCAGACAAATCTAATAACATAGATTTATTTTCTATTCATCAATAGTACATGAGTGGATCTACGAAGACATGCAAACACCCACAGAGTATTTATAAATGGAACAATAAGAACATATCTTTATTCAAACACCCGTTTTTGTCGATCGCTACTGGGATACTGTGTCCACGTAGGTGCATAAATAATTTGCGCATTGATTCGCCTTCTGATCCCACGAAAGGTTGCAAACTGTGTCGTGGTTCAAGTTCCACCTGAATGGTGCCTTGAGAGCATGTATAAAATGGGGAGTGTTAAAAAATTTAGGGACGGGTAAAAGTGTTTAGCCAGGGGTAAAGTTTCGTCTGATGTGCATATTCCTGGCGTCATATTCCTGGCGCAGATATTCATTCTCCTCCCACATAAGCCATGCGATATCGACGTTTGACTGTTGCCAACAAGGCCTCCACTTTACCGACAACTTAACTATCTCTAGAAAAGTCGTAGAATCAATACCATCGAGTTTTCGGTTTAAATCCTGTGGCGGAGTATATGTTTTATCGAGCTCGGCGAACGTGAGTTGAGGTCCTGGCATCTCAAAATGCGCTGGAACGTTCTTGATCCCACAGCGCAGGGAACTCTATTTTGAAATCCTCCACTTCGTAGAACAGTGAACCTACATCTTCCCGGTCCTATGGAGAGGTGAGCTCCTCCACGTAATCTCCGCGGAGTGATTTCCCTGCGGTGCAGCCTGCGGTTGAATATCAGCTGGGATGAGATTCGTCCGACCCTCCGAGAGATATCCATTCAACCTTGATGGAGTTCGTTCAACCTTTATGCGCACTTATTCTCACGTGAACCTTCACCGAGAATTAACCTCTTCGCATGAAGGTGTCCTCTTTTTCAAGGAGTTAACCTGCGAACAGATTTCATGACAATCTGAAAAGACAAACCTTGATTACGGAACAAGGCGCGCTGCGCTGTAGTCGACCTTGCGCCCATTATTATCATGAATAAAAAACCGTTAGATTATAATTTTTTCCATCGCCTTAGAGGAAGGATAGCAAACCACAGTAAAAAAATGTGTTATGCAATTGAATTTGGCGTATCGTGCCATTTGAAATGATTTGTTCGTATTAAAATATGTTATTCATCTTTGTATATTGTCATACTTATATCCACTTAACCAAATGAGCGACATGAATAAAAACCTCTATAGCTACCCTGATAGCTGTCCCAAGGTCGCGTGGCAGGCAGTATTAAGTTACAAAGACTTTTTAATTATTGTTGAATGTTTCATAATGGAGTTCGGAAGGCTGTGTTTTCTTCGTCTATATTTGTTTGCCTGTGTTGTAGTCTCAAATAGTGCGAGAGGCATATGATTACTTCCCTCGATCGATTTGGTAATCAATTTTCCCTCACATAATGATAGCATTAACTACCAGTTTGGGTGAAATGCTAAAAATATCTCTTCTCTTTCTTTATTAAACTTTGAGCATGCGCACTTATGAAGAAGTCGTTCATATAATCTTCGTTCTTCCTCAGTCTCCCAATCCAGGCGAATTATTATTAACGCTTCGCTTTCCATTCGTGCATTCTCCGCGAAGTAGCGACTTTCATCGTTTCCTGTTTAATTCCGATACTCTCCTTTAGGGAAAGGTACAAAATACTCAAAGAATGGTCAAGATGAGGGCCAAACAACGAAAAATAAAACCTTCCCTTAACTTTTGCATTTTAATAATTACCCATTACTCATTTGATAAACCCTATCTATCGTCAATCTATCCTCAGCCTAAATTATTCTATCAATCGTCACCATAATTCCTCCAGCATACCCGTCACGCTTACTCTCTTTTTGTAGCAAAACCATAGAAAAAGAATTGGATTTTCTCTCACTATTTTCCAATTCCTGAAATGTTTTCTCCCATGACTCCCAGGTACTTGCCTCGGATTACCAATGTAGACTAATAAAAGCGGAGAAATAGGTCTCTTACTTTTATATTACATTTTTCTACAACCCGTCTAATAGAAACAAGCTTCTTCAAGACCAACCCGCCTATTTTTCTAATGTACGAATATTTGCAGCCAATGAAAGGTTTGGGGTCAGGGTAACACCCAAGTATTTGGCGTATTCTGGAACGCTTAATTCCATTACATCTAATTTATGCACGTAGTTTAAGTTTTATTTTTCTTTTCTTTTGGTCCAAATCATTATTTCTGTATATTTTCTCAAATGTATAGCGTACCCCCATTCCTTACGCCATTCCGATATTTGAAGTCATTAGTGAGTGACATTCAGTCTGTCGACGTCCCAAATTCTACGGAGTATGGCGATTAATCCAAGAAGAAAAGGAAAGGAAAAGAAGAAGTACTTATTTGACAAAATTGATGCATGATAATTTAGTTAAGTCCTTATGGGACGTGATTTTTTCACAAAGCAGACTAAGGAAGATATTTTAGTATCCTGCAAGCAATCGCCATAGTGTATAACAGGGGGTGAATACGTAAACACCAGACTCAAATTGACCGGAATATGACCCTACCGCGGTCGGGCAATGTTATTATGATCCCTTATCGTTCTTGATCTTTTTTACGTTTAATCTCTCTAATTTTATTGACATGATCTCTCCTACCGAGGTGCGATGGGGGTAATAATACATTTTCAATATCACTGCTAAAGAGACGTCCTTCCAATGTATTCTAGAGATCTTATCTATAATTCAGCTTTCGCTCCGTGAGTGACTCCCAGCCTAGTTCCTCAAATATTTTGGATACGCTGTTTAGTAATTTGCAGAAATTTCCGTTCCTCGGGTAGACCTTAATTCTGAGTTCAGCCTCAATCAGACTCGATCCTTAAGTGAAGGAACATTAAGAATCATCGACGTCGTGACGTCAAGACTTCATCAAGGTCCATGTTGCAGTGGTATTGTGATCTCTACTTGACTCCATTTTGGAGATCAGTTCACTTGTGGCTGTCGTTCAATTTCACGAAGTGTTTAAACCTGTGATTATCGTTGTCTCTTCCGTTTTTAAGAGCGAGATTAAGTCGATTCACGGCTTTTCTTCGCATATTTTTACTCTATCAAAAGGGTCCCGCCTTGACCGGCATCATCGTACGCATTCCCAATGGCATGAATGACCTCGAGGACCATCTCGTCCTCCCAAACTCTCACTAACACTGAAAGTCCTTTTGTTTCAATATCCTATGCCAGATGTATATATCTTGATAGCCTCATGGGTTTTATTTAGGCATAGATGAAGAACGCGAACTTACCTTACGCGAAGTAAGATACCTTTCCTTACTTTTTGGCTTTCCAGAATATGTCTCCCCCTGGACCACTACGATTTCTGTTTCCTTTTTGTGCTTTTATTCCTTCCCATTTCAACGGCAAATCAAACAGTGAGAGACACTTTTATTTTCCCAGATCATCGAAATTAGTATTTGGGAAATCACAAAGGAGCATCCGATGAAGATTAAGATACTGAGAGAACAACCCATTTCTGTAAAACTATCATTATGAACCATGAAAAGAGTCAAAATTTTGGTATTCCTGAAGGTAAACAAGAGACGCTGAAATCACGGTGCAGTGGAAATAATTCAAGTACCGTTTTGCATTGGTAAGCCAGACTATGAAGATTGAATAAGGGAAATATTGTAATTACCAAAATTAAAGGAACTATGCATAAATCATTTCACCTTTTGCAGTGAGTGAACACAGCTGTGGAAAACACGAATAATCACTTGAAATATTCAAATTGTGAGTCATTTCACGTCATTGACACCTCTTGACCCATCCGAGCTTCAACATGTGCCACTAATTATGGAAATTGCCTGTAAACTGCTGAACTTTTAGACCACCTGAAGGGCACGCGCAGGGAGTTCTCAGTGCGAGTTTAGAAACGAAACGTCGTAATTAGCAAAACGTGTAGACTGGACCTCTTCTACAATGCATCAGCCAGTTTATTAAAATAGCATTAAAAGCCATCCATAGATGGCATCTTTTCGACATAATTAATCATCGTTTTCGAGCCATAGCAATACTATAATTCATTAAACTCGGAAAGTTTCTAAGAAGTCTCTTACATAAAATGGTCATGTAAAAATGTTACAATGAGCTCCGTAGACTGATATAAAGTTGATGCATAATTTTTTAACATATAGGAGAATGCTCGGAGATCTATACAGATTTCCGAGCATTGATTTGGTGAGGAGCGGGTTATCATCATTAATGAAATTTGTGTACTTGTTTTATGCTGCAGAATTTTGTGTTACTATTAATACGAAAGCTTGATTTCAGTCATTTGTTGATTATGATATTATCATTCATGGTTTTTATGTCAGAATGCCTTTACGCTCGCTGAAATTGAGAGAGATCCAAGCTATATCTCATTTAGGGCAAGGGCGGAAATTTTATCCATAAAATTTTTCATTGTAAATTTTAACATTTGCAGATTTAAATAGATATTTTAGTGCCCTTCAAGCCACCCCTAGAGTGTGTGGTAGAGGGTAAACATATCATACTAATTTTGACCGAATTATGATACTACAGCTGTCGAAAAACATTATTCTGATCCCTTACCGTTCGTGGAAAAAATGACATGCTAAATCTATCTTTTTGGCACTTCATCTCTCTAATTTTTTGGTATGACCTCTCCAACGGTCGTACGATGGGGGAAATAATACATTTTCAGCATCACTGCTAAAGAGACCTCCTTCCAATTCGTTAAAGAGATTTAATCTATAATAAAACCTTCGCTCCGTGAGTGATTTCCAGCCTAGCTGTTCTAATATTTTGGATACGCTATCTAGTTTATCATTACAACGGTTTATCTAATCTAGCTTCTCTACGCTGCACGCGATACAATTCGATATTCAATTCAATTTTTTGAGGGTCTCATGTACTACCAGTATATTTTATAAACGTGGACTAACTAGTGAAATATTGCATTTATACATAACCTTTTCAGCACATTTACCCAGTGTTCTTTTAATTAATCCTAATTTTTTGTTCGCTTGTCCACATAATGTCCACTGAGTTAATTTGTATGAGAGTTAAAATGGCGAAATTCTACTGCTCTTCGGTTTTAGGGCGTTACACTCTTTCTACGAACTTCTCCCTCAAACCTCATCCCTTACCTGAAATACAGATTCCATTTTTTTTTCGTTTCGGTCCATCGTGGACCGGGTTAATTCAAATTGGTATTTTCCAGCCTCGATTCTCGCCCGGTACTCCTTTATTATTACACTCTATTCCTCTGTACATGGTGTTCGGATCCTGGATTACTTTGTATCTCGGAAACCCTTAGGGGACTTAATTCGGTTTTTAAGGAAAGGATTTCCTATGCAAGATTACTCCTGTTCCCTACACTCCCATTTCTTGCATGTATCTATGAACCTATTGTTGCCAAGCGTAACTTGGTTCCCTGATTCTCATTGAATTTGAGTATGCCCATTCGTTAGATGTGTCCGAAAAACAAAGCTCTATTTTTTATGATGGTGCCTGAGATGTATTACATCTGATTGTAATGGATTTTCTTTGTTCTCTCGCCTTTAGTATGAGCCATCATATGATCTCCGAGGTCCCACGTATTTTTCTCCGAATTTTTCTTTCCACTTATTCAAACTCCTTTAACCAATCCTAATTTACTTCACTCAGGCATTTGGCTGAACAGAGAAATACATAGTGAATCACTGTTTCGCAATATCTTGACTTCACATCAATAGATCATTTTTTTAACTGCAGGTACTGATAGTGAGTTTTTGCATCAATTACATCTTATTGATCTGTGGTCTCATCAATATTCCCCTTCGGACTGATTATTTTCTATTTATTCTCCATTAAATCTATCCTAGATTCTGGATTTTCTATCCTCTTATATTTTATTAGGGGAAAATATTTTTCGTTCATAAGTTTTGAATTAACAACATTTTATCTCGCTTGGCTCTTGCTCTGTGGGTGTCGTTTTCATTCGGATGTAGTTCGTACCTTTAGACTTGACAAGCATAACGATGATGTTTCGACTCAACTCTGCGTTGACTTCCACCACGTCCTCCTTTTCATTTCCTGCCCATTCAGGCAGAAATATTCGTCCTATAATGAAGAAACATGTTCCTTCGTTTCCTCCTCTCTGAGCTCAGTTGCTTTTCCTCCATTCCTTTCTGAATTAGGCCGATAAATTCATAAATTTTTTTGCGGAAATATGCAGCTCCCGCCAAGCAAGCATTTTCGCCTCGCATCCCCATTCCGGAGATATTAATTAATGGCCATATCTCGCTCGGAGAGGGGAGAGGAAAGATCCACCTGCAACCCGGCCAATGCATCACTCCAATGCCTACCTTCGGACGATTCATTTGGACCATTCATTCCAATCATTTGACGACTCCCTCCTCCGCCAGAACTCCTTCCAAGATCTTGTGTCACCAAACGTAAGCGGCCGTGAACGCGTAATGTCGACCGTGGATTGTTAGCCTACTCGAAAATAATCGACCTATCGTTCAGTTTAATAGTGTGATATCATATCGATATGATACATCCTCCGTAAAATGATTTTCCCACGTTAAATTAGATGTTGATGAGTAAAAAAGGTTGGGTGACGCCTCCGTTGCTTTGAAAATTTTTTATATACTGATGAAGCATTTATTATTGCTTTTACTTATTGTTGCGAAAACATTTTTTCTCGCTCTTACGTTCATTTTAGCGAAAAAATTGTTCCTTTTATTTTGTTTGTCTAAAACAAACAATATATGAGTTTGGAGTCATTTATTTAATTTATCAAAAGTATTTATAAAAAATAATCTAGTCCCATAATCCAAAATAACCCATCGATTTTTTGAGTCAACTCCCAAATAATGTACCATTGGCATTGCGATAAAGTTATGAAACAGAGAAAAAACCAGATACAGCCAACATTTTTTGCACAATTATCTTGTGGTTTACTGGTCACATTTTATAAAAAATATTTTATATTTTATCAACTAATTAAAACGGGCCAATTGGACATGGCGATTTGATATTGATTCGAACAGTTAAAAAAAACATTTATCTAAGAATTTAGTAATATAATGCAGAATAATTCGTTCTACGCCGAAATTTGCTAATATAAAAATTCATGGCAGCTTTACGCCTTCAACCTTGAATCCTTTCACTGTTAAACGTATCAAAATGTATGCCTTTTATACACCTTGCTTGATTATGAAGCCTCAAGCTACTGCGAAATTCGCTCCCAGGTGAATTCGTTACCTACTGTTGCCTAGATATGACACAGAGGCAGACTGGCTAAATACACTGAGGACTCGAAGCTTGCTAGAGATATTTTCAGTGAGAAAATGCATGGCAGTCTAGCTTTATGGGCGTAATTTTGAAATGACAAGACGCACGTTTTTAAACAATACAAGACGTTATTTTTATTTTTTTTATTTTGTAAAATTCTTCTTCTTTTATTATATTTGTCTACATTACTTATATTTTACTGTTTTTATTTATATATTATTTGTCTGTAATTTCATTTGCATTTATTTTATTACTCCCTTTATATTTTAATTTTTAATTTAAAATGTATATATAGAAACACTTCTTGTAGTAAAACATTAGCTATATCTCAGTAGGATTTCGCAGGTTTTCACACCCCCCTTCCTGTGTGGGTGCTTTCCTGCATAATTTCAAGTGTTTCTCACATTTTATGTAAATGATATTTTAAACTATATATGTATATGTAACTTGACGAGGGGTTAGGTGGAAGAAGGGACTATCTCAGTCTCAATCTCGCCCCAATAAAGACACTTTATTATTATTATTAATAGCCAATGTGCGTGCTCACTAAGAATATCTCCCACACCACGATCCCTGATAGAAGTGAAATTTGATCAGGTGAGCCCAGAAAACCTGTGGAAATCGCAACAATCCGGATGAAATCCTATTTCCTTGCCACAAGCCACCCGCAATTTCTCACAATTTTCTGTTCTCAATATGACCACAAACGTACGTATATTGGACATCGATGGGATGCATGGAAAGTCTTCCTTGCAGCGTAGAGGCGCTATATTTGTAAAACATTGCTATCATACACTTAGTAACGTATCCGAAATATTAGAGCAGCTAGGTTGGGAATCACTCACGGGGCGAAGGTTTCATTGCAGATTAAATCTTGCATAAATTGGAAAGATGTTTCTTTAGCAGTGATGTTGAAACTATATTATTATCCCCCTCGTACTTCGGTAGGAGAGATCATGATATTAAAATTAGAGAGATTAAGCCTAGAAAAGATCACGAAAGATAAGGGATCAGAATAACATTGTCCTACCGCGGTTGGGTTATATAACGGTCAAAATCAGTCTGTTGCGAATTCCAAGTAACGTGGGAGATGCCGCAACAGTAACTTTTAACGGAGTCATCCGCTAATATTCATTTCAATGCACCAATTTCATAGTGTAAAAATCATTCGCCTGGGCCTGCTTAAACATTAGGCCTGACATTTAGGGAGGGATCCGGGTTCGGATCCCTATCAAGGTGAATGATTTTTACACACTGAAATAGTTTCTTTAGTCCGTTGTGTATTCATCCCTTGCCGCACACCCTAACGGTGGCTTGTAAGGTACTCAAATAAGTAAAATTAATATTCAACGTTACGCTTACCGTCCGATGAAAAAAGCCATCTTAAATATTTCTGTTCTACGCTTAATTTCTCAAATTCTATTGACTTGGTCTCTCCTACCGTAGTACGATGGGGGTAATAATACATTTTCAACATCACTGCTAAAGAGATTCAGACAATATCTGAAGCAATTACATGGCGTATTATCCTTTCACTGATTGCTTTTATTAGCTGTATTTTCTTGGTGTATGTGTAATTAATCGCAATCGATTGGAACAATTATGATTAAGATGATGTGGTGCCAGATAAGTGTATTTCTGAAAATAGGGTAAAAGTGAAAAAAAATGGAGCGTTGTATTTCTATCTGTGCCTCCTCTCTTATAATTTCTCGCCTGGAGAGAGAGAGAGAGGGAGGGAGTGTGTCTCGTCTTCCCGGCGTCGTGATTGTTTTCACCACCTACCTCGGTTTCCCGTCTGGATAATATTGTCTTCTGCTGCAAACGAGACTGCTTAACCTTCTCACGAAAGACGCCTCTCTTCAATTCCTCTGTTTGGTTGGTGTTGATTTACTTAAGCTTCTTCTCTCTGCCGTGCAGACTTTCATTTGGAAACGTAACGCAAAGGAAACAATTCAAACACTTCGGATCTCTCATGATCATTTCTTTAGTTCCTTCATCCGAAAAATCAGCGGAAAACATCCCTTCCCCACTCTCTCTTCCCCAATGAATAGGCTCATCCCTTCCTTCTTCGAAGCACTTCGCGCTTTCAATCAAATTATGATATGAATACTCACCAGCTCTGCCGTGACGTGATTCGGGTTAGGTCCATTGACTTATAAAGAAACAACTTAAATATTTCAGTACGCTGCAAGCCAACCCTAGAGTGTGTGACAGGGGGTGAATGCACACCAGAAAAAATGTGACCCGAATATTTTTACTTCTACTGTGGTCGGAGGATGTTATTCTGATTATGTATCTTGTCTCTTGTGCTCCTTCACGCTGTACGAGATCCAATTCAGCAATAGATTCAACTTCATGAGAATCCCATATACTAGCAGCATATTTTAAAAGAGGCCGAACCAGCGAAAGATAACATTTCTCTTTAACCTTTTCACCCTTTTTACCCTGTACTCTTTTAATATTTTAACTCTTTAACTATCTTGTCCGCCCCCTCCCCCACACCCGTAAGTATTTCACCAAGGAGAGATCGTGAGTGAGGGTAATTCCTAAGTATTTAATCGAGTCTACACATTCCATTTTGCTTATTTATCTACCCTGTAAGCCACCGCTAGGGTGTGTGGCAAGGGTTGAATACACACAAGACTGATTTTTACCCGAATATGACCCTACCGCGGTTGGACAATATTATTATGATTCCTCATTGTTTTTAGGAAAAAATTACATCTTAAATCTATATCAGTTCTACACTTAATCTCTCTAATTTAATAAGCATGATCTCTCCTACCGTAGTATGATGGGAGTAATAATACAGTTTCAACATCACCATTAAAGAGACATATTTCCAATATATGCAAAAGATTCGATCTGTAATTTAACCTTCGCTCCGTGAGTGATTCCCAGCATAGTTACTCTAATACTTTTGATACACTACTAAGCTTATCATAACAACGTATTACAAACCCAGCTCCTCTACTCTGCACGCGATCCAATTCAGCAATTAATCCAACTTCGTGAGGATCCCATATACTTGCAGCATATTCTAAATGAGACCTAACCAACTACATATAACATTTATCTTTGACCTTTTCATCACATTTCCCTGGCACTCTTCTAATAAATCCTAATTTTTTGTTAACTTGTCCACATATACTCCGTGAAAGATCGTGAGTGTGAGTAAGGCCTAGGTATTTAATTGAATTTACACATTCCATTTTGGTGTTCCCAACGCAGTTTCTGGAGAGAATTGCTCTTTTTCTAAAAATTCATCATTTTTTAAGTTTATTTTTAATATCCAAAGTATTACACAGGAATTTTATACCATTTAGACCCTCTGACAAAACTCCTGTGTCTTCAAGATTACAGATATCCTTATAAGCCACCGCATCGTCGGCAAATAAAGGTATCCTCAATGATGTTTCTTCATATAAATGTGTAAAAATATACTTCAAATATCATGCTAATGGAGGGGTGATACAGAATAACTCGAAAGTCTCCTTTCCGTCATCGAACCACTGCCTTGGCAAAAATCTACTAATTGTAATAAGAGGAGGGCTGAAACGAAATATGTCGTTTAAAAAAATTAGTAAAGCGAAACAATAACTTACAGGTAGTGGAGAGATTAGTAAAGGAAAAGGTATACTAAGTTAGTCATAACATGTTTTTTGCAGAAACATTTGTCCCATTCTAGAATACGTGCTTTGAAAAATGCGCTCTTCTCATCTCACTAAATAATTTGTTTGCTTTAAGGATGGAATATCGGCGGCACCATGAACTTGTCGACTTTTTTGTGAAGGACTCGGAAGCAACAGACATTAACGGAACGTAAGACATTAGAAATGAAGAATCTCAGACTCTGCATCTTGTACATACACCCAACTCCCTTTCCGAATTCTTCGAGAGAGCCCACCCCTCTTCGCCGCCGACCCCGCCTCCTCCTTCCCACCTATTTCCCTTCTTAATTGAAACACGAGACGAAACCGGAATATTCGACGGGGGAAGGTTGCGGATGGTAGGTATATCGCCGCGGAACGGAAGGAGGGGAAGTAACTGACGTAAGATGAGTGCGGATAAAGACGCGGAAAGGGAATTCCCCTTTTGAAAACCGTAAATTAAAATAAAAAATGAGAAGATAGGGGAGGGGGGTGTAGGGTTGGGACGACGCTTGCGAAAGTGGCGTGGAGGATGAGGGGGTTGACGGGGGGAGGGGTGGAAGGTAAGTGGGAGGAGGGGAGGGGGCACTCCGATGTTTTGTTGAGAGAAATCAGAGCAGGAGGAAGCCGTCGTCCCACGCCACCACGTTGAAAGAGGAGGTATAAGGATGGAGATGGGGAGATTTTTATTCCGCGAGATGATATCTGACGTCGTGGTTCTTTTTTCTCTTTTCCATTCTCTTCTCGCAAGAGTTTTCTGTCCGAGATTGTTTTGAGGCTTTCCACTTCTGTATGCCTCTCTCCCTTCTCTTGTTTCTTCCGCTCCTCTTTCCTCCCTCCCTGCCCACCATCGTTCGCTTCCTCCCTCCTGGTGGTTTCCCGGCCGTAGGAAGGGGGTGTTAGGGGAGGGGGGAGGGAGAGGTGGAAAGGGGAATGGAGTGGGAGGGAGAGGCGAGCGGGGACCACGCGGGAGAAGAGGGTGGGGCGGGCGCGAATGAAAAGTCGAGATAGTTGCGAAGCATTGAGGACCCTTACCGAAATCCTCTCTCGTATTGTCTCTCAGCTTGAAGAATTTCCAGAATTAATTCAATTCCGTCAAAAAGGACCGCGGGAGTCTCTTGCTATCGCACTTGAGAGAAGCTCAATTTGGGGGGATGTTTTCTTCATGAATTACTCTCAATTTTTCCACTTTTAATGATTGTGACACCTCGCAGAGAAATATCAATATTTAACGCTAAGGAATGCGCGCGCGCGAATCCGTTCGTGACCCAAGAATCTACTGGAAAGTACAATATCCATTGCCAAACCAATGGTTGTTGGTTTATTATTTAAATTAATTGAATATTAAAAGGGAAAGAATTGAATAGAAGGCAAAGAAATTAGAATATTAGGCCGTAGAAAAATCTCGGAGTAACTTATTCCCAGGAGAAGGTTTTTTATGGCCTTTCGGACGTTTCTTTTTCGGCGGCTAGGGATCCTTACACAGGGATCCTGTAAGCTGCGTGCTATGACGTCAGGGTCTTCAAAGCCAAACCATAGGGATGCACATTCAAAGAACCTCTTCTCAGGATTTCCAATTTTTAGGTTTACAGGAGCCTTTCGTCACGCACTAGAGTAACTCGTTTTGGAGTCTAATAATTGAGTCCATTGAAGATCTAATGTGACAGGTATTCTGGAACTGGAGAAATACTGCTAAGGAGTGATTCACCATCCATAAAGGCCAAAAAACTGTAACGCTGCTGATATACGAATTTGAAACTGTTTATGCAGTCGCATTATTCCATTGTCACTTTTAGATTCTCCCTTGAGGTTTAAGCATTAGTAATTTCCGCTGCATTCATTAAGCAAATTAATGAAGAAAGAGTTTTAAACGGGAAATTTCTTCACTAAGTGCTTTTCATTAAAGTAGATAAAATATGTAGTTCTAGGGAATTGAAATTCAAGGTAACTTCCTCTAACAGTGGCGTGCAATGTCGAGGAGGTAGTTTGGGCCATCGTAGATCGAGAGGAACATGGATTAAATCGTATCGGGCATGCAGCGGAACTTGAAAAACTCCTCTCAATCCTCTCCCACTTGAAATATGCTTTTACGCCAATGATGTTGTTTTTGAACAACTCTATAAAAGTAAGTACTTCCCTTAGTTGTAAAGTTATAACTTTAATTGACGAGGATTTGGTGATTTCCTATTTAACTGGCATTGTTTTGCTGTGATTCATTTACCAGCCATGTTATTTCCAAATGAAAAAGGTTTCATGGTGTCCAATAATGTGTACTTCCACACATATTTCATGTCTATTAATGTTGAATTATTTAACAGTAAATCGTACATTGATAGCTCATCGGGAAGCCTTGATGAAATAGATTTTCGTTGTGTTAAAACAGTCGCAGAAAAAAATCATCCCCGTTGCCTCGGGTTTCAAAGTCGATTACGGCTTTCTGGTTTTACTGGGGAGGGGGGAAGGCAGTGCTACATGCGATGCACTGACAATAAAAAACGCTATTTAGAAATGTCCGGGAAGTGATCAAACTCGGAAATTACGCGGTTTCCCGGAATGACAAATTTTCTCTGGATTCAATGATTACTGTATTATTTTGGGTATCGAATCGCAGCCATTCGTCGCTTCGCTTCCCGGTCAGTGGAAAACCAAAGGAAATCCAGAAATTATTTCCACGATCATGAAAAGCCAGTTTTAGCACGGCATGCGTAATGATTTTTTGTATGATATCCGACATCAATCTTGTCGATTTCAGTTTTACACGAACCAGATAACGGAGACCTCGGCCAGTAAATGAGGGATTGGAAGAGGCAGCCAACAACTGCAGTAATCAGGGGCAATATGGGAATGGTAATTTCATGTGCCACTAAATACTTTTAAGTGCCACTAAGTGCCACTAAGTACTTTTTCATTACTTTCGCACTGTTATTACCTAGTAGTACAACATCGATTTTCCAGATGGGCAGTGTTAGCAAGAGGTGTTAGGCAGGGTTGTGCATTATCACCGGTGCTGTTCATCGTATATGTGGAGGAAATGATTAAAGAGGCATGGGAAGAACTGGTGGTAGGAATGAAAGTCGGCGGAGAATTCATTAAATCGCTTAGGTTTGCTGATGACCAAGCATTAGTTACTCAGTCAGTCAAGGGGTGGCAAGTACAATTGAGTGAATCGAAAATTCAGTGTGATAAATATGGGATGCGAATCAATATTAATAAAACAAAGGTTATGCGATTTTCCAGAAAGAAAAAGTCTAAGCTAAACATTAAAATAGGAGGGCAAAAACTAGAGCAGGTAGAATAGCTTACGTATCTCGGAAGTGTTTTGGACCAACACGGTCAAATTAGTAGGGACTTTAGGAGGAGAATTGCGCTAGGCAAGGAGGATTTTCTCAAGAAGGAGGGAGTTGATGAAGGGGACGTTGAGTAAGGATTTTAAGAAAAGACTCGTAAAAACTCTGATATAGAACGTACGGCGCGGAAACGTGGTCGCTGAAGCAGTAGGATAGACGTAGATTGGAGGCTGTTGAAATGTGGGTATGGAGAGGAATGGAGAAGGTGAAATGGATCGAAAGGAAAGCAAATGAGGAAGTACTAGGTTTAGTGGGCGAAGAAAGGGGACTGTTGGGAAAAATACTAAGGAGGCAGGAAAAATAGATGAAGGGCGTATTGATCGGCAGCGGGATGTTGGACACTAATAGAGGGGAAAATTTGAGTTAGGCAATCAAAAAACGGCAGGAAAAGGATAGGGATGTTAGACGGGATGAAGGGAGGAAGGAAGTACACAGAGATGAAGAAGGACTTGATGTACATTCGGTTTCTTGATTATACTTTGCTAGGAGTAACAAAATATTTATTTTATAGTTGTGTCCAAACCAAAACCTGCCTTGACAGGTAGATTACTTAAAGCAATAATAATTATTAATCTATTAAGTAAATGGTTTGTGTGCAATGGGCCCATCAGGAAAATTCGTAATTTTTATTTCACCAGCAAGGACCGAGTCAAACTGGATTTGAAGAAACAAGGGTGTATCGTACGACAGATCACCCTAGCTCAAATTAGTGGGAGGAGCACTTGTAAAAACCCTACGTCGTGAATAATGGATGTATCCTCGTCGTCTTGGAATTCGTGATTGTGAGCAAAATAATGACCTTTCATCACCTGGGGGGAAGGGCACACACTCAAAAGTAGACTGTCGCCTCATTGTTGGAATTATTTTGCCTGACAACTTTCTTTTGCAAAAGGTTGGGAATTTATCGCAACAGTCAACGTGAGTGCTTTTTCAAATATTAACTGATGCAGCAAACCATACAAGTATCGCAAATGTAATAAGATAAAGAAGATATTTATAGTAACGAGCGTACAGCATATTAGTACATACGCAACATCAGTTGAGATTGTAATAACTAAAAGCTAGATCGATTATTAGGATTAATGTTTTCATCAAAATGAAACGAGTTACATTGAGGTTAATCCATGTTTTAAAATATCTACTTACTTTGGGATTGAAATCATTCGTTAACCTTCTCCTGATGTCGAATTAATGGTGCGATGTGGTTTATCGTGTAGCGTACGGCACAAAAGATAAGAAAGAATAGATGAGTGTGTTTAAAAAGGTATTCCATATATTAATTAATGGACGAGTCTGTTGCGATCTATTAGTGGAACTGTACTAATCGATGACTCACGTGCTCCAAAAATATTACTCCATTTTTTTCATTTAAAGTAACACAGTCGAAAATACCATCGCAACGAGGAGTAGATAGAATGCTTCAGGAAAACTTTAGGAGGCATTCGGGTGAAGGGTAAAAATAAATACCAGAGGCGTTTTGAAAAGTTTTATAATCTTATTTGAGAAGCATTCTGGCGGAATAATCTCGCAATAAAGAAACTCGCAATAAAAGGAGGCGGGGGATAGAAAGAGAGAGAGAGAGAGGAGAGGGGTGTGAAGTGATGCTTAAGGGGCGTGGAAAAGCATGGAAAGACGGGACGGGAAACGTCGGAAAGTATGCAATTCAGCATCAATAAAATAAAGAAAAGAACGAAAGCTGGAAATGGAGATCGGCATTGAATTGATAAGAAGGCACGCTCTGTTGTGAGAACGGGTGTAGCGCGGGTTGTGGAGGGGTGCTTCAAAGGCCGCGGGGAGATGTGGTGCAAGGGAAGGTTTATATAGAGCTTTGTAAGCGTCCATGAATTCATACCTTCTACCAGTGACGCATCCATTGCAACATCGTTGAAGCAGAGGTTAAACACAAATGAGCGAACAAAAATCCACATCCTGACAAAAAACATTAGGAAATAAAATGAAGTATTTGGTTTTTTTTCGCATAATTGTTAGTTCAAATTGAGCTACGACTAACGAAACTGTTTCAAGAAGTAGAGTGTGATAGTTGTTTCCTAATCATTTTACATACGAGTATAATCTCTAGAGACTTAGACACAATCTCGGATTGGTGCAAGAAACGGGGATAAATGCTTAATTTAGACAAATGCGTAGTTTTGAAGTTTTGAAACAAAGGAAGTGGCGAACAGGACATAAACTACGAAATAGAGGGTTCAGTCCTAACTACGGCCAAACAAGTAAAGTATTTGGGGGTAATTCTAACACCACGCCTTTCATGGGGAGTACATATCAGGACAATATGCGGATCCGCTTGAAAGAAACTGGGCTTCATTAAACGGGTGGTGGGGAAATGTATTCAGAAAGTTAGAGAGAGGTGTTATTTTGCTCTAGTTAGACCACATTTGGAATATGCCGCAAGCATTTGGGATCCTTGGGAGAAAATCTGGCAAAAAGAACTAGATAGAAGTCCAGAGAAAATCCGCCAGATTGGTGAAAAATATATATGACAAGAACACTAGTGTAACAGATCTCTTAGGGGATTTAGGCTGGGAGCCCCTTGAAATACGAAGAGAACAAGCGAGACTTAGACTTTTAGAAAGTTTCAGAACCAGCGAGTTTAACGATGACACAAAATGAATTATAATGATCCCACACTACTTAGGTAGATCAGACCACAAAGATAAAATAAGGGAGATAGATTCAAATACAGATAGATTCAAATACTCGTTTTTCCCCAGAAGAATCAGAAATCATAAGAGAAAGAATCCGAAGTCCATTTAAAAATATTAAAAACATTTAAGTTACAAGTTGGAACAAAACTAAAACTTCAAACATTGTGCATGTGTATGTTTGTTGGTAGTTTGTGCGTTTGCATATGTGTGAAAGGGTTGGGATGAAAGGGTTGTTGCATGTATGTATACTATGTATGGTTTGTGGGCTATAAATTTGTGGCTTCTGCATGCGGTTTTTTTTCTAAATTACGGGTGGTGCCTTAACACCCCCCGCCACACACCCTTTCGGGCACTTGCGGGGTATTGAGTAGATGTAGATACGTACACACAGACATACAAATGATAAATTATGTGTGTATATATATTTAGATATGCAAAAAAATGAAAATATATATGGCAATAAGCACAGTAATCAAACAGCATTGGTGGGAGCTTGGTACCCGGAAATCGAACGTGGGCCCTCCAGTCAATAGTCCAACGCTCTATCCCTGGACTACCACGTTTCTCTGATTATGTTCTACAACAACGTAAAAAATTCATGCTCTGCTTGAATTATCTGAAAAAACTAGTGTATTTTAAGTAAAGTTTAATGTTACAACTTATATAATCTATTTTTCTCTTTATCAAATTTTTGACCGACAGTGTAATTTGAATTGTACCCAAAAGATTGCCATAATTTAAAATCTATTATTCAAGGGAAACAGGTATTATTTTAAAAGTGGCTTCAGATTTCGTTTAGAGTGTACGGAAGACGTACTCAGTATGAGGCTGTCCATGCCTCACACTGCATACGAGGATTATAGGACCCCAAAGTTCAGCCTTATGGGACCAGGGCGTGCCCTCTCGGACATCCCACAATCAGCTCAGTTAATCAAAATTAACCTCACGAGTGCGTTTTATCAGTTACAAATACACCCCCGATGTTGGAAATTTTACGGTATTCGGTACCAGAACATCAAATACGCATTCACTAGACTCCCTATGGGACATGCTCTCAGTCCATCCTGCAAAAATGAGCCGAGGAAGTGGGGCACGACGTAGCCCAGAAATTTAATGTTAAAATAATAATCTATTTAGATGACTGGCTAATTTTCAGCGAACATAAGTTCACAAGCAGAAACATCACCAGATATTTAGAAATAGAATATGGAATCCAAATCAATTACCAAAAGTCCAAACTTGACCCAGTCACCGAAATCAAATACCTAGGGGTCATTATAAACTCAGAGAACCTATCTTTAAAACTGACCCCAGGGGCAATCAAAAGAATTCATCAAGGTATCCCACTCATCCCAGTGCTACGCAAGAGAGATGTGCCCAAGCTGGCCGGTTACTTAAATTGGGTCGTGTGGCTATTAAGATTACCAAAATTCCTAATTTCACATATATTCAAGCGAAATGCGCAGTGGTGGTTTTTCTTACAGGAGTCCGAGTTCTTTAACAAAAAAGTGTATCTCCCAAGACCAACAGAAGAAATCATTGTCTTCACCGATGCTACGCCAAGACAAGGAGGTGTGGTGATCCCCGCCTGGGATATTGACCAAAGTTTTACTATACCGGAGCTATCCTCCATCAACGCGGCGGAAACCTTCGCTGCCCTACATGGACTATCCCTAACTTTAGAACTACTTAATGAATTAAGGTTGTTAAATGTGCATATCAAAATGTATTGCGATAACGCTTCGGCAGTGTACAGCCTATCAAAAGGCAGAGGCATTGTTTTCCATATAAATCCTGTACTGATTGAAATGTATATGAATCTTTATATTAAAGCACATCAGTCACAAACAGTGACCTGGCTGTGGGTCCCTACTACGGCTAACCCGGCGGACGCGCCCTCTCGGGCCGTGCCTCTTGGTATGCGTGCGCCCGCCATATTGGCGGGTTAGCCATATATACCGGGGGTGCGGGCTCAGCCTGGGAGTGCTAGTCAAAAGTCCGGAGTAGCAACTGTGCGTAGGAGACTCGCAGCCAGCAGCAGGAGATCACGCTGAGTCTCAATCTAGCTATATCTCAATGTATTTCTTTAGCTATAGCTTTAGCTTCCTTCGTGCTTCAACTGAAAGTGTAAAGGAAAGATTAGTCGATATTTAATTGAGAGTGTAGCGATGCCTCGGAAAGGAAGGGAAAACAATCATCGCAGATTAGAGGCATTTTAAAAAAGGGAATGAATTAGATAAAAAATGTTTTAAATACGAGAAGAGAAAGTTTCTTGGTGAAACTTCGAGAAGATATTGAAAGTTGAGTGAAGAACTTAATGAGTTTTTTTTTGGGATTTTTCTGCGTAAATGGTCAAATCTTGGTAGTCATCAACAAAAAAAATTGTTCTTGCGATATATAGAAGATAATAACCGAAATATGTCTTTGAAAACCTACCTGTGATAAGGTTGCTGATTTTTTTATTGTCGATATATATTTACTAATGCTGTTTAATACATAACAGTATGTTAAGCTTCTCTGAAGCATTGCGTGGCACTATAATATTATTCTTGGTTGTCGATAGTTGTTTAATCAACTTATCCAGCAAATAAAATATTTTAAATAATTGCTAACAAAAGAAATGGGTACATTTTTCCAATATTCTATACGACTATATAGGTTCCTTGTTTTCAAAATTTTAATGAATAAATAGTATTCGCGTTATAACGAGTATTAAAGATATATTCTCTTAACTCCTAATGGCGAGCAAACTCTTGAATCGTCAAAAGCATCGAAGTTTTCACAAGCGAAATTTTCAATGTATATATCGAAGTTGAGTTTTTTGATCCGATATGCCCATTGGGGGAGGGTGCTGAAAATAATGTCTTTCAGATGCATCGTTAGTCAATATTTCAGTGCATTTTTTAACATCGACCGTCGTCGAATGTGAGCGGCTTACACTGCCATCTCCGGAGGCCGAATCGACGGGGAAGAGAGAGAGTAGGCCGAGAATCGGAGGGTGTATCGGAGGATGACAGACTGGCGAGACACCGAAAGGAAGAGGTCGAGGCCATGTGATGGGGGGGGCGGAAGTAGAATTGGAGGGGCGGGAGAGGAAGGCGTGGAGGGTTGTGGTGAAGATCGGACAAAGACGGAAAAATTTAGGAGAGGAATGAAGATGTGTGGGAAATAAGAACCGTCTCCAAACAAAATGAAGAGCGTCGGTGGAAAAGGGGAACATAAATAATGAACGGATTCCTTAGATCCAGAGACAGTAGTTCCCTTTCAATCTTTAACACGGCGTCGTAAATAAAGTGAAGCCGAAGCCGTCGCATGGTGACAATACGTATTATGCAGACGGATAGGAAGAATCTTGGGTCACTGGAAGAGTTTGGGATTTTTTAAAAATGCAAATACGTCGCAGTAAAGATAATCAATTATGTGATGGAGAGATGAACGAAAAAACCCATCTAATAGAGAGAGGATATTGAAATCATACCCATATAAATATCGGATTATTAAAACATGTGCGTCTTTCAAACTGTTTATTATCACGTTTTGTATCTTTTAGAGCCTTATTTTATTTTTCAAGCCGGATTTAAGTAGTGTTAGGCGAATGTTAAAAATGTGCCTCGTAGCGTTTTATAACCATTGAGTGTATTGAACTGTCGGCTTCGCCAGTTTACTACTGCTCATAATATTACACTGAGAAAGTTATTGATAACTAATTGATGGTGGTCGAACACAAAATGAATGTCGCAGAATGCATTCCGTCGTGGCGGGAAATGAATAGGAAACATTGAATGGATGTCCCAAAAAACTACTCTTCAATGAATTTAATTCCATGAAATTGGAGGGGAGAAGGTGGTGACATCAGGTAAACCAAGGTTCTACGAGTTGTAACAAATAATGATCAAAGGTTCTTGAAGTCAGAGACTTAAGTTCCATGAAATATTTAATGCAAGAATGACTGCTCTCAAAAGAAATTTAAGGCAGTCGATATAAGATCCATCACCACTCGTCCTTCCGCCACTGCTGAGAGGATCGAAAAGGCTCAATCTGAGCTACCAGGGATTGCCCCAGCCATAAAGAAAAACCTTATGGATTTCTGCAAAATATATAATGCCCCGAGGGTAGGTCACGAATTTTTTAAGACACTTAGAATTAGAAAAATTGACGCGAGGAAAATAAAAATAAATCACAAAGGGGATGATAAAACCGAGGGTGAGGATCACGTGGCCTAAATCATGACACCGTAAAATGTGATAAAGCAAAGGGCGCATGTGCGTAATTTTCTCATAACATTGGGAAATAAATATATAATCATGCGTAGTATATAACTAATTTCTTGTCTCAATGAATAATACATACATATTGATTAATATTTTTCATCACCAAAGTACTGCAGAGTTTAGAATCTTGGAACTAGAAAGTGGAGTTTTTATCCTATTAATTCAAAATGGCATTAACCAAATATTTACGGTATTTTAATTGACTACTGAGAGTTTAATTTTTCCTCTATTGTTGAAAATTGCAAACTATGTTATAACTTTGAATTTATGCAGTAGCATAATAAAAAATCTCCAATGTTCGAGTAATTTATTTGGTAAGATTGAAAACCTAGAAAAGTTTTAGGCCTTCAGATGGATAGAAGGATTTTCTGGCCTCTGACTTAGAACTTATGAATAGTAATTTCACACCCTGACAAGTTAGAATATTGTACGAATGTAACATAGTTTCATCCTAGACGAGTTAATTTCTTAATTTAGCTTCCTGAAGTTTATAGAACGAACTAATTAGCTTAATAATACCTATTATTGGTCGGGAGATAAGGTAGGATAAACAAAGATAAACGATGGAAATGTATCTCCACGTACATGAATTGGATGTTGCTCGGTTAGAAGATAGGACAAAAGAAGTTGAGAAGCCAGGAGACTGTGATAATAATTCAGATGTGTATCATGGCCAATGTAGATGCAGATAAATAGGGTAAATATTTATTAAGAAACCTGTACTATGATACTCTTAATAGATTTTCAGAGTATTCTATAATTAGCTAAATGGTGTGTAATGGAAAAGTTCAGGCTGAAAATTAAAACTAATCAATCAAAAACCGTGGCACAAGTTTTTAGAAGTATATCACAGAAAGGTAATTGAAATGTAAATGTGCCTGGAGAATATTCATAAAAAAAGAGATCATTTGCGCGTGGGACTTGAAATGCTATTGAGATCCCGACAAAAATTTGATCAGTGTTTTAATGTGGATGGCGGCACTTCAAGATTGGGAAACCTTACGATTTGAGCATGGAGGTTGATGAGCGTTGAACAAAGAAGTTAAGAAATGCGTCGAGAGAGGATGGAAAGGGAAACCTGAATACGTAATAAAGAATACTGAGAGGTTTTAGATATATGCTCTGGTGAGAGAGAAAGTCGATGGAAATAATTCTGAGAAAACTGGAAAAGAGAATGACGAAACTATTGAGATGTTCTTGAGGGTAGTTACGGAAAAGAGGATGTTTGGCTTCGGAGAATTGAGATAGAATAGGGAAACGAAAGCGTTTTCTGAAAGGTGCTATTGTGAACGAAAGGAGAGGAACTATGAAAATCTCAAGAAGGCAATCGTTTTCTTCAAAAGATTGTTTTACTGAAGAATTTCTTAAGTCATTCTAGAGCTCTCTTTCAAGACTCGTTGAAAACGTTCCTTAAACGATAGGCGACATCTAGGAAACTGCCGAAGATGCCGCAGCAGTAATTTTAAACGGGAGTCATCGGCTAATACTTATGCATTTCAATACATCAATTTCCGAGTGTAAACATTTTTAATTTTGTTTTAATTTAATGGTGTATTTTTACAAATTGAAATTGTTGCATTGAGAGAGGTGACTCATAAAAATAATTTCTGTTTCTATACGACTTTTAAGCAAGTGATTGCGACCGACTCTGTTAGAAATATAAAGTATAAACCTCTGAATTGCTTAGAAACTTGTAATACCTTTTGCTTTTTCCGTTATACATTTTATGTAAATCTCTGATAGAAAAAATTACCTCTACAGTGTTTTTTTCTAAATCCTCAAATAGAATATATAAATCAACATCTCCATACATTCTTTTGGCCATTGTTTAAATAGCTAATATGAAATGTGCTTAGTTTTATCTTTGAATGTCCGAGGAAGTAAAATGAGAAGAAAATGCATGCGAATGGCGAGAAAGAGATGAAAGTATGAATTGAAGGTGAAAAAAATGAGAGGTGCGGGATGGGAAAAGTATAAAAACAAGGACGCTAGAGAAATATGCTTTTAAAAGAAAATTCAAAATATTAAAAAAAATGTTATTTTTTAATTGCATTTGAACGCTTACATACACTGAAATATTACTTCACATTTATGAAAAATCTATTTGTAAAAAGGAAAATTAAGCATGACGAATATGAAATAAACTCGATACCTACAATAATAATGATGTAAAATATGCTGAGAATGTTCCACCATTCTTCTTTTGCTTTATTTGTGTCCCTTCTCAATTTATTGTTTAACTCTTTGTACTTCATTTTGCCTAACTCTGTATTTACATTCATCCATCTTCTTCTCTCATCCATCTTTGCAATCATCTTATCCGTCACCCATGGTTTTCTTATCCTTTTCCCGTTAACGTTTCCTATAGTGTCTTTTGCGGCTTCCGATATCCCTTGCTTAATACATTCCCATTTTTCTTCGATAGTACTCAGCTCTTTACCGTCATCCATGATTTCTTCTACAGCATGCTGGTACTCCTCCTTGTCAATACATTTAATGCTTCTACATTCCATTTCCTTACCCGCCTCACCTGCCTTATCTTTTTAAAATGGACGCTACATTTCATTACAACCAAATTTTGGTCAGAGTCCGCATCTGCCCCTGGGAAACACTGCGAATTTATCACACTGTTTCGAAAATGTGCCTAACCATAATATAATCTAACTGAGATAATATAACTAATACCTCTCTGAGACACCTGGAGTTTTCCATGTATACCTACACGTTTTGTTGTGTCTAAACCATGTGTTGGTGATTATTAATCCCTGTCTCCTGCAGAATTCAATTGCTTTCTCCCCGCGTTCATTCCTCGTATCTAACCCATAGCCCCCCCCCCTTATCACCATCTCTTCCTTCGCTTAACGTCGTATTCCAATCCCCCATCACTATGAAATATTTCCCTGCAGGAAAACACGCGATTATATCCTCTAACTCAACGTACGTCCTATCGACTTCTTCCTCCTTGTGGTTGCTCGGTGGCATGTATACCTGAACATCGACCGAGTTCGTCGGCTCTGCTTTAATCTCTACGAGTAAAATTCTATCAGTTGTTTGCTCTATGTTGACTACGATTCTTCCTACCCCTTTATTTAATATCACGGCAACCCCTCGATGGCTCTCGTCCCCGCCGCTGTATGTCACTCTATAATTGTCACTCCAGTAATCCCCGCTATCCTTCCATCTCACCTCGCAGAGACCTAAAACATCTATATTATCGCTTTCCATTTCTCACTTAATATTTTCTAATTTGCCTCTCCTCAACATTGTCCTGACGTTCCGTGTTCCTATTCTAACTACTATCTTCTTCTTCTGCGTCTTCTGTCCTGCTGCTCTTATTTCTCCCCTGAAAGTGCTTCGTGGGATGACGACCGCGGAAACATTGACTCCCTCGCTGCCGGTTACGACACATGGCCCCTTGGGCCGAGTCCCGCAGTTTCCAGGACTCAATTTCTTTATGCTGTCCACTAATTTTTTTCTTGAGAAATATAATTGAGGTGGTTTCCCGTTGCATTCCTAAATAGTGTTTTTAACGTGACACAATCACTTAATGGCCGCCCTACTGGGGTCAAACGCCTTTGCAGTCGCCTCACTGAGGAACAGACCCTACGTGGACTTCCTTTCGTCTGACTCCTAACCCACGACCTATCGGGCATGGGTGACCCTACCAGGAGCAATCATTATTACTCCCACCAGCACAGCTCTAGGGGTAACCGGAACACATAAACCGTTCCACCACGGCAATGTTGTAGTCAATGGGAGGGGGTTTATATGTATATATATATATATATATATATATATATATGTACTTACATACTATTATTATAAAAGGTAGTCTACCGGTTTAGGTAGGTTTATGGATGGACACAACTACCAAGTATATTTAAGTCATCAGTGCCGTTTCAGTGATTTTCGGTAAACTATGATATAAAATTTTTTATTCTCATAATTTTAATCTCGTTCTATTCATATATATATAGTGCGTCGACCAAGTTAATGCCATCACATTATTACATATAGGAAATGTCTAATGATAATCCCTGAATATTATTTTTTATGGGGCCTGTTCAAAATGCAATTTCATATACTCCTGAAGGGAGAAAAATTTAAGCTCCATGATACACATTTGAGTTAGAACAAAATCGAACTCTCTCTGTAATAGGTAAAAACGTAATGGGTCAAGGAAAGACTCCTGTTTTTCACGGAGCTCGTTAGTGCTACTGGGTGATCACGTATGCAAGCGTGGAATCCCACTTCTATTGGGTTTTCCTTCATGCCTCTCTCTCATCGATGTAATTGTGTGGTGGTCGCTTTTGCGAGGAATGTATATGTGAAATTAACTTTTGGAATTGGAATTTCCTCCAGTTTTTTCCACCACATCGTAAGATGATTGAGATGATTTTTTTCTAAACTATTTTTATAATGTGAAGTAGTCATTATAGAGAATTGGTTTTCATCATAGCCTGCACGGAACATCGATGGTTGATTCATGGTTCGGGAAAAGTTTGTCTGATAAGAGTGTCTTATGAGTTTTTCGGACCGAATCGTAAGACTTTTCTACCACCAACTATTCTTTGAATATTCCATTTCTAAAAAAGGTTCATGCGGACGTTCGTCATTATGAGTCCTTTTCAAAATACACGCGCACATACAATTGGCAATATTTGGAGAAAATTCAATTTAAACTATTCCAACTTTGAATTTGTGCCTTCTCAATAGAGCGTGTCCACTCCAAATCATTACGTTACATTCCGGAGCAATGAGGATGAAGACGCATCGGTTTGATTTTTATTCTTCGAAAAAATATTTTAAAAAACATTCCCGAAAGATGACGAGTGCCTATATATAAATTTTCATGTGAAAAGAATATGCGTATCTCTTTTTACGAAGGCAATTGGATGTAGCGAAATAAATAAGAGGAGTAGAAATCTTGAAAATATTCCTCCCTCTCTCTCCCATTCAGGAATCTCCCATTCTTTCATTTATTCCTGGAACCGGGTGAATTACGATGCATGCCAAATGGGAAATGTTTGAATGCCCGCATTGATGCGGAAGGAATTCATATTAAACACGATGAATATTCAGACTTATTGGTGTCAATGGGGGGATGTATGGGATGAGGAAATGCGTAAGGGTGCGAGCTGGGAGACCTATGTCGCGGGTGAGGTGCGTCACAAAGGAAGTCAAATGGGGGAGAGGAGAAGGTTTTTCGGTTCTTCGGATAAAGGTTTTTCGGAGAGGCATTGGGGAATTTGGTGGCAAGCGGTGGCGGTAAAGGATGGAAGAAATGATGGTGAGTGACACTCAATAAGAACGGTTTCTCTTTTTCGAATTCATGCTAACATCTCGTGTTAATTGAAAGAAATATCGCTTCGTACTAAAAACTTCCAATATATTCCCCAAAGCGTTGAGGGGATTTGGGTTTTTAAGAAATGTTTTTGAATTATTTATATCAGTGCTACGTCACGTTCAATGTCTTTCATCATACGTTCTCTCACAACATACACAATGTTTTCTTTCTCTTCGTCATTATATTTTATTGGTTTTCTCTTCATTATGAGAAAGTCAAAGGAAAGAAATCATAAAAATCTTTCACGATAGATTATTCAAGCAAGTGGACTCAGGGCGGAATATTAATGCCTATAAATGATTAATGGTGGTGGAAGGCCGGTGGAACGTAGACAAGCTCCAGCAATTACAATGTTTAGTAATTCGGTTTGTTGTGATTAGCTATAGACTTTGCTGTAATATTTTTCAGAAAAAAATGAATTCTATTTTTCTTTCATTTCAGGTATCACGTCTCCATATTCTTCAATGACAGTAAAGACCTTACTATTGGAGTATTGGGAACTTTAAATTGGGTGAGTTATTCCCGTGGAATTATAATTTTACCGATTAAAGTATTTATATTTATGAATGAGACAAATTCCTCATTGAATATAAGTGCAAAATTGAATAGTTTCGAAATTGAAGTTCAATTCAAATACTAGGATGCCGCGATTGGTAGTTTGTTGGTTTTGCAAGATAATGTATCAATAATCACGTATCGTAGATTTTTATAATTTAAATATAATTCATACATTGAGGGAATTTTTCTCTAGCGATTAGCAGGGTTTCATTCCTTTGAAATTCTCTGTAGAAAGAAATTTAGAGCCATTCATTCCTATTTTAGTTTATGTATGCGTACATAAATTTACAATTGATGAGATGAAATTCTTTTTAGTAATTTGCTGGGCAAATGCTTTCGATTTCTTGCTAAGTAACTCAGCATGTGCGACAGAGATTTTCAAATTTTAAAACCGATAGTGCAGTACAAAACTAGATCTTAAATCAACTCCAATATTATTTGGTTCTATGACAATACATGAGTCGGAATATCCCTCAAGGATAGCGTACCGTTAGCCCCCGCGTAGTCGGCTTGAGAATATTTTTCCTCTCTGGGCACGGCCCGCCAGGTACTGCGTTAAAATGTAGGAATGGAAACCGCTGGGAATCACTGATTCAGAGGTCACATTTTATTCAAGAGCCTCGGCCCTGGAGAAGAAGGGCTATCTGGAAAGATAAGAGGGATACCTCGTAGCATCGGGCGATATTAATGGCCATTTTTTTCGCAGAATCCGCACGTGATCGGAATAGAAAGGTTAGCATGTTGTTTCACCCTATATTTCCCCCGTAAATCACATCTTGACATGGTTTACATTCAAAGCGTAGGCTATATGTGATGCTCTTGTTTCACGCCTAGTCATGTAAAAACTTAATACGTGGTGGAGCATGGAAAACCTAGCCATCAATAATTATCTACCGCGTCTTTCGTAAATTTCTATCTAATGTTTGAAACTTATCACATTAAAGTTATGCCTTAAAAGGAGATTTGACTGATAAAATATAAAAAAAAATGTAAAAATATATTCCTTCTCACCCATTTTTAACCACTTTAATGAAAGTAATAACACCCTGAACATATTATGCTAGTTTTATGATGAATTACGGACCATTTCGCAAAAATGTAACTTGATATAAAAATAGACGGAAACATAATTCTAAGTAAATAATCTCTTATGTCAATGAGGAAAGAAATAAATATAAGACATTTTCTTCCCGTGTCAATCCTAACATTTGTTTAATATCTAAAATATCTTGATAATTAAACTCGGTTTTCCTTAGTAATATAAAGCTGATAACTACACTTGCCTTTCCGGTGAGGTAAAAGAAATGAAATCAAAATTGAACTTGTTTCCAAAAATAAGTATTCTTTAATACTTGCGTACCAATCATTAAAAATGAAATACTATGGTCACGGAATCAAACTTCAATTGTTGACGGCAAAGAAAATTCTGTGATGTACACAGTTGGAAATTAATTTCGAAGTTAAAATAAAATGTGATTTGTCCGACCGAGGATGGTCACCCGACAAAATATCAAATGGGGAAGGTTCGAGCTTTGCTGTGACGTTGCGCGGTTTCATCAAATGTTGTGGAGTGCGTTCGTTCCCTCATCTTCGATTAAATCGATTGCTCAATTCGGCGCGGTAGAACTCCAACACATCAGTATCCTACGTATTGGCAATCAGCGATCCACCTCTGTCAGGGTGGTAGGCACTTTTATTGCATCATCGGAATTTTTTTTTGTTTCACAACCGTCTTAGATGATGAATTTTTCGAAAGTCGAAAAAAACCAATTGTTACTGGTTTCAATTATTTCAGTTTTATCTTACATGCAAAAACCGCAAGGCCGTAAATTTTTGACAGACTTTTTGCATTTAGCAGCCTTTAAATTGGTTTTACCTCTTCGTGGTTCAATGCCTAATATTATATACTAATTTCAGACCTCGGCAAACGGGTGAATCGTCCAGTAATAGAAAGTATTAAGAAAGTGGAATGTATATGAATCTGGAGGAGATACCACTCAGTTTTCTTCTTAAATAAGTACATCTTTTTGTATTAATATTTGATACACATTGCCTGTAATTCCTGTTACTACTGGCTGCATGAAACATTCCTTTTTCTTAGCCATGTGACGTTGAATAACCATGGCCCTGGTTTGTCTTCTGTCTTCGTCGATTATTTTGATCGCATTTAAATAGGTGTGTAATAGCTAGCTAAAAAATATAAATCGGTTTCTTTAAGGTCATAAGCTCATCTCTAGCTAAAGGTTCAATTCTCTTTGGTTTCATTGGACGATATAATTTCTGTAATCTCACGGTTTTTTTTCCTTCCTATCTAATTATTGGTACTCGATTTGAAACATTTACCACTTTAAACATGTTGGAATTCTTATCCTTTTCTGTTTAATATTATCAAATGCTGTTTTTCAGCATGAACTTTCCTCTTTACAACCATGATCGAAGTCTCTTCACAGTAAATATATTACAGAGGCAATTCTTGTTAATCAAGGATTAAGTTGAAGGTTTTGATGGCATAATTTTCATTTATGTCATTAGTGAAAATTTGTTGCAGAATTGTTTTAAGTTTGATGTGTTAAAATCACTTTATTGATAAAAAGTAGTGGTCATATGGCCGTGATTCAACACGCTTTTAGCAGGACAAGTTGTTGATTTTGACAGAATTCAATTTAAACTTGACGATGAGCGAGAGATAATTTTAATCGGAGTCTCTTAGTCGAACCATGACGTATTTTGAATCTAATTCTATTCAGCAAATTTGCTAACTTTATTGGAAACATTAATGAATAATCAATTAAGGTGGTCACTGAATGGTTACGATTAGTACCCATTTGGACTTGGAACCAATTTGGTCTTGAAACTACACGAAGTAGGAATGTGGAGCTACTGTATATTAATACGTCCTCTTTTTTATAATCCCGAGCTAATTTCAATGCATCGGCCAAAATGAATGGCGTTCTCTTCTTAATAATGATATAATTCAACCTGTATTTAAGAAAACTGACAGATGTCCTACTTAAAAAAAGCGTAAAATTAACCAGTCTGTCGATTTAACTGATTCTCGAGTTTGAAGATGCGGTCTCATACAGAATTTGAGTTTAATTTTGGTATCAGCATTAACATTAGATGGCAGAATCTTGACATAGACACTGGTTGGTTGGTATAACGTGACATAGTTAATGTACGGAAAATTATTCCAGAGGAAAAAATATTTTAAACCATTACTTAAAGGTCGATTATTCTCGAATATTTCTCGCGGCACCGAGTCGCACGAAGCAATTTCAACCAGGATATCTTTTTTGCCGAGCACACGTTTTTTTAATCGCCACCAAGTAGGATTTTTACCGTAGGAGTTGGAGGAAATATAATTCGTTGGGGGAGGAAGGGGATGAGGAGGAAAGGCGACCTAACTGGGATGTGGGAAGCGGATGAGAGGATTTCAGGAGAGGGGGCGGCGGGACAAAGGGTCCCTTGTCGCAAAAGGGAATATTAATAGAGACAGAGGGGGAATCACGACGGACGGAGGTGTGCGAACCAAGGGGGGGCAAGGGGTACGGGAGGGAGGAAGGGCCCGAGGGTGTGTGGGGAGAGAAGGGGTTAATGCGGCGCTTGCCGTAAATGCCTCGCGAGCGGATTGTTTTAATGCTTAATTATTATCTGGGGACGAAGAAGGGGGTGGGTGAGGTGAATGGGGTGGTTTGGAAAAGGGGATGGGGGGGAGGTGAGAAAAAAGCTGATGGCATTAGGGATTGCAGGCGGCTGTAAGAGTCGGCCAAAAATGGAAACCGCATTAAGTGAGAATGCCGCCGCCCTTGGTGCGCGTAGCTGCCGTCACGGCGGCGGCGGCGCTCGGGTCGCGTCGTTGTCAATCCGCCCGGGCCATCGTGTCTTTTTTTTATTTTATTAAGGTCCGTTCCGGCCATGGGCGGCGCTCGCGTCTCTTTCTCTGCGTGGGCGTGTGTCTCCCTGCTTGCCCATGGACCCGGTATTTATATGCTCCCGGCGGTCACAAACCTTTGCAGTGACTGTTTAACTCGAGGGGCCGCGCCCCCGCTTCCAAGCCCTCAATCCACAATCAGCCATTCTTACCTCCAAATTACCATACGCGTCTACGGATAGCGTCATCCCGTTTAAGATGTTGCTTGTGTTCACGTGTGCTAAAACAATTTCTGGGCGTACCCATTCCGCTGTTATTCATTATCCGTCTTGTCAACGTGTGAGAGAAAAATCAATTGCCAATAATGCTGCAAGCGCGATGGCACGTGGGGTTCTGTTTATAAACGGATCCAAATAGGTAACCATGGAATGGTGTTATGTCCATTGAGAAAAGACCAAAATGAAAAGTCATGTGAGTTTTTGTGGATTTATCAACGTGAAGCAACAAGACATGGGTAAGAATTGCTGTGTTCATAATTAATTCTTACACCAAAACCTGCACAGTTGAACCAAAACAAGCGTCAAACGCAAATTTTGTGATTTTTAGGAAAATTTAATTCCACGCATCAAGGATCAAAGCAGACACATTGAACAGGCATACAAAATGGTCGGACGTCCAATGCTTGTTTGCAGAAAATTATTTTATCGCCAGGGACAACCGCAGGATTCAAACACCAATGGTTCCCTATTGGGGATTTTTTTTCAGCTGTCCCTGTAAAAGAGACGGCACCGAGTCATTACCGAGTACACGAGGCCATTTAAGGAGAAATTAACCTCGCCCACAGATCAGTTCAAAGTACCCATGAAGAGAGAGCGCAGAGAAGCATCAAAACATTCCGACAGCCTGTGGTATTTGCAGGAGAATACTCTTTCTCTATTTACAGACACAGGGTTGAAACACAATGCCTATGATTACTTATTGGTTTTTGAAGAAAAAATTGTAAACCCCATTATAATCATGAAAAGTTGAGAGGGTTTAATGTCGTTTTTTTGTAATTGGTACACAATAAGATGTGTGGAAAATCATATGACAACATATGTAGGGTGTACCAAGCCCCCTGGCTATCCTCTCCACTCATCTAAGTGCCTGTGTCAGCGATAAGGATATTCGCTCTTCCCTAAACAGTCAACATCCTCTTTAGACTACGGTCTACATAATAAATAATTGGTTCATTCACCTCCTCCGCCTTCTCCTTTATAATGTTCTAGAACATCAGTATCGCGAACCTCTTGTCATCCTCTCACACAAACTTTCACCACCGCTTACCGTTCGCGTGGCTTTGATGGTCGTTTGTCGACTACTAATGTCGAAATTAGGAAGGCAAAGTGGGGAATGAACACGAATAGGAAGGTAACTGTTTGAACGTATTCAGGTATTTACTTTCCCTGGAAGCGTGATAGAAGAAGAGAATATGGGACACCATGCGCAGAATATGTGGTAATCATTCCTAAGCCACAAATATCGAGGGTAAGCCGGTCAATAGAAATAACTGCCCTGAAATTTCAATTAGAGATTTCATGTCCATGTTCCTGTTCATGTCCATGTTCATTTCATATAAATTTGGTACGTGAACGATTCCACAAATATTTACAAATAATGAGCCAATATACGTTATTGACAAATATGAAAATTAAAAGGATCGTCCGATTGGCTTAGATTAAGTATATCCAATAAGGATGAGCATTGCGTGTCGAGGAATTAGGTGATAATAAAATGTCACATAGAGTGTCACAATTGTTTTCGCATGACCACGAGTCAATCAGAAGGAAAGTTTATATCTCGTTATGACCAATACAGATGGAAAACCAATTATGAGAAAAAGGTTAATGACAGAGAATAATGCTGGCAGTACCGAGGAATTTAAACATAGGCAGGGTAAAATAGAATGGCTCGGCTGATTACGATGAACCAATCGGATAATATTTTCCTATCAAAATATTTCATGGGGTAATATAATAACTTGCGATTTTCCGTTCCATATTTCCCGAAGGGCGCTGAAGAGTGGTTATTCAATACAGGGGATCGGGAATCATCAATCGCGATATCGTTATTACAGTACATTAACGTTCATATATTCGTTGTAACAGAGGCCGGTTTAACTCTTTTCGCCGAGGCAACGCGAGAGTTCAGTCGCCTTCTGATCCCCTCACTCAAATGACCATTCGCCTCAGGGATCAGACGTGGGGAGTTATCTAGGATGGATATACAGTCGAACATTTAGCGCTGATTGAGGAAAATTGCTTCTTGCGCTCAATTATGACGATCATCGGTAGAATTATATCAAAACTCTGGGCTGCTATTACAAACGTAACATAGAATCGCATAAATACAGTAACCATTTCAAATATTATGTTCAATTTATTTTTCTCTGCCAAATTACCTAAAAAATATTCGATATTATTTTAATTTGTTTTATGTTTCTTCACCTGTCTCTAGTAAAAAGGTAGTTCCAAAGAAGAATGCATCTAAAAATTGTAATTTTAAATGTTCCCAGAAAATGCATATAAAATTTAATGAAGCATGCTCGAGTTTTTTGGTTTTCGCACCTATTAAATACCAGTTTTCTATTTTATTGTAAATGTCCAGCCTCCTTAACGCCACTTTCATTGGCAGTGTATGGCAAAGAGACGAGCGGTTAGATCGAAGCCAAGGTAAACGATAACAAATTGGTCGCCGACATGCCGGTGCATGAGTGCTGGATGTCGCGTTTTTCGCGTAAGCATACGCTTTTCTGGAAGGTAAACAGCACCTGAAAATTTCTCGTCGCAACATAAATATGAATTAATTTTTAAATTTCCAACACAGCGTTACCAACAACTTTTGCGATTGTCATTAATTAATGGCAGAAAAGTGACTCACATGATTAATGTTGACTTTGGACGAATTAAAAATTTAAAAAATCGTGATACACCGCATTTCCTTGTGAATAAACTTGTTTTACGTCCGTTAAAGAAAGGTAAAGGTGTCCTCATTTCAACCGCGTTGTTCATATCGGCGATTATTAATTTGTCAGATATAATTCATAATGTGCCTCCCAGTTTTTAACCGAAAATATGGCATTTAATTTTCACAATGCATATGCGGCCACACTTTCAGAGTGGTGGTTTCATAAAACATGATTTTAATGGCACCACGGGGACATATCCACGCACTCCGGGAGTAATGCCCCGACCCCCGCGAGTAAACGAGGAGTTCTATTACACAGTGATTTCAATCTGCTGCCAGCGGTTTTACTTGCTCGGATTTATGTTGATATTTGCCCAGACGGCGCCAAAGAATCGCTGATTAGCCATTTTCATGGTAAATGACTCTTCATTAAATCCAATCATTGCCGAAACCTGAGTACGCCCGGGATGAAAGACAATCGAGTTGAATCGATAGATTTCTCGATATGCATTTGTCGGACTAGATTAAAAAGGAAAACATACACCCGTTTGAGAGATTTTACTATTTACTGTACACCATGTGTGTGTTTCGTGTAGTTTTGTTTAATTTCGTTAAACTATTTGAGAAATAGGTATTCAGCGTATTAAAAAATTATAAATGAAATGAAGTAAAGGCTGAAGAATGTATCATTGTTGTAAGGCTTAAAAATCATAGCTTGTAAAATTGCGCACATTAATTTCAAATTAAATTCCGGCTTGTTAAATTTCCATATCTTACTAAGGTTAATTTGCCTAAATGGATATTTACGAAAGGGGATAAATTTTACGTATAACTTGACTTGAATTGCCTCAAGTAAAGATGTAGGAGAAGTGTTACTATAAATTTCAGGACGGAACGTAGAATTGAATGTCTCCGAAACTTAATTGATGGGATAAGAGTAGATTGAAGGATTTTGATAATTAGGTGTAGAAATGATTCGACAATTTCAAATGGACGGAAAGGAAACCATGTTGGAAAGTGGGAGACATGGCTTTGGGATGCGAGAGGGAGACATTCGAAGAGAACAGGAAAATCGGATGCTTAAGAATCAATTGAACGTTAAATACGGTGATGAGCGGAAGGTGACAGAGTAAAAAAAAACATTAATTGTTTTAATCAAATGAATGTATGAGAAGCAAAAAATATATATTTATTTCCTTCACAGGCAAAATATATCCCATTTTAATAAAAATATTATAACAAATTGCAAATGCGTTCCTCGTTTTTTTTTTAAATTTAGCTGAGCTTTCCCTAACGTCCCATGGCACCCTGTGACAAACGATATTTGAAACACTTAGTGCTCTTAAATATTTTTATCAATGCACAAAAGTGCCATTCTTGCTCAAGTTTCTCCTCTCTATTCTCCTAGGCAAATTGCTTGAAAGTACTTTCTTCATTCCAAGAAGCGTGCAGATTTTTCTGCAGCAGATATATAGGTCAAGTACGAATTCATGATCCGTAGGTTTCAAAATTGTGAAAATAAGCGTAACAAGTAGTGAATGAGATGTGCGAAAATGGAATCCGTTCTCTTGTTTTATTCTTCATCGCGTCAAACTCCAGTCGTCGTCCCATCTCCACCCCACATGTGCATAACACACGATAATTCTAAATGGCATTCGGAATAGCATCTCCTGACGTGTAGATTTCCTTACGGCGTTCTGTCCCGGAGGTGTCACTCGCATTGTGAACATGAATCGGAGGAGTAAACTATTTTTGTAGCTCCGGCTCAGTAGGACAATAGCTCCGGCGTATCAGGTTTCCGCCCCACGCTCGCCTCAGCTGGATTAATTCCGGGGGGGGGGGACCCAGTTTAGCATCTGCGTCGCAAGTTCCTCCCTCATGGAAGGGCCTTCTGAAAAGTCCAAGATCACGCTCGACGAACGTCAACGCCATCGCATTATCATTCCGATTCGAACGGAGCGAAATTGCCCTCTGCCCGGGAGACGCTTGCAGTGACAAATTTAATTTCGGGGAAAATGGCAGTGAATTTGATTTCTCGCGACGGGGAAAGAGAGGTGGAGAGAGCGGGAGATGGGAGAGGGAGGAGTGGTGAAGAGAAGACGAGAGGAGTGACGCAGCGGGGGGTGAGTCGAGGGAGGGTTTTGGGGGAGGGGGAGAATTTCGGATCGGAATGAGGTGGGATGAAGACGGAAGGGACCACGTTCCCCGTCCGCCCCCCGAGGGAGCTACCCGGTGGCACATGAATGAAGGCGATAGGTGCGGAGTGTGCTTGAAACCGGCCCAGGGCGCCCTCCAATCGAGTCCTCCCCCATCTCATGCTACGCAAAGGGCGCAGAGGAAATGAAGAACTGCAGCAGAGGGAATTAAATCAAAAGCAACTCACTGTTGCTATGATCTACGGTTAAAGAATAGGAAAAAAATAAACTATTCTCTTTTGAAGAGGAAGTGGGCGCCAAACAGTGGCTGCAGGCGGCGAGATAAATTATTTCTCATAACAAACTGGGTCACATTTGATGGAAATGACGTTAATGGGCCAACAGAAAATCAATCTAAACGCCTAATAGATGCCATAAAATGTTTATTGCATGTATTCACCGCAAATTAAAAGAATGCGAATCGTAGATATGGTTTATAACCGGAGTTTAAACTTCAGCTTTTAAAGAAGTATGAATGGACATAATTCCGGGAAAATGGTCCTATTCTTATTTATGGAAACCGGGGAATAGGGTAAGGAAATCAAGATTTCCATTTTGAAGAAAAAACTTCAATGGATTATATTTTACTTATCTTTGGTTTTAGGAAGCAGCTGCAGCTGAGAAGGTGATATACTATAAGGTCTGTCCCAAAAGTAACATGACTTTTTTCCCGGATAGACGGACGGACGGGCGGCGGTTCCTCTGGCTGGGTTTCGAGGGTGGGGAGTCTCAGTAAAGCCTGGAGAGCGGTGGTAGTTCAGCCTTTGCAGAGTGCCGATTATCCGTTTGCAAAACCTATTTAACATGACCTCGTTAGGCTCCTTCATGAACAGATTATTGGAACAGTGCTACGCAATCAAATTTTGCGTGAAACTGGGTAAAATCGGGAAATAGACTTATGGAATGTTTAAGGCAGCTTATGGTGGTAACACCATGGGTAGATTGGATGTTTTTGAGTGGCACAAGTTGTTTCAGAAGGGAGAGAAGTGGATGACGCCAATAAGCGTTCAGGATGCACTGCGACATCAAAAAGTGACGAAAATCTTGCAAGAGTGGAGGCTTAATTGGGCAGTGATTACAGATTGATTGTTTGCATGATTTTCGATGAAATTGGCATCACTGAAAGCTATGTACATTGGCTTGCGACCAAAAACATGAGAATGAGAAAGTGCGTGTGAATTTGGTGCCGCGAGTGCTCTCGGACGAACAAAAGGAAACTCGCACGCGGACCTGCCAAGGGCTTTTCGACTATGTGAGTGAAGATCCAAATTTTTTAGATAATGACCCAACAGACTTCTTCCTTCCCTACCTCAAATCCATGCTGAAAGGACGTCACTACGGCTAGGTGTAAGCGTTAAAACAGGCCGTGACGACGTAGCTTAGTACATATTCTGGGTGCCGCCTTCCAGAAGGCGAACGAAGCGTGGAAAACCCACTGGCAGCGGTGTGTGGATGCACAAGTGTGCTATTTCCAAGAATTTTGGGTGAATGTATCAATTTTGGCAATAATTGTTTTTAACGGTCTCAGTCCTACTTTTGGGACATAACTTGTGTTAAAAATAATGATAATTTTGTGCTACATAAGCAGGATCAAAATTCAACTAGTAGTGTAATTGATTCATGAAGTTGTCTATTTCATGATGATTGAAAGAAGATGAATGATTGAAAAGAGAAAGAATGGGATTAGAGGATGAAGAAGAAACAATTTGGGAAACAACAGGTGAAATATTTCGGTGAGGCCATAATGATGTAAATCAAAGAAAGGTAGAAATTGGTAAATGCGAGGTCTAATTACGAAGAGCAAAACATCAACTATAAATATTTTAATTTGCAAGGAAATGTAGAAGATAGAGGATTGTAAAAGCAAATCCGCTGCTAGAAAACGTATAATGATTTTGAACTTTATTTATTTATAAATCTATAAATATGTATGCAATATTTTACGGGCCTTTATTTGAATAGGAGAGAAAATGGTTCATGCCGTGGCAGAATTTTTCAAGTAAAATAAACGAGACAGGTTAAACTGCCACTATCTGATGTAAGGTTTGACATTGGGACAGAATGCAAGAGGGTACCTTTGCCTTACTTCTATCGACAGTAAGGAAGCGAGCCCTTCACCGACGCAGATTCACTCGCACGCTTCGGGGAGAGGTGACAGGGAGAGCGAGCGGGTGATATCCGCGGCGCCCGGGGATGTTGCGGCGGGTGCTCGGAGGCGCGGAAGGGTGGAAGGAAAGGAGGGCTGGCACATGACATAACAAAAGGCGCCTCTATCCTCTTGATCCTTAGGGTTTTGCTTGGGGATTTCCGTGCGAAGTGAGAGTGGAAATATTCCTACCGGGATGTTTTCCGGTGCGTGGAATTACGTGATCGAAGAATTGGCTTGGATTCGATAAGCAGTCCGTATTTTTTCTACAAATGTTTTCGTTCCCTCTTCTCCCCTTTACGGTTCCCCGGTTCTTGCTACACACCCTTTTCTGTGAAGAATTGCGGAATTAGAATAGTGAGTGGAGATGCCTGAAAAATTCAGAGTGGGAGATGTCGAGGAAGAGAAGGAAGGAGATTTTGAGATTGAGTATTGGCATCCGCGGTCTTACACTCGGGAAGGACTCCGGTAGTCATTAAGATGCGCGTTGTCATGTACTAGATCTCCATCAGCAGACTTTTAAAATTTGCCGATCTTTTTCGAGTCAGACGTGTGAAGAATATTCTATGATTTAGAAGAATTAAAAATAAAACGTAATATTTGTGTATCTCTTCAGCCAAAAATAGCTTATTGGACATGATTTAAAAATATTAACTAAATTTACCTAGCTTATCGTATGTTCTGATGTAAATATTCGAATTTATGGTGTTTTTAAGGATTTTAATGCTCAAAATATTTCAACTTTTATAATATTCTTGACTAATGTGTTCATTAATGGGGAACACCTACTTATTAGGGGATTCTTGTATTACTTATTGTCCGTCATTTGATATTGGCATAAGTACATGACAATATCAACATTTTATTCGTTTTAATAACAGTGGTCAGATCTCCAGAGCGATTTTTTTCACATTTAGTTCAATTATTAACCAAATAGCACTCGTAAATATTAACATTCAATTTCAAAATTTATACTTGTGAACGGAAATACGAACTTTGCAATGGATTCAGTTTCAAGGGTTCTTCTCACAAAAAATGTTCGCGTGTTTCATGCACGAAGTTTTCGATACCTACAAAGGTTAACTAATGACTTCAGTAAATTCGGCACTGATGCTAAATAGTAGTTTTTAATGAAATAAAGCAATTTCATACCTCCACTTGCCTTCTACAAACCATTTTTACGCTGCCTTTTGCCCTGTTGCGAAAGATGACTTTCTCAGGCGCAAATCCGTCCCCGCCCACTCCGGTCCCTCCCGCGAAAAGACCTCGATCACTGTAGGCCCTCTGAAGGAAGCATCTAAGCTCCCATGTGTGTCCATCTTTCGTCACAGGCGAGACGGAGGCAGGGTCCCACTTCACGCGATGAGTTTAGCATTTCCCCCAAAGCTGATTGCGATGCCAAAGTAGTGTGCTTTATGACGTGGTTGCCAATCCGAAAGGCTTTTTCGACCGCCGTGCTTCTCTTTGCCCTTCCGTCCGATGGAAGTTTTTATGGACGATTTCGCCATTATTTTCCTGGTGGACTCATCAACGTCGAGCCCTCTTTCCCTAATCCTTGACATTCGCGAGCAAAGTAACGCTTCCGTGCGACGGAAGTCTATATATATATATGTATATATATATATATATATATATATATATGTATGTGGGAGTCTGACCTGAAGAAGGTGTCAGAGAAGGCCGAAAGTTTAAGCAATCTACAATGTGAGTGCCCTTTTACGTGTTTTTATTTTATTTTATGTACCATTGTGCCGCCCAAAGGCTATATATGTATGTATGTGTATATATATATATATATATATATAATAGACACGAAGAGAAGTTTTGGCCTGCGAGTAATGAAACTTTTTCCTCTCCGTGGGGTAGAGGGGAGGTGCCAGCCTCCCACCCGAGCGACGATTTCTCAAACGGAGGTCAAAGGGAAGGGGAGGGAGCGTGGGTCAAAGGGGAATGTTGGTCTCCTGTGCTTGGACAGGGGTAGTGTGGCGGAATTGGATGTAAAGGGGATAACAGGGGGTAGAAGAGTTGGAAATGGATACGACCGTCCGGGCGCGTTCGATCTCAGGGTATTAACCGCGCCGTGTTATTACAACTGAGGGCGCGCGTTCGCATGCGAATGAATATCTTTGATTGCTTCCAGCGGATCTCACCTCTTTCCCAAACCCTAATGACCCCCGTGCGCAGCGTATTTTGGATGGAAGGACTCCCATTCGCTGACCCATGAATCGATTCCCTTGAACCGTCCCTCTTTTTTTTCAAATATCTCTGTTCCGATGACATGTAGGAGTACTAAATATTTGGCAATAATCAGAAATTGTTCTAGGAATATGCATTTAATGTCGCTGTATGTATCAGCAGAAAACATATCTGTTGCTGGTAATTTTTTGGTTATTATAGGTATTCTTAGAGCGTTGGACTGCTGACCAGAAGGTCCCGGGTTCGATTCCCGGGCAAGGCACTTTGGGCACCTGCAGCTCCACCCAAGCTAGTTGATTTTTCGGGTACCAGATCTTCCTGGGAAACCATAACCGGCACAGGGAAAGGAACTGGCCCCCCTACCCTGATGTGTGAATATTCACACGCCGTCGGGCTTGGTACATGGGTGAGCTCTACCATCGCCTACTAAACCGACCTTCGGGTGGATTATGATTGTGTTTATGTTTTTTTATAGGTATTCTAACGGTTAATGTAAGTTTTGAAGGGATACAGCCCATACAATTGTACAACAAACATTTCTTTGTCTCTCCTAACAAAAACACTCAACTTGACATTGGAAACTACAGTAGGTCCCAATTCATTCCGCGTGCCTTTCCAGCCCTTTCGTCGTTTGCCTAATATTCTCCCCTCCATTACAGTCTTCAAAATCCGACATCCGATCAATATTCCTTACAAGCATTTTTCCTTCCTCCTTATGATTTCTCCAAACAAGCCCCTCTCCTGGCCCACTTCCTCGTTTTTTTCTTTCTATCCATATTACCTTATCCATCCTTCTTCTCACCCACATTTCAAAAGCATCCAATCCAAGCCTATAATTTATTCTCAGTGTCCAAAGTTTCCATTTATTCCAATGTACAAAACCCCACTCCATACCCATATTTTGACGAGTCCCTTAATCATATTCCTACTTAAAGTCCCTGTCATCAACTCTTTTCTCCATGTAAAAGCTTACGTGCCTAACGTTATCCTTCTCCATATGTCCTGACCAATTCGACCATGTTGGTCCAAAACAATTCTGATATAATTATTTGTAAACTATTCCAATTTCTCTAGTTTATGAACTCAAATTTTAATATCTAATTCAACCTGCCTCTTTCTCAAAAACCGCATTATCTTTTTTGTTTCAATGCAATCTCATTCAATACTTATCGCACTGATTTCCCAACGCACTCAGGATTATTCGCAAACCCTTGGCTGATGAGTAAGCTATTTTAAAAACTAATTACTACGGAAATTTTTGTTAGAAAGATAATTTTTTTTATTTTTTGAAACATTTCGTTGTTTTGTGAAGCACTCATAGGTTATAAATACTACATCAGAATAAGATAAATCAGTATCAGGAATTAAGAATGGAAAATCGGTTCATACTCTGAAAGAAAAAGGCAGAAAAATTTCAATTGATCCATGGAAGTTTCAAGAGGAAATGAAGGAATACGTAAAAAATCTACATGTGTTAAGAATATTAGATCAATAAGAATAGAAAGAGAGTAAGCATAGAAAGAGCGTTTGACATAGATGAAGATAGCCTATGCCCAGGTTTACTATTTTGCCCAGGTTTATTATTTACTATAAAGGAAATTTAAATTAAGTATAGATGTTGGGATAGAAAACATCTACGAAGAGCTACTTAAGGGTTTGGAGGGCATTTCAATTGGTATTGGTATGCTAAAGAGTGATAGAGGGGAAATCCATAGGCAAATGAGATAGGGGTAAGAAAGGAATATCCATGTAAGGCGGTATGACTGGAGGATCCGTATTGAGCTGAAATAGGCTTACTGTAATGCAGTGTGTAAGGTTGTATCTTTATGGTCAGGCTAAGATATACAGGTGTGTTTTTCCGTCTACACAAATACCCCGCGATCCACCAAAAAGGAGTTATTCACGAAAATCTTGATAGATCGTCGTGATTCTTTTAATTTCTGTGAAGACTGTTCTATCTTCATTCACTGAAAAATTGCCACGTTTTTTTAGCGACCAGTACACACTGGCGAGTGTAGACTTGGGTGGTCAAAAAAAAACCTATCTGCACCCATTGTTTGATTTTCAATACCAAAAAGATCTCTAAATAATCCGGATGTGATCATCTGGAGCTCCGCTTTTTTATAATGTCACCACCTTTTTTCAGATAAGTAAGAAAATAATAAGTAGGAAACCTTGGCAGGTAAAGTTTATGTTAAAAACTGAGAGAACAGAGAATGATGGGAAAAATCGGAGCGGAAGAAAATGGGTATTTTTGGATTTCACTATCGAGGAACCTAACATGAAAAATTTCTCAAAAGCCATTCTGTGATCGTTAATAATGTAATAAGATGGTTTTTTAGATGGGGAATTTTGTCATGGAAATAGAACTGGTGATACAGGGAGGCACCCAAAACTGGTAGAACTGATTTTTTACAAGAATTTTATTGACGATATACTTACATAATAATTTAATGACTTAATAATCTTCAAAGTATGCTCCTTGAGCTGCTACACACTTAGTATAACGTTTCACCCATTCCCCGTACGCCCGCTGGAAATTTTCTTTGGGAATGCCGTTGATGACCCTCGTCGAAGCCTCTTGAACGGCCTTTATCGAGTCAAAACTTCGTCCCTTGAGCTGTCTTTTCATTGGGGGAAGAAAAAGAAGTCCGGTGGTGCCAGATCGGGAGAATAGGGCGGGTGCGGCAACGTGGCAACGCCGTATTTGGCCAGGAGCTGTCTGAAGGCCAGCGCGCCATGGCACGAATTTTCGGCACCATCTTGGTGCACACCTTGCGCATGGCCAAATCCTGTGAAATAATGCGTTGGACTTTGGATGCAGACAGACCTAACTGGTCTGCGATTTCTTCACTGGTTAAGCGTCAGTCTGTGTTCAGCAGTGTCCTCACTCTGTCCACATTCGTGTCGGTTCTTGCCGTCGACGGCCGTCCGGAGCGATGGTCGTCTTCAACGAGCTCCCTACCCTCTTTAAACAACCATTGCCACTCAAATACTGTGGAACGTCTTAAGGCAGTGTCCCCATAAGCCTGCTTGATCATATCGAGGGTCTATGTTGCCGTGTTCTCGAGTTTCGCACAAAATTTCACGGAATAACGTTGCTCTAAATTTAGATTCATTTTGTTTTTCGGAGCAGACAAAAAAACTTGCTTCACTAAAAACGGTGTACTCACTCAACGACAGCCCGCAGGCAACTGATGTTGGTGTCGGTTTGTTGCTAAGAACCCCCTCCACCGCTCCGTTTCGTGCCAGAGAAAATCAGTCCTACCACTTTTGGATCCGACCCTGTATGAATAGCATCCTCTTAAATTATTATCACGATAGGTAATATATGCTGACATTGGGAAAGATTTTCCACTAATACAAAGTTTAGTTTAAGAACAGTTAAGATTTAATATTATTTCAACTTCAAAGAATACTCATTTGAAATTTCCACTTTACAATTCTTCATTACTAATCCAAACATTGACGATCATATGTATTAATTCTCGCACTTTCCAATGTATGCCTAGCAGTTTTGGGTAAATATATTTCTAAAAGAATTAAGGGAGAAAAAAATCATAAAGGGTATAGAGTGGGGCAGGAAGTAACACAGTATATATGTGTGTGTGTATATATATATATATATATATAAACACTAAGATAATAAATATTACACACACAGAAACGTAAATATCCACTGTAAGTGTCCTTCTTTTATGTTTCTGTGTGTGTAATATTTATTATCTTAGTGTTTGTGTGTTTGTGCGTCGCCGGAGAGCGTCATTTTCAAGATTATACATATATATATATATATATATATACACATATATATATATACACATATATGAATATCTGCTTCCTTTCGCATGTATGTGCACATGTTGTGGAGAGCTGTTTGTGGGTGTCGTCGTATGTGCAACCTTCGTGATTTTCCATCGCTCTCCAATTCAATTCCTCGGGGCGATGACATCAACTTGGAGATTTATCTTCAGCTGCGAGAAAGCGGCGCCCGCTGGCGGATTTCCCATAGCCATTGGAATACATACACACACTTTGGGGGCGCCCTTGTATTCTCATCCTCCGCCCTTATCCTCCCCATCTTTATCCACACTCTTCCACCACTGCAGCCACTCCCCCTCTCTCCCCACCACTCAATCCGTAGATCCATCTTTCATCTCTCCCGCCGCTTTTCGTCTCCATTACCTTCAGCTTTCTCTCATCCTTTTCTCCGCCATCTCTCCCTCTGCATCCATTCTCATTTTTTGACCTCGCTCTCGTGTTGTCGGCCACTCTCCTTCGCCCTCCCTTTGTTTTTCCCCGTCCTCGGTGACCCCGCCTTCCCCTTTCCACTCTATATCTTAACTTCTCTCTCTTTTCCCTCCTCTCATCGCCTATATCCACATCCCACCCCCTTCCACCTCTCTCCCACCCTCACATCTCGTCGCTTTCCTCCCTTCGCCTCATACTTCAGTTTTTTTTATTCTCCTCGCTCAACTCTCCTCTCAGCCTTCATTGCCCGCAGCTCACCACGAGTCGCTCCAGTCGTCGCCGTCTCCAGAATACGCCGATTTCCACCCCTCCTCACTTCCCACATCACCCATGCCCTCTCGCCCAGCCCGCGCACACCATACTGCACACCATCCCGCACAACGTCCTCACACTCTCAATCCATCCACGGTCTCAATCGATTTTAAATTTTTGGTTCCATGAATCGTCTTTTTCTCCGCTCATCCCACCTGTCTCTATATAATTATATAAATCAATAAATTCGTATGATATACACATATGCGTGTATATACGAATAAATGTGTGTATATTTGTATGCATCAACAAAGACACATAAAAATATAAGGATAATTAGGAAGGCGGGAGATATTATCTCCCACCTTCCATAATTATCCCATCCCTACTCACATTGCTTCCCACAACCAGTCTTTTGATGACTGCTTCTCTGTTTCGGTGATTGAAACCCTTCCCAATTCCGTTAGAAGCGTAGAGGTGAGATCCCGCGAGATGGCGCATAACTGGGTGCCCCAGGCTTTTAAACCCCCCGGACTGAACCAAGCCTACTGATTTCATCCAAGGCGTCCTACATTTCCCCTGCCCCACCTTGTCCGCTTCCTATTGGTCCCCTACCTCTCCTCCCCTCGAAATTCCCCCGAACATGTCCTCTCCCCTTTCCCCGAGAACGCCATTCTGATGACCACGGTCGAGCCGTCGAAACGTCAATACATACTGTGAGTGTCCTTTCTTTATGTTTGTGTGTGTTGAATATTTTGTATCTGTGTGTTTCGTTGGTTTTCATATTTTGGCTTTTATCTCTTCCCTTATTTATTAAGTTGATGGGCAGTATTTTGTCGGAAAGAGTGACTATCTTACTGGTAGTCCTTGCATTATGCTTCGTCCCAGTTCCGCTACTTCTCAGTTCACCTCCGGCTATTTTACTATCGAAGTGAGCAAATGCAGGTATTGAAATGACTTCTTTGATTTTTACTCGCTTATTTTTTTTTATTTTACTACCCGACCTATATGATATTTTTTGACGTAAACAGTTGATCAGCCGGAAATTAAAGAGCCAACTTTCTGTACTCAGTGTGAGATTTTATCGAGGGGTGAACAGTTTTTTAATTTGTATACATTATGAAATTGGATTACGTATCAACGAATACTCAAGCAAAAGAAAACATTTTAGCGCTATTTCAAGCTGGTTAAACAGATTTTATCATAAATTTACCAACTAAATTGACTATTACTGGCTGATGAACCTACAGTGTTGGTTAACAATTGAATCGAAAAAAAATGAGTTCAATGTAAAATCTGCACCTGTAAAAAAACTGTCACATCTGGGAGAAAACTCCAATTATTTTCAATATGTAAGGAAATACGAATAGCCAGTGTTTTAGTATTAAACTTAAAATGGATATAGGATAAGATGGCCTGTAACCATTGCTTGACTTTCGGGTGGAGAAAAAACCATATACCCATATGGTTATGCATAGGACATTCAGCCTCTTGGGAAAAGACCTATACGGACCGTTATTTGTCTGCTATCTTTTTCATCTAAATTTAGTTCGGTAGGGGTCCCTTGTTAGTATCCTCATTCAATGTGCATACTGTATCTCCTACACCAATCCATTTCCACTGAAAGGAAGCACCCAGTATCAACACTGGAAAAGACCGAAAAAAAGGCCTTGAAAAGCATCTTGGAGATGAAGAAGCGCCTCACAGAAGAAGAAAACCGCCAGTCATCCAAACAAAGATAAATAAAACGGAAACAAAGAGAAGCCTTACGTGTGCTAGCATCTCATGCGTAGCAGGCACAACAGAGAGAGTATCCCGTCTCCTTAAAAAACGTAAAGGACCAGACACACGGAGACAAGCTGCCGAATCTGAAGGGCCGTTTCTCCCCACACATGCAGGGAGATGTACAAGATGTGCACGTCTACTGTAAAGAAGTGTAAATAGGACCTAAGAGCGTCAGATCAGCGCAATGAAGAATAGAAGAACGCACAAGAGAAAAAAAATATCGCCTATATTCTTACGCCATTGAAAACAAAAATAGCATACATCTTTAAAATGCTACATTTATCGAAAGGAAACATATGTTCTTCCCAATTGTTGTCCGGAAAGCCTTCGAAATGCTGAAGAAACTACAGAATGTCAATAGGATGGATGAATACGTGCTTTTCTGACTTGGGACAGGTTAAAAAGGGAATAATTATAACTTTGTAAGTGTCGCGCATTTTTATTTTAAAATTGACCGGTGTCATCGAATAGTCGACATCATTAGAACTGATGATGTCCACTTTTTGACGAAATTGGTCGTTTTTAAAATATAAATCAGTGACACAAAGTTAAAATTATTCAATTTTCATCATGAAGTTCCGTCAACTTGAGCCGAAAGCCATAGAGTCCACTGGACAGGTTATTCACGGGTAATGTAATCGCACGAGCCCATGAATTTTCCACGCGTGCCCACCTAAATTTAGGACAAAATCTATTAACTTATCCCAACAACCTTGTAGAAACCATGCATGCTTTCCTACCGGTTCCCAAAAGGACCATTTCCTAAAACATCGATTACCAAAATAACACACAATGTGTGTGGGTTGCGGTAACCCAGGGGTAGATCGTTGGAATACGGACCAGGGGGCGCTGGTTTGATCCCCGGTAAATCCTAACTTGAGAACTCTCTCTACATTATTTTACTTATTTTATAAACATTTAAATAATTTATAATATAAAATAAATTTTTAAAAATACAGTACTGGAGTTTAAGTATTGGAGATGGTGGGTGAGGAGAGGGGTTTGTTTGAGGAAATACTATGGAGGCAGGAAAAATGGATGTAGTGGAATGTTGAAGAAGGTAATAGAGGGGAGAATTTTGGGCAAGCGAGGAAAGAGTAGGAACAGGATAGGGATGTTGGATGGGATGAAGGGAGGAAAGAAGTACAAAGAGTTGAAGAGGGACCTGATGTAGATTAGGTTGCTGGATTGGGTTTTGTTTGGAGATGCAAAATGTTTATTTGATAGTTGTGTCCATCCGAAAACCTACCTTTACCGGTAGATTACCTAATAATAATACATATATTTTATTTACTTTTTCTTTCTTTCTTTAGAACACAAAAAATACAAAATACAAAAAGGGCATTCTGATGACGACGGCCGTGCCGTCGAAACGTAAATATCCAATGTAAGTGTCCTTCTTTTATGTTTCTATGTGTGTAGTGTTTTTTGTGTTAGTGTTTGTGTGTTTGTGCGTCGCCGGAGAGCGTCTTTTCCAAGTTTATACATATATATATATATATATATATATATATATATATATATATATATATATATATATATATATATATATATATATATATATATATATATATATATATATATATATATATATATATATATATATATATATATATATATATATATATATATATATATATGGAAACATATAAAAGAGGGACTCACTAGGTCTCGAATTTTCCGTGGTGCAACCACCTTTCTCAAGAGGAAGAAGGGAGTTCTATTCCTTCCTCCTCTTGAGAGGGTGGTTGAACCACAGAAAATTCGAGACCCAGTGAATTCCTCTTTTATGTGTTTCTGTTTCGGTGTTTAAGTCGACTAGTCCATTTACATTATTGTACACGTCCGTGGGATTTTCACAAAAGTGTTATAGATGGTAAAGTGCAACCAGTACTGAACCCTGCACGGCGTGTAAAATTCACACATCAGGGTAGGGGGGGCAGTTCCTTTCCTTGTTCCGAAATGGTTTCCGAGGAAGATCTGGTACCCGAAAAATCACAAAACTTGGTCGGAGCTAAGGATGCCCAGAGAGGTACTCTGGGAATCGAACTAGGGTCCTCCGGTCAGTAGCCCAACGCTCTACCCCTGGACTACCGTGTCCCCTTTACATGTAAATACGTGCGTACACACAAACGACTGCGGAATAAGTACTATTAAATTGCCAACGTCTAAACCGCCGTTACTGCCATCTTCGTAGCACCTTCATTTTCATTCATCCCCATAGAGGAACGATTCTTGTGACAGGTATTCCGAGTAGCTTTGTTTTACTCTAGTCTATGGTTTCATGCTTTGTTCGTACACTCCAAATGTGGAATATAACACCGTTAAACTGAACAGAGCTACTAAAGCCTTGTCAATCTGAAGACGCCTATTGGAACGGAGGTGAACGCTTTTTCTGCCAAACGCAAATCAACGCAGTCGGGAAATGGAACCTTATAATACTACCTTGATCAAAAAGTTCCCGGAATAACCACCGTGTGGCGCTCCAATCGTTCCGATTTGAGTTCTGTTTTTTTTTGCTAAATTGGTACATCTGTTGTTGATATTCCCTTTAAATCTTAGTGTCATAACTTGACATTTGCAAAAGTTACGTAGCCAAGAGTACATCTATCTCTGTGTGTGTTGGCGATTTTTTACAATTGCAGAAATGCATTTAAATTTGCAACAACGAACTTGTATTAAATTTTGCGTAAAAAACAGATTTAGTGGCGCACGGACGTTGGAAATGTTGGAAAAGTGTTTCGGTAACGATTCTCTAAAAAAAACGGTCGTTTACCAGTGGCACGAGCCAAGTATAAGTATAAGACGATGCAAAAGTCATTGCATCACTACCTTCCTTTTTTCCTTTTAATATTTGCGTATAGCATGGAGAATTATCTTCCTAGATTCACTGCGCTTGCATTTAGTCAATTAGGTACCATATTCATCACAGATTTTTTGTAATTCACCTTTATATTACATATAATTTCATTAACTTTATAAAGGAATAGTTAATTTTTCTAAATGTGAGAGGCAGTGTACCAGTGCATGAGAAGGAGCATAGAAGATGATGAGGAAACAATGAAAGCCCGAACAATTTTGTTAAAAAATTCTTGTCTTCAAATTTGTTTAACTAGTGCGAATTTTAAAATAAATATTCATTTAATGAATATCACTAACATTTTCAAAACTCTTGTGCAAGTAATGAATAAAATTTGAGGCATAAAAATGGTGCATATTTTCAAATTGTAAAGTCTATCGTTCCTTTTGTTGTAAAGGATAAACGTATTTTTTTTATTTTCATCGCTTCGTAAATGTTCTGCAGTAAATACTGTTGTCGTTATTCTCTCAACGAAGTTTTATATTTTAAAACATGCTCTATAAAAAATATGCTGGGCGTCAAGCTGTATTATATTGACTGTTAGAAGAAGAATTTGTTAAAAAATAATGTGTCATGTCATCCCGTTACCTTTCTCAAGGTTTAAATGACCGTTTCAACGTGCGATTTGAATGTAGCTCCCATATTTTTTTAATTAAATGGTAATAAGTCTACTGTACCTACATGACTACCACAGCCACCATTTCAACTCTCGACGCTCGCATGCACCACCCATTGCGAGGTCTGAGTTGACTCATGACACACTACAGGAAGCGTTCCAAAAGTAGTACAATTTTTTGTTCATAATTTATTGAACAGATTTGCACAAACACTTAAAATTCTCCAAAGTACTGTCCTTGGGCCTTTACACATTTTTGTAGCAACTTTACCATGAGGGGAACTCTCGCAAGGTCTGAAAAATATGAAGGCTACAATACTTACCTCACAACGGCGTTATTCCATCCGTCCCAGGTGAATGTTTCTCAAGGTCACGAGTAAAACGACATGGTAAAACGCACGTTTTGTTTTCTATATAAGCTTTGATAATCCTCATCTAACAATAAATACATTTAATTTGATGTTTTTTCGTAGAATATTCATTATATGGAGTGAATAAATCTTGATAATTTCTGAACTCGAATAAGTAGTATCAAGTAGTCTACGCAACGAGTTTCTTTAATTAAATTTCAATCTTGTGCTCAAAATAATTTGCGTCATTGAATTAGTGTTTCAATATCACAACATTTTTAGCCTTCGATTACCTTCCCAGGTAACCTCGCCAGATGACGTGGCGGCAGGCTCGGCGTGAATTTCCCTTAAAGCATGAAAGAACCACATTGATAATAAAGTCGTTGGATGAAATATACGTCCGTATATCTGTTTTACAGCGCAATCATTTAGATTCTTTTCTCCCCGTCATTCCATCCTTCTTCAAATATACCCCGCCCGTATCCCCTAGCCACTTCCTTCCACTCCTCAGTTCTATCTCGTCCATATTTTGCCTTTCCACCACACCCCATCCCCATCTTTCCCCTCCCCCATCGCCCCCTTCCACTCTCACCCCCCTCCGATTGCCCCTTCGCCTCCATTTCTTGCCGGCGTGCACATAAACCACTAAAACACTCTTCCTGTGGCCTATCCCTGGGCGATCGGCGCCGATTTATGAGTCGTGGACATGCCAGGTGTCGCATTAGTCTTCAGTCCTTTACCCTACCGTCCTCCTGAACCTTCCAACTCGTAGGTGTACTTGGGTGATGACGTCCCTCATCCCGCCACCCCAAAAAAGTTCTCCCTTCAACCCACGCACACGAAACCGATGTTTCATCCCTTCCATCATCGTCCCTTTTTGAAGGTGACTGGGAAACCCTACCTCCCTTTCCCGCTACTCCCGTCGTCTTCCTCAGCACTCCTCACTCCGTTTTAAACCCTTTCTCTGCGCTTGTTTCTCCGCCCGCGCCGATGTCGTCACCCTACTTGAAACACTTTGGGGAGGATTACCCCTCAGCGTGGGAGGGGAGACGAAGGACGCAGGCGGAGGGAGGAAGGGTGTGGGCGTGCCTTAAACTAGCCGGGCTGATTTCCAGGGTCAGAAGAGTCGATCGCTTGGAGAAGATGATGTTGAAAATGTATTATTACTCCCATCGTACAATGTTAGGAGAGATTATGTAAGTAAAATTAGAGATATTAAGTGTAGAAAAGATAGATTTAAGATTTCAGTTTTTCAACGAATGGTAAGGGGCGAGAATAAAATCGTCTGACCGCGGTAGGGGAATAAATATTCGGATCAAAATTAGTCTGCCGTGTATTCACCCCCTGCCACATACCCTTGCACTAGTTTGCAGGGTAGTAAAAATATACAAAAATACAAAATAACGTGAGGTAGAGTGGACAAGGAATATTTGGAAGTTGTGACAGTCGTGATAGTAAACTCATTAAATCAGACCAAAACTCGAGTATACCCTGTTGGTAACATTTAAGTGCAACTTTACTATTTATTAGGTAATCTACCGGTTAAGGTAGGTTTTTGGATGGACACAACTATCAAATAAATACTTTGTAACTCCAAACAAAACCCAATCCAGCAACCTACTCTACATCAGGTCTATCTAATTCTCTGTGTACTTCTTTCCTCCCTTCATCCCATCCAACATCCCTATCCTGTTCCTGCACTTTCCTCGTTAGCCCAACATTCTCCCCTCTATTTACCTTCTTCATCATTTCACTACCGCTCAATACGCCTTTCAACCATTTTTCCTGCCTCCATAGGATTTCTCTCAACAAACCCCTCTCCACACTCACCATATCCATTACTTCCTCATTTGTTTTCCCTTCGGTTCATTTCACCTTCTCCATTCTTCTCCACACCCACATTTCAAAAGCCTCCAATCTACGTCCATCCTCCTGCTGAGCGACCATGTTTCCCCGCCGTACATACGCCTACGCTCCATATCAAAGTATTTACAAGTCTTTTCTTAACCTCCCTACTCAACGTCCCCGTCATCAACTCCCTCTACTTGAGAAAGCCTTCTCGCCTAGTGCAATTCTTCTTCTGACATCCCTACTACTTTAAACCATAAACGTGTGCCAAATGTGCCATAAACGGTACGTATTCTGGAAGGCGTCTTCGGGGACCTCTCGTAAGGTCTCCGTTAGAGTTGATTGGGTTTCTTCCGTGAACGAAATATGGGTCCCTTTCAGGGCTGCCTGAATCCGAGGGAACTAAAAGTAGTCTGCGGAGGCGACGTCAGGACTATACAGGGAATAGGGAAGCGTTCGCACCTGGTGTTTGCCTAGGAACTCGCGGGATCGTAGCGCGTTATGGCAAACACCTTGGGCACCTGTAAATGATGGATGCCACCTAAGAATCGAATAGCTGAGCGAATGAATAGCTCAGTCAATGCAAAAGACTGTTCAAGTGAATCTTTCATTCAAGTCGTCATGGCGTTAAAAAAAGGACTAGGTAGTAGGATATTTACCATTGGTCAAGTTTGATGAAAGAAGGGGATTTTAAGTAATTAAGCTCAGCATTTTAAGAAGCACAAGAATTTTGGCTGAAACTGGGGATGAGTTTTCACCTTAAATTATTTATCTGCATTTACTCTTGATCAGGAATTAAAGAGATTTAAGTCTGTCAAAGAAGAAATCGGACCAACTATCTACTCACAAAATTCACCCCCTGGTATCAAATAGTGGGAAAAGGCGACCGAATAAACTCCCTGTAAAAGCAAAAGGCATAAATTCCCCCTATAGCAGACTTGATACTATTTTCTTACCGCCGTCCTTACAACTGATTCCGCATGGTATATCCCTCACCGTGGCTCGGTGGAATTCTTATGATGTATACGCCCTCTGCCTAATCCCGGGGTATTGGCAAAAAACCCAGCCCCATTGACATTCAATACTCCTCATATCTTCCAAAAACCATCCTCCCCAAACCTACTCCATGCTTCTTTCCGGGGGTCAATTCAAAAGTCGCCTGATTCGTCTCTGCCGTCCTCACCCCACGGAAGGCGGGCGGCGTGACTCTACCATGGGCGGAACAGGTTCTCCTCATGTCGTCTTCTTCCCATGCGGCTTTTCGAAACCGACGGACGCGTTTGGTGAGGAAACGGAAGGTTCCCCTTTTGTCATTATTGTTATTTCTCTTTTTATGAAAAAGGCCAAGAGGGTGAACGGGGTAGGCAAAGGCGAAGAACGAAGATGTAAAAGGGGTGGGGTGGGGGAGACTATGGCTGGATAGGGTCGGAATTCCTCAGAGTAGGAGGGGAACCGACGCCCTGACGATAATAGGATTGCATTCGGCGGAATTGGAGAGAAATTTCCTCAAAGCAATTTCTGCTGTCGCCGCTGGCTCTCGTCAACAAAGTGGAGAGGGCGATTTCGGGGATTCCGAATTTGAAAGGGAGGCTCAAAGGAAATCGCCCCGAAAGATCCCCGATGCTTAAATTGTCATTGCATTTGTCTGACAGAGCCAACACATTGCAGTCGGGCGCACTCGAATAAATGAGGGGAAACGGGCGGAGAATTGCGTCGGCAGTAAGCCAATTATTTTTGCCATCTGTGAATTTCGTCGGAAAGATTTCGGATTTCTCTCCACTTTTTTTTAATTTTGCCCCAAGATGGAAGTGGATTACTTCCGGGCTCGTTTTGAAAAGAACCGAAGTGGGTTATGCGTCTTAAGAGGGCAGAGTGCCCTGGGGTGGGTTGGAAGGGGGAGGGTGGGGTGCTTTCCGAGCGTCGGAGGGAACACTGCGAGGTAAATGGTCCTGCCAAAGGGGATTACGATGTTAAGTTCACGTCATTGTGACACACTCGACCGCTCTTTCCGAAATGCCGCTCCGGACGTAAAAAAATCGAATTGTTTCCTTTCCGCCGTGTATCAGTAAGAGCACACAGACCAAATAGCGGGAAAATTTATGAATTTTTTCGTGCTCCCAATTGGTTCCCTATATTCTGGTGGATGAACACTCGTTGGAGTAGGCTTTGAGTTAACGCTGTTGAAAAAGTGTGTTTTGCACCGTCGTGATACTCTGGTGTCCTAACCCCAAAACAATGATAGTCTTCAAGGTCCAGGCTTTAAAAGAGTTAAGAGTTTTTACAGGAAACCCTTCCTTCTTTATCGATATCATTAGAACTTTTGGCATGCCAAATTTGTTGATTAGAAATGAATCATAACGGAAAATCCGTTAAAGGTTTTGAGAAATTTATTACCATATAACTGTATTACTTCATTGGTCAAAGCATTTAATTAAAAATACTCTTTCCATCGGTTTTTATTTTTAAATAAAAATAGTTTAGACATTTTAAAAGAATGTAATATTTGACAAAACTTCATAACTGGATACATACGATTTCATCACTCAGGCTAAGAAGAGCCTAGAATATCGCGCATAGTTTTAATTTCTATGCATAGTTTATTTTTGTACTCAATATTTAAGAAATCAAGGAATCTTTTTACGAGTCATTCCAGTAAAATGAGTATTGTGAAGATCGTGTTATTGATAAGATGAAATAGGTACAAGTTTAGTGGTTTTGCCATTTAATAGATACAGCTCGACTTTCACTCGTGTTTACGAGGATTCGAGTTGTTATCAAGAAATTCAACATCAAATTCAAGATGAAAGGAAGAGGGGAAGGTAGGCGAGGAGAAACAGTAGGAGGGACTCTCTCATTGGAGGAGAAATGCTTTGAAAGCAAAGAAAATAATCTTAAGCGGACGTTGGAAAATAGAGCAAACTTTGAAAATATATTTTAGTTCCTGAACCCCTTGACTGATCCGTGCTCTAATGTTTTGGTTAGATCAATGCTTTTAGGATGAAAGGGTCCCATATATTAATGTTGCATTTTGTCAATAATAAATCGATACTTTTCTTTAAAACTTCGACCGTCTTTTATTTGACAATTTGTGCAATGTAAACAGCCGTACCACGGTCATCACAATGTCAACTATATAAAATTCGGGTTAAATATTCGACTGTGAATTAGTGAAAGTTAATACGTGTGGCATAGTTGTTCCTAAATGAGAACTCATATTGAGTTTTGCAGAGCGAGGAGCCTTTGGAAGATACTTAAACGAAGAAGAGAAACAAATCGGAAGCATTCAGTAGCATGATTATTCAAAGAATGTACCCTATATTGAAGGAAATATTGAGACGAAAAATTAATCAAGGAAGAAGGCCAAGGTCATCTGTTCTACCAGAGCCAAGTGCGGAAAGCCATCGTTACTTAGAACCCAGCATAATGAACACTATGGGAACGAAGATATTGGCTGTCTAAAACATATTTTTGCCTGCCAACGAACCACTATCAGACATCCGAAAGTGTAATAGTAAGTCATGATTTAATTCCACATATTTCCTTGCTCCTTTCACTCCATCCAAAATGCATATCACTCCCTCTTTCTCACTTGCTGCCTAACATTCTCTCCTCCATCACATTCACAACATCTCATTGCCAATCAAATCGCTCTCTATCCATCTTCTATGCCTCCTTTGGATTTCTTCCAGCAATCCCCTCTCTGTCCCCCACCTCACCTTGCACTTCCACGATTGACTTCCTTCCTGTCTACTTCACCTTCTCCATCCTTCTACGCACCCTCATTTCAAAAGCTTTCAATCTACGTCTATCGTCTTGCTTCCACAACCATGTTTCCACGCCGTACAAAACCACGCTCCGTACCAAATTTATAGGGAGCCTTTTCTTAACATACTTACTCAAAGTCCCTGTCAGAAATCAATCCTTGTGAAAGGCCATTTGGTTAACGCAATTATTCTTCTGAAGTTCCTAATAATTGGGTCATTTTGGTCCAAAACACATCCGCGATAGGTAAACTGTTCAAGATTATTGCTGCTATTCTTACTGTAATGCTACTTTTATTTCATGTGTCATTAAGCTTTTCTCTTTCTGAAAAATGCCATAACTTTTATTTTACAGACGTTGAGTCTTACCTGATACCAATCGCCCTGGTTTACGTTCTCAGCAATGTTTGCAAACCCTTGGCTGACTGATAAACTAGAGCTTGATTATCAGCAAACCTAATTGATTTTGCGAATTCCCCACCGACTTTCATTACCACCTCCAATTCTTCCCAAGCCTCTTTAATCATTTCCTCCACATATACGTTGTACAGCACCGGTGACAATGGGCAACCCTGCCTTACACATCTTCCTAACACTGCCCATCCGGACTCTCCGTTCCCCACTTGCTCCTGAGCAATCTGAGATATGTACAAGTTGCGAATGAGTCTATCTTGCCGATGTACTTCTATTTTCCGCAGTACATTCAACATTTCTACCTGATTTCTGCAATATACTCATTATTTTTTCCTAACTTACTTTATCAAAACCTTCTCGAAATCTCCGAAACAGATAAATACATCATGATTGTATTCTATGTTCCTCTCTATTGGTGATCTAATTACTGCAATCACGCGTTTCCTTGCCCTTCCTGAACCAAAAACCAAGTACCCCAAGTAATCATTTTTCCTGCTCACCATCCACTTTTTGATGTTTATGAGAATCACTTCACCTGTGTGCAAAACCAAACTTATAGTTCTGTAGTCAATCTATACGGTTGCCGTGGCCTTTTTGAAATGTGAACCTTGCACTGATCAAACGAGATCTTCCGATCAAATTCTCTCCTCTTAAATATTACGAATTATTCCATAATAATCTTCCTCCCACGCGTTGTTAAAAATTTAGGTATTTCCGCGAGAATGTTATTTGCCTCCGTTTGCTGTACATGAATGCAATTTCTTTGGGGCCCCATCTTACTTACCAGTATGTATGTTTGGATGTATCTATCCTCATTTACGTCGTGTTTTCTTTCTGTGTCTAACCCTTCTGCCTAAAGTCTTGTCTATTCCATATGATTTCTCTGTATGTTCTCTGATTGTTTGCAACGATTTTCTCTTTTAACACCCTGTCAGTCATTTTGCCTTTCTGCACAGTGCACCAATTTCACCCTTCCGTTTTTGAAATTTCCTTATTCTCTCACTACGTCTCCACCACGTTCTACTCTAATTTTTGGTTGTATCTACTTCCATTTCCATCCCTCGTCTTTCTTTTAGATCTTATCGTCCGTAATCTTTGTTTCCCTTGTCCTATTCCTATTTAGTGTCCATTAGTTCCGTTTAGGGCTTTCTTTGACATGCTTATAGTTTTCTTTCATAGCATCCAACTTCATCCATTCACTTCAACTTCACTTTTTTTCATATCATCCCAATCACTCAGTAACGAATTTCTCTACGGCCTACCGATATTCCTTCCTTATAGATCCGCTAATTTATTCTAATTTTTTATGATTCTATCTTCTCTGGTTTGTCTTTTTAAGTCGGACGCTGCAGTATATATTATCAAAATATGGTCTGAATCTGTATCTGCTCCCGGAAAACTGTACGAATTATTCAACGTGTTCCTAGATCCATGCCCAAACTTAGTATAGTCTTAACTGATATCTTTTCTAATGCCTGGGCATTTGCCATATATTTCAACGCCAATTTTGGTGTTAAAACTAAATATTCGTAATGATATAGCCATGTCTCCTGCAGCACAATTACTAAAAAAATTCTGGATATTTTTTTACGAATAAAAACACACCTTAAATATTTCTCCTTATAAAATTGTCGAAAATATAATTAATTGATTACTGAAGCATGCTAAAACCCGAATTTTGAAACGCTAAATTAGTGCAATCTTAAACTCGTATATTATTGGTACGCCTTTTCGATTTCTCTTTTGACGTCAGTATCATTTTTTAAACTATCGAACTTTTCACTTGCGTTGTGCAAATATATTCTTCGAAACATAATATGGAATTCAGAGATATACTGAATGCTGGTGTACGAAATATTAGTATTCGAACACCGTTATGATACGTTGAGCCAAAATCTTATTATAATTCGGCTCCCAAAACTTCCCGTATTCAATAACCCTTGCAGGCGCAACGCTTCCTTTCATATCACCTAACGTTGCCTCCGGTGAATGCTAATGCCGAATCCTTTCGAGAACTCAAACTCACCGCGAAGGTTAAATAAGTCCATGGGAAGGTCGAGTGAATGCCTCCGGTGATCTCCATCCCGCAGGTGGACATACTCCTTTATAAAGGAGCCCACATAATCCCGGCACGTATTGTTGAAACATAGATACGAGTTATAGAGTCAATGGTACACCATGAAGAAATATTTACGGGTATGAGGTGTAAATCGTGTATCGGAGTTTAATATTTCACTTAGAAATCCGGAACTAAGCCAGTTATTTTATATTCCTATATTCCATAAAATGATTTAAGAAATTCCAAAACCTTCCTTTTAAACACGTCATCGTTCATATGAAGTGGCTTGTCATTTCTTTCAAAAGAAGAAGTTCAGAATAAAATACTTATAAAGTTAACTTTGAGAACATTTCACGCGAAATTATGAGAATTAATGGATTTGCGGTCAAAGTTCTGTCTAGGCCAGAGAATACAGTTCTGGATACAGTTAATGTTTCGTCTAACGTTTTTGCGGCTGTTTAAAGTCGCTGACAGTGTTAGTGTTTCCATAACACAATATCTTCCAGGACCGAGTCCGAATCCAGACTGTGGCGGGTTATTTCAGTGGTATTCGGAACTTTATGTGTGTGCCATGTGGAGAGCACTTTATGGAGAGTACGCCGAACGTCGGATGGGACGTCAAACTGTGTATCGTTGTAGGCTAAGGCAGAAGGCAGGTTTCTGTCTCCACCCACCCGATGTTCCAATTCTTAAACCTCTATTATTTACCTTATTCCAACAGCTACCTAAACCTCAATCCTCCATCAAATGATCCTCCTATTCATAATGGCGCCAAAAGACCTTAACTCAGTTTAAGTAATCTCTACAATTAAGAAGTCACCCATAAGGTGAGGTGGATTCAAAATATAGATTCGCGAATTATTAGATCCTCTCTGCCACTTTCCTTCCAATCAAGTTGCCTTAAAGCCTGTACTTCACCGTTTCAAGTGAACAGAAGTGAACACCCATTAAGAACGACGATAACCACGAAGTGAGTCAACACCAACCCCTACTTATTCTCCTTGATGGGGTAAAATAGCATATCAGGGATTTTCTCAACCCTTACAATAGAGAAAAACCGATTCGAGCATCATCCCCGTATTCGTCAGCCGCTCCCTATTTGCCTCCCTCCTTCACTCTCTTCTATCCGCCGCTCTCTATTTGCCTCCTTAAATGATCCCGAATTGAAAATTGAGACTGTATCGCTCGATAAATCACATTCCTCGCGTTCAATATGGACCCCCCCACCGAGCCCGCAGCGACGGCGTCACCCTGCGGCAGTTCCGCGAATTGGACTGCTCCTTGTTGTTGAACCCGACGAGGGCTACGCCTCTTGCTTCACCACCCCCGGAGGACGGAGCAGGGGCGGGCGGTTGGTGAGGAGTCTGAGGCGGAGAGAGGAAGAGTAGAGTAGTAATATGAGTTAGAGGTTAAACAAGGGGAGAAATGAGGAAATGGACGTTATAAGGCGACTCGAGATAAGGGTAGCCGATGCGACTCTTTCTCGACCTCTCTCGAGTGTGCAATCCTAGCGCGTGATTCCATTTTCGGCTGCGTATATCCAAGCTTCGACAAATATTAACACAACGATTACGAAATAAAATATACCAGATTACGCAAACGGAGCATTCCCTGAAGAAACGGAGATAAATAAACAAAAGCGCAGGCTTAGGGGAGGTATGTGATATTTCACGTATCTTCCTAAGTTCTTTTTGGATGGTTTCTGGCTAATTTGTTCTTACTCTCGCGCGAGATTCCTCATCGCCCTTCTTCCTACCTTATAACGCCTTTATACTTGCCCCTGTCACACACTTTTTTGGTGGCTCGCAGGGTATTTATGTAGAAGTACTTCATGAAAGCCTAATTTCTCCCTTCCTCTTCCCAGAATATCCAGCAGTCTCCCTTCTTTTCAGAATCACGCTACCTTTATTATATGAATTCTCTCTTCCATCACCACCCACTATTCCTTCGGATTTTATCTATAACTGTATTAAATATATCCTGTATTATATATCTATATATGTACATATAAAGATACATGCATATACATATATATGTGTGTGTATATACCTGTACATATGTATATATACATACCGATGATGTAGAATCACTCAAGAGAGCAATATGAAAATTGGACGGCACAATCAAACAAAAAGACAAAACACATAAAAGCAAACTCACTTTTTGTTTGAGCTTTCAGCCTACTCTGAGGTCGTCTTCAGGTCAGAGCCTTTTACTTCTAATCTATTTTATTTTTTGTTCAATTGTGCTGTCTAAAATGTATATATATATATATATATATATTTTTTTTTTTGGACGGCACAATATAACACAGAATAAAACAGATAACACGTAAAAGGATACTCGCACTGTAGATGATTCGAGCTTTCGGCCTACTCCGAGGCCTTCTTCAGGTCAGACATATATATTATTTAATATTAGGTAATCTACCGTTTAAGGTAGGTTTTTGGATGGACACTACTATCAAATAAACATTTTGTGACTCCCCACCTATCAAACTAATCTATATAAGGTCCCTCTTCATCTCAGTGTACTTCTTTCCTCCCTTCATCCCTTCCAACATCCCTATCCTGTTCCTGCCCTTACCTCGCTTGCCCAACATTCTCCCCTCTGTTACCTTCTTCAACATTCCACTACATCCATTTTTCCTGCCTCCATACGATTTCTCTCAACAAACCCCTCTCCTCACCCACCATCTCTAGTACTTCCTCATTTGTTTTCCTTTCGGTCCATTTCATCTTCTCCATTCTTCTCCACACCCACATTTCAAAAGCCTCTAATCCCTTCAGTGACCACGTTTCCGCGCCGTACCTAGCTACGCTCCATATCAGAGTTTTTACGAGTCTTGTCATAACATCCCTACTCAACGTCCCCGTATATATATATATATATATATATATATACATATATATATAAATGCAACTCAAATGCAATAAGTGCTGGGGGAATATAATATGAAACTCAGCAGGAAAAATAAAATCCTTGTGTTTGGAAGAGAGAAGCGAAAGGCAGATATTACCATTCGAGGAGTGAAACTAGAGCAAGTGAAATCCTTCATCTGCCTGGACAGCAGTATAACTTGGAATAGAAGAAGTTCGTCCGACATCAAGCGGAGAATAGCCCAAGCAAAGTAGGTGTTCATTTAGAAGATTCAAGTACTATGTTCAAAGAACAGAAGATTGCAAACAAGGAAGCAATTTGTCAAAATGTTCGTATGGACCTCAATGAATTGGAGACATGGAATGTTGGGAAAGTGGACCAGCGAAGAATAGAAGCATTTCAAACATGGTGCTGCAGGAGATTGCTGAAGATTGAATGGACAAACTAAAGTGAGGAGTGATGAAGTATATAGAAGTGCAGTACATGATTGGACCATTTGGAGAACTCTACGGCAAAAAAGAAATAGATGGATTGAGACTCAATGAATTAGGAATATAATAGAAGAAATAAAGAAGGGAATATTCCACGAGGGAAACCAGGAAACATGTACGTAGGACAAATCAAGAAGGACGTAAAACAGAGGAGTTATCAGGGGCAGAGGGAATTGTCATTGAATAGAGTTGGTTGGAGGGCTGCAGTGTACCATTCCTAGGGTTAAAATACTGATGATTGTATGTGTATGTGGTTCAAATAATTCTTAGACTTATAGTTCGACGAAGCTTGTCAAGAAATGAATCGTAGAAGATACATAGAGAGAAGTCCGAATAGATTGCAAAGTGAGTGATGGAAGGCCTCAGCGCAAGGAAATATGTGTAAATTACGTTGGAAAAGGGTTGATCAATTTCACTAGAAGTAAAAACGATTCCTTGAATTGAATTGAATTCCTTGAGCTTGACTGTTGTAATAATAATGATGTGGGGAGAGGTTACTAGGTTTCGACAGGTGAGATAGTTTGTGCCAATATTTGGTTCATTGGGAAGTGGTAGGATTATTTCAAAAAATGGGAGGAAGAAGATGGAGAGAAACCCAGTTCCGACAAAGACCTCCTCGGATGGAATGGTGCCAAAGGGTACAAAATTAACGTCCAATCCAACGGCGGCGTATTTCAAGTTTACTATACATAACATCACGAAGAGGGGTCAGGATATTATTGCAAATTTCCGCCACCGACGAGAACCCGTATCCTCTGCTTGGGAAACCAATGCAATACATTGACAGCACCGACCCGGTCTCTTGTGCTCTACGGTCTCGCTTACTGTTTCACCAGTTCATCCTGACGTCGTCTTGTTTTTGGAGAAATGGTTGTTTTCGTTGATGGCATAATTAAAACTTTGCCGCAGTTACTTTGACAACATATACAGGAATGATTCATTATCTTGGTTTTATTCGCCTGGTAATCGCATTGCAGTTTATGTCGCAAAATTTTGACTGTTTCACAATTGGTCTGAGCACATATTCAATATTCATGGATGACGATGAGCTGAAATTGAATCAATCAACACATTCCGTTGGCTTTAATGGGTAATAGCAGACGAAAGTCTTAAATTCATGAAAGTAATAAAAAAGAAAGATTTGCCCATAAAACACCTACGCATACATGGCGGGAACGGTAGAGTAAAATTTAAATTTTGGGTGCCCTTATTGTGGAGGTGGATGCGCTTGGTGTGTATGATACTATGGAAACCGCACGACGCGGCAAGATGACCCCCGTCGTGACTAATGCATTTTCAGGGAGATAGTTCCGGGTCCAACGGCGAGCGCGTTACGCACAGAGTCACCCGCCGAGTGGACGTGTTCTAATGGTATGGCAGGTCGTCGGCGTAGGGGAAGAAATTGAAGGATCATAAGGCTTGTTCAGGTTCCAGGAAGGAAAGTTATTCTAATGAGGAATCATATGATTGAATACCTCTTTAAAATCTATTATTTAATTCTGAACGCCCACTGAATCAGGAATACTGAAATATAAAGCATAGGCGTGCATTCACGACCTCTCCTGGGTGAAACATGCGGAAAATATATGAAAAAGCTAATAAGAAATTAGGATATTTTGAAAGAGCATTGGGGAAATGTGATGAAAATCTTGAAGTGTCAAGAGCTCGACATTTTCAGTCTATTAAAACAATTAAAGTAAATATGGCATTTTTCTACGAACGAAAAGAGATCAGAATAACACTGTCCAGCCGCGGTGGGAGGAAAAATTATTTTGGTTCAAAAGTAGTCTGGCGTGTAATCACCTCCTGCGACAAACCAGGGGGTTCCTTGAAGAGTACCATGTCAATAAATAAAAAAGAGAAATATTATCTTTCGCTGGTTTGGCCTCAGATTATGGTGCAAGTATGGGATCTTCATCAAGTTGGCCATCATTGTATCACGTGTACGAGGAGTGTTCAAAACATAAACAGCATTTTTCCATTTCGCGGGCTTAGATAGTCCGATTGTCAAACTTTTTTGTTATGTTGGTGTACATGCCCCAAAGGTATGTTAAAACTTTCAGATGTTTTCATTGTGACTTTGTCTGTGACAGCCACTAAGGTTATGCGTGTTTTATGAGCTCGTCGATTTTGGTATGTTAAAAGAAATGGATCAAAGAATTTGTATAAAATTTTGCGTTAAAGATAAAATCAAGTGTAACAAAGTGTGTGAAATGTTAACAAAGGCCTATGGCGAGTCTACTATGAATAAATCAAGAGTTTACGAGTGGTATAAGCGTCCCCAAGAAGGCCATGAAGAGGTCCCAACACATAAACAATCGATGGACACGTGGAGAAAGTGAAAGAAATGGTTATGAATGATCACCGAATCACAATTAGAGAGGTTGCTAATGATGTTTGCATATCGATAGGATAATGTCATGACATGGTTTCCAGTTTTTTGGGCATGAAACGCGTGGCAGCAAAATTCGCTCCATAATTGTTGCATTTGTAACAAAAACGGCGGAAAATAGAAGTTGCTCAGGTGTCAATAAATGAAGTAAACAACGATGCAGAATTACTGAAACGTATTATAACAGGTTAGTGAAACATGGGTTTATGGATATGACGTTGAAACTAAGACTCAATCATCCCAGTGGAGGCATTCCGGCTCGCCAAGACCGAAAAAGCTCGACAAGTGCGGTCGAACGTGAAGGTAATGGCCACTGTGTTCTTCGATTTTAATGGCACAGTGCATCATAAATGCAAGCCGCCAGGTCAAACGGTGAATAAGAACTACTACCTACAAATTCAACGCCGTTTGCATGAAGCAATGGGAAATAACGCCCGGATCTGTGGAAAAACAATTCATGGCTTTTCCACCAAGATAATGCACCAGCTCACACTTCATTGCTTGTTCGTGAATATTTGGCCAAAAACAATACTGTTACGATGCCCTAGCCTCCATATTCGCCAGATATGGCTTCGTGTGACTTTTTCCTATTTCCAAAAGTTAAGAGAACCTTGAAGGGCCGTCGTTTTACAGCCGTATATAACAATAAAAGCGCATCGCTGAAAGAACTAAAGGCTATCTCAAAGAACGAGTTTGAGAAATGTTTCGGGGATTGGAAGAAGCGCTGGCACAAGTGCATTGTCTCCAATGGGGACTACTTTGAAGGTGAAAACATCAATTTATCAGAAAAAATAAATATTATTGTCCGAAAAATTAAAATTCTCGTTATTTTTTAACACACCTCGTATAGTGAAGAAGCAATACATGTAAAATGTTGTTTTGAAAAACAGAATAGTGCATCAAAATTTTTAGAGGAGCCAGTTTTGGAATCACTCACGGATTGAAAGAGAAATTATAGAGAACTCTCTTGCATAAATGGGAAGTGTGTCTTCTAGCAATTATGGTGAAAATGTATTATTAATCCCTTCTAGCAAAATGAAAGGAAAGATTATGCTAAAAAAATAAGACATTAATTGCAGGAGAAATAGATTGAAGATGTAAATTATTCAATGAACAAAAAGGCGTAAGAAAAACGTTGTCCACCCACGATAGGTGAAAAAATATTTCGCCTCAAAATTAGTCTGGTGTGTAATCACCTCCTACCAAATACCTCCAAACTATGGCTCGCAGGGTACTAAAAAACGAAATTCCCGCAAGAGACGCTACGATCGCTGACGTAATAGCACAATTGCATTTGACATAATTTTGGAGGGAAGTCCATAATTTTGGCGAATAAACAAAGATGTTTGTTTCAGCATTTTTTTTATTTAATTGTTTTACATAGTAATCCACAAGCCACCCCTTAAGTTTTTGGCTGGGGTGGATTTATGTATACTGAAGTATTTACTCTTGGATAGAAATAAGTCACTGGTATGTACTCCATGAATAGGCATTGCTCCAATAATTGTGTCTTTTTTTAACTTTTCAAATTTAAATGGGAAAATGGCTTTAAACGAATCTCATTGGACGACGGCAATATTTTGCCCAATATATTTTGTTCGGGAGATCGTACCAGGTTTTCACATCTCTCTAGACAAAATATCTGGTATTTCATAATGATTCCCCTGTAACATCCACCGATGGCCTACGTATAAGTATAATAAGAAAAATGCTTTTTAATATCGGAAGCCGAGAGGTAGTCCTGACCTGTCATTATAATGGAGTCAGTCTTGATGTTCGCGTTCAAGAGATAAATATAGGCATCAGAATTGAATGTCAATCTCATCAGAAAAACTGATTCAAACTACTTTCGGAAGGTAGGTAAAAAATATTTCAAGTTTAACTCAAATCACATTTCTTTTCTCGAAAGCACAAATAATTAAAGATTAACAAAAATTGCAATTCAAAAAAAGAGCGCATTCATTATCAACCATGCACTATTTTTCATGGATGGAACCTTCAATTGTACTCATTCAGCCAACTTCCTGTGACCGAACTATTGACGACCGAAGTATCTTTAGATATGCAAATATGATATTTCACTAAAACATATTCCAAATGTGGTGGAATTTAGACGAAAGAGTTATAAAGAAATAACGCAATCAAATTAATAAAAAGGTACTAAGAAAACCACTCCATCTCACTGAACCTTATCTGCCTAAATGGTGATCGAAAAACTGTGGTGGGGTGGTTGAGGGTGGAAGAGTACCATCGTACGCCAACTCAGGTGTCGCAGGTTCGATCCCAACATTCTACATAGTTTCTTTCTTGATTCACCTAGAAGTTTAGTTTGTTTTTACCTTAGTTTGTGGATGCCCGTGATTACCTCGATTTACGTGTGTGTTCGTGATTCATTTCTAATTAATTCCCAAAAAATAGATTTCTTTTCAACTATTTAATATGCGCATTGAAAGTTCTTATCATTTTAAATTGGATAAATGAACCGAAACGCTTTTACTTGACTTAAAACCTGAAAATTAGGGGATTCATACAATTTCGTCGTAATTTGCATCATTCCTTATTCAACTTCTTATTTTTCCGATGCTCTAACTGCCAGTAAAATGTTTTTGCATTTGTCAATGATGTTTTCCTTGCGCTCTGACATATTCCCTCGTGCTTAAATATTTTCCCATCGATTTCTCATTTTTTTTGTCCCCTCAGGCATATTTTAGGCTATTTCGGGAAGGAGAAAAATCAGCGACCTAAATGTATTCTTAAAGAAGTTGTCGTTTCGTTCAATGTATGATGCAGCATTTTATTTCAATGGTTTAGGAATGTTGGTGCTTCGGAATTTCATTTCTCCAGAATATGCTAAATGTTTCTGCGGAAAGCATCTGAATGAAATTGCGATTCCTACGATTGCTCAGAAATGTGTTGATTTTTCGATGCCACTTTTTAAAATGGAAATTAAATCGTAGATGTTTGTCGACATTGGATCCAAATAGTCGGAGGACATTTTTGGTGAAGATATTAACCACCGTTAAGATCAGATATAAATGAATCACTCAAATGAAATTTATCAATACTATGAATATAATAATTTTTGAAACGCTATAAGTACGGGACTTTCAAAATTATGATAAAGTATAATACTATATTCAAAATATTGTGCACAATTTATTTTATCGCACATGAGATACACATAAAAAACTAACCTATGGGTAGAAAGTCCAGTTACTATTCTGCTGTTACTAGTGAACAATCTCAACTTATTTACAATATCTGAACTGAAGACCGAAAGGGTGTCTTCTTTTCCTTGATCGTAATGAAATGGTGTACATAACGTTGTGAGATGAATTAGGTTTTCTCTGAAACCAGAATGAACATGATGTTAACAAAGTAATGCATGCGTTCTATTCGTTATACGGCCGTACGTACTAACGAGCACGATGGATAAAATGTCTTCCAAATTCACCCCTGATAATTAAAATGCGGGTTGGAATGGTGAGTGTAAATGTACCCCGGGAAATATATATCTGCTCCTGAAATAAATTTAATTGAAGTGCAGGAAAATTGTTAAAAATTATTTGGTAAAATTTTTGTCATCAACTATTGCATTAATTTGTTTTTAAAACGTCCACTTTAAAAGACTGCTACTCCGCAAAATATTTCGTTAAGCCTGGATGTGTGCATGTGCGGGGCTTTTTGAAACGGATGAGTCCCTTGGGACTGATTGGAAATTTCATACATAATGCATGGAAATTAGAGCGCCACGACCATCGAAGCAATCACTTTGGGGTTGAAATTTAGGGGAGGCTTTATTTCATTTGAGGTTTAGGGTTTGAGCGGTTGAAAATAGGAATAATTTGTGAAAATGGCCAGGACTGTTGTGGCTATCAGATAGTTGCTCTACAATAGTATATCTACATCTACTCAATACCCCGCATGCCGCCGCAAGGGCGTGTGGCGAGGGATGTTAGAGCACCACCCGTAATTTAGTATCTTATCCAACGAGACGCTATGCATAAATATATATGTATGTCTGAATGCATATATATGTGCGTGTGTGTGTTCGCACGCGTGTGTGCGTGTGTGCATGAGTGCGTATGTGTGTGTGCGTGTGTGTGTGTCTATGCACATAAAAGCAGTGTACAACTCGAAGGTGGATTTTTTAGGTAATGGTAGAGTTCACCCAGTAATAAACCCAACGGCATATGAAATTCACACATTAGCAGGGTAGGGTGCCAGTTCCTTTCCCTGTACCGCTTATTGTCTCCTAGGAAGATCTAGTACCCGAAAAATCACATGGCTGAGGTTCAGCTATAGGCGCCAGGCAGTGACTTGCCAGGTAATCAAACCTACGGGAAAGGAACTGGCCCCTGATGTGTGATTATTCACACGCCGTCGGGCTTGGTACACGGGTGAGCTCTACCATCACCTACTAAACCGACCTTCGGGTTGATTACTGTGTTTATGGTTTTTTTGGTTTATTTCTGATTCACACAATAATACTTCCTCCCTTGAATGACTAACAAACTAGAGCTTGATCATCAGCAAACCTAACTGATTTTACGAATTCCCCTCCGACTTTCATTCCTATCTTAAGTTCTTCCCATGCCTCTTTAATCATTTCCTTAAGATATACGTTGAACAGCACCGGTGACAATGGGCAACCCTGCCTTACCCCTCTTCCTAACACTGCCCATCCGGACTCTCCGTTCCCCACTCGCACCTGAGCAGTCTGAGACATGTACAGGTTGCAGATCAGTCTCCTGTCCCTCCAATCCATTCCTATTTTCTGCTATGCACGCATTAATATTTCCCAATTCACTCATTCAAACGCTTTTTGGAAATTAACGAAAAAGGCTATACGTACTGATTATATTATATATTCCTCTCGATTAGTGTTCTCATTACTGCAATGGCATCACGCGTAACTCTCCCCTTCCTAAACCCAAACTGATCATCCCATAAGTAACCATTTGGCCTACTCTCTATCCTTTTGTTGATGATCCCGAGAATTACTTTAGCTGCGTGGGATACCAAACTAAAGTTCTGTAATCCTCACATGATGTAGCATTTACCTTTTTTGGAATAGGAACTAACACCGATCTCACAAAATCTTCCGGCCAGATTCCTTCCTCATGGATACTACGAATCAGTCCATATAGAGTCTTCTTGCCACATTTTCCTAAACATTTCAATTGCTCCACAAGAATGCTCTCTACCCCCACGGCCATATTTGGTTTCATCTCTCGTAATGCCCTTTCTATTTCATTCTCGAGTATGCCTGGACCTAAGAAATCTTCTTCTACGTCATGTTCCTTTTCTATGTCTAACCTTATTGATCTAAGTTCTCGACCTTACCTTTTCTATATATTTCTTCCATCTCTATTGGATCTTTTCTGTTTCAAATATTATCCTATACCATTTATCCTTAACTGTTCGCACAGATCTTGCCTTCTTATTTTCCGATAATTTCCCAATCATAATTTCACCCTTCCTCTACAAATTTTTTATATCCTCGCATTACGTTTTCCACCGTTCTTCTTTTGGTTTATTTGTGACCCGTCTCAAGTTATTATTTAACACTTTTTTACTACCTTTTGCAGATCTCTGTGTTTACATTTTTCCATCCGCTTCTCTTATCCATATTTGCAATCATCACATCCGTTACCCATGGTTTCCTTATCCTCTTCCCGTCAACAGTTCCGATAGTGTCTTTTTCGGCTTTGGATATCTCTTTCTTGACACATTCCCATTTTTATTATTATTATTATTATTATTAAAATTTACATGTGCAAATAGACAAATGTCAGGTGGCACACAAGTCCCAAGTGTTACAATAAACTTGCCTTGGAAAAATAACATGGTTTCTGAAATACAATCAACATCACAAAATATAATAAATAAAATAAGTCTGAAAAAAGAAAAAAAATACACTTTAAGGAAATTTCCAAACACCAATCTGTAGTACATTAAAAAAATCCCCATTTCATTAACATTTGTTTCCCAATCAACAAGAAAAAAAATTTAGCTATTACATTTAATTTTATACAACACATCAATCAAATGATTACAGAAGTTGTTTACATCTTTTCTTAAAAGTTTGGACTCTGTTTGGAAAGGGCTTAAAAATTTTTGCAGGTAAATTGTTCCAATCAACAATTGTTTTATTTAGAAAAGAAAATTTCTTTTTATTCGTTCTTTGTGCCCGGCATTTTACCTTAAAATTGTGGTCATTTCTCCCTATAAAATTCGGGTTCCCCGCTTCTTTCCTTAGATCTGCCCAAGCCTTCTTTTCTTCGATAGTACTCTGTTTTTTACCGTCGTTTATGATATTCTCTACAGCATGCTGATACTCATTCCTTGTTAATCCGTTTAATGCTTCTCCATTCCATTTCCTTACCCGCCGCCCCTGCCTTATTATTTTTTTAGGGACGCTACATTTAATAACAACTAAATACTGGTCAGTCTGCAACTATTCCCGGGAAACTTATTGCGCGAAAGGCGAATTTATCACCTTATTTATTCCTAAACCTGTTCCTAACCATAATATAATTTAACTGATACCTTTCTGAGTTACCTGGCATTTTTCATGTATACCTACGTCTTTTGTGGTGTCTAAACCATGTGTTGATGATGACTAACCCCTGTCTCCTGCAGACTTTAATTGCTTCCTCCCCGCGTTCATTCCTCGTGCCTAAGCCAAAGTCCTCCGCCTCATCACCGTCTCTTCCTTCGCCTACCGTCGCATTCCAATCCCCCATCACTATCAAATGTTTCCCTGCAGGAACACACGCGATTACATCCTCTAACTCATCGTATATCCTATTGACTTCTTCCTTCTTATGGTTGCTCGATGGCATGTATACCTGAAGTTCGTCGGCTCTGCTTTAATTTCTACGAGTTTATCAGTTTCTTGCTCTATGTTGGCCAAGCTTCTTCCTATACTGTCCGTCATATTTTCTTAGGAATAATAATTGAGGTGGTTTCCCGTTGCCTTCCTCAATAGTGTTTTTAAAGTGACACCATCACTTAATGGCCGCCCTACTGGGGTCAGACGCCTTTGCAACCGCCTCAAGGAGGAATAGACGCTGCGTGGACTACCTTTCGTCTTGCTTCTAACCTTCGACCTATCGGGCATGGGTTACCTTAACAGGAGCAATTATTATTACTCCCGCCAGCACAGTTCTAGAGGTCATCGGCACGCGCAATCCCTTCCACCACGTCAAGGGTTGGTCAATGGGAGAGGATATATATATATATATTTATATATATACATTCAATCACGAAATACCGCCATATGGCGAATAAAAATTCATTCACATTGAAACAGAGATAAGAAAAATGCTAAAGGAACACATATAAAGGACGAACACAAGAGAGGTGGGGATGGCGGATGTGAGCAGATCACGAATGTAAAAATATCTTCCTCGACCGGGACTTGAACACCGGATCTCTCCACTTGCCGGGCGGATGCTCTAACCACCTGAGCTATCGAGGGAGCGTACTTTCACACTGAAATATGCGATCTTATAAAGCGCCAAAGTGCTCCGAATCATTAAACAGAAATGGCGTTAGGGAGCTGTTACACCCACCAAAGGAAAAATTGACAAACACAAGAGAAGAATGGACAGTATGTTAGCAAGCATACAACATCATAAAGGATAGGAACGGTGCGTTTCATGGCACGCATAGCCAGGAGAAGAGACGTGCCACATTGGCCAAATACACATTCAAACACGAAATACCGCCATATGGCGAATAAATATTCATTCACATTGAAATAGAGATAAGGAAAATGGTAAAGGAACACATATAAAGAACGAACACAAGAGATTATAATTATATATATATACATACAATTATATATATATATATATGTATGTATATATATATATGTATAACTATATCAGTCTGACCTGAAGAAGGCCTCGGAGTAGGCCGAAAGCTTAAATCATCTACAGTGTTAGTGTCCTTTTACGTGTTATCTGTTTTATTCTGTGTTCTATTGTGCCGTCCAAAAGTTATATATATATATATATATATATATATATATATATATATATATATATATATATATATATATATATATATATATATATATAATTTGTATGAACGTCACACAGATTTGAATAATATTGTGCATCAAGATAGCGTCGCAAAAAAAACACAGAAAAACCCAGGAAATAAAATTTTGAATACGTATGAGTTTCCTTTTTTGTGTGTTTCTTTGCTTTTGTTCGCAAGTGGTATCTATATGTATATTACGATTCTTATCAGGTAATCTACCAGCAAAAGTAAGTTTTGGATGGGCAACTACCAAATGAAAATTTTGTGTCTCTTAACAAGACACAATCCAGCAATATACTCTGCATTAGGTCCATATTTATCTCTGTGTACTTCCTCCCTCCCTTCATCCTGTATAACAACGCTATTATTTTCCGGGAATCCCTTCAGCCCTCAGAAGATTCCCATTTGAGTCGTGTGGTTTGTATTTTTTGTTTTCTGTGGTTGGTCACTGACGAGGAAGTAACATTGCAGTTAACTACATCAGAAGGGTGTTCTGGTTGAAGGCTGTTGTTGGTCACCTGCGTGGATTATTTTTTACCACAAGCTATTACAACAATTTTTGTTTTCTTTGCAGGACGACCGTTGCTGACTTATTGCGGTTAGAGTAATTTTCCATTAATTTGTTATTTTACAAGACTGTAGTGCTCAAGTTTCCTCCGTTCTTTGGTTGAGTCTAAAATCTCCTTTGTGTCCATCCTAGCTTGAATTCGCTTCACATATCCTGTAATGCTTGAACGTTTAAAGGTGTCAGTTTGAGTCGATTTCATTCATGGAACGGTTCCACTCCGTCCCTCGTCAGTTGCGCCTCGTGATCATATTTCCTTTTATTGGAAGTGCCAGTTAATATTTTAAAATTCCTTGAATGGCAAATAGCACATGGATTTCTCTTAGGATATAGAAAATAAAGGATGCACGTGAATATGTCGGTGAAAAAAGAGTTTGTGAAATATTCACGACCCGTCCTCTAGCTTCACAAACAACGGTTTGGCACAATGCAAGAGTTTTAAGTACGTCTCGTCTGCGTTACTCTGGAAATTTAAGCAAATTATCTTTCGTCTAACTAGAGCTTTTTGTTAATTTAATGAGAGAATATATTCTACTTTGAAGAAGCCATATCTCTTGTAACTTTTTCCTTCTTTAAATATTTGTGTTATTCATTTAAAATTGTCTTCCAATTTACATTTCTTTGAACTATGTGATCATAATATAGGTAAAGAAATAATGTTTCTTTCCTTTTGTGAAAGAGAAATTTTGACTAAATTACATTAAGGATTACAGCTTTAGACAATATTTTGTTAGCACTTGCTCAGTGTAACAAATAAATTGCGAGATAAAATTAAAAATTTTGATACCGTTAATAATAACACCGAAAGGATTTAATTTTATACACGTGATTAAACAACTCTTTTATATTCAAATATTCTGTGATTTACAAACCAATGCCATATTTCCTCAGTATTATACTAAGCGCCTCACCAACGTACCTGAAAATTCCGGTGTATGACTTGTCTGCATGGCTTGATGCAATTTTTTGCACAAGAACGCGTATCCGACCGACTGTGTAAACTCCGCCCTTGAGGGAAAAGCTTTGTATCGGTCTGGGCATGTGTGTGAAGCTGTAGAGTATATTTTCTGATAAAATAGAGGTAAATTGGCTGCTTTGCTCTTTTTATTGTGCTCAAAATGAAAATATGGAATGGAATTTAAGAGAAGATCGCAAATTTGTTCTTCGTAGAAGCTGCAGCACGTTGGTATACCGTTTTGACAAACCTCCGATTTGGAAAATAATAAGATGAATAATGTTTTTCTATAATTGCGGGTTAACATCTAGTTTTTCATGCGGATTAATTAGGAATACGGTCAGGGGTACAAATGTCTAGTTGAAGGCGTTCAATTTGAGATTTCACAGTAACGGGACGTGCAAGTTTGAGCATATAAAATAAGAAGGGAGTGTGAGACGAAATGAAAATATAGATGGGGTAGCAGGTGAGATGCGATTAATAAAGGGGAAGGATATAAGGTTTCAAATATAGGGTGATGTTAAGATCACAAATTCATTTCTCTAATTCAAGACTTTGCTCGTGCATATAAAAAATAGGGAAGAGTTAGTGTAGAGTAGAGCGCTGAAATATTGACTGGATAGCCTGAGTTTTATTCCCGTAGATGCCTCTGTAAATCCTCGGTTTCACCTAAGCTTCAAGTATTTTGGGTGACATCTTCTTAGGAAAGCATAAGCAGCACAGAGAAAGGAACCCCTGCTCCCTTCCTCTTTATTACCTCCGTTATGAGTGAATTTCTCACGAGTTTTCATGAATTTCTCAAGATAATTTCTACGCTCGCTTATGTAACCAATCTTGGGTTAGTATAATGCGTTTATAAAAAAATGAGAATGTAGTTACTATAAGGAATGAAGAAATCCGGGCAATAATTAAACCAATGGCATGAAATTTTTGTGAAAGATTGTGATCTTTTTTTATTCCCAAAAGAAATGGAATAAATAACCAGGGTAAAAATCGCTCACATTAAAAAGTACGGGGAACACGACAGTGTTGAAAATCAAATTTATGATCGCAATGTTGTCATCTTGGACATTTCATTGACTTTATGAAGGTTTTGAACGAGTTTAGAACGTCTTGACCTTACAAAGAAATGTCGTAGAATATTAGTACGCTCAGTCTTTTACTGTTCCTTAGATTCTCATTTTCGCTGGCACATCTCATCTACATCTACATAAATACCCTGCGAGTCACCAAAAAGGTGTGTGGCAGGGGGTGTAGCACCATTAGGGAAGGGTAAGGGTTGACGGGATTGCAACCCCTTGGCTGACTGGGCAACTAATGCTTGGTCATCAGCAAACCTAACGGATTTTATGAATTCCCCTCCGACTTTCATTCCTACCTCCAGTTCTTCCCATGCCTCTTTAATCATTTCCTCTACATATACGTTGAAAAGTACCGGTGACAATGGGCAACCCTGCCTTACACCTCTTCCTAACACTGCCCATCCGGACTCTCCGTTCCCCACTCGCACCTGAGCAGTCTGAGACATGTACAGGTTGCGGATCAGTCTCCTGTCCCTCCAATCCATTCCTATTTTCTGCAATGCACGCATTAATTTTTCCCAATTAACTCTATCAAACGCTTTTTCGAAATCTACAAAACAGGCAAAAACGTCCTGATTGTATTCTATATTCCTCTCGACTAGTGATCTCATTACCGCAATGGCATCACGCGTACCTCTTCCTTTCCTGAACCCAAACTGATCATCCCCTAAGTAATCATTTGCCTTACTCTCTATCCTTTTGTTGATGATCCTGAGAATAATATATATATATATATATATATATATATATATACTTATATATACATATACATATATATATATATATATATATATATATATATATATATATATATATATATATATATATATATATACATATATATATATATTGTAGGATCGGTGTTAGTTCCTATTCCAAAAAAGGCAAAGGCTTCGTAATGTGAGGATTACAGAACAATAAGTTTGATATCCCACGCAGCTAAAGTTATTCTCAGGATCATTAACAAAAGGATAGAGAGTAAGGCAAATGATTACTTAGGGGATGATCAGTTTGGGTTCAGGAAAGGAAGTGGTACGCGTGATGCCATTGCAGTAATGCAATGCAGAGTCCGGATGGGCAGTGTTAGGAAGAGGTGTAAGGCAGGGTTGCCCATTGTCACCGGTCTGTTCAACGTATATGTAGAGGAAATGATTAAAGAGGCATGGGAAGAACTGGAGGTAGGAATGAAAGTCGGAGGGGAATTCGTCAAAGCGGTTAGGTTTGCTGATGATCAAGCATTAGTTGCTCAGTCAGCCAAGGGGTTGCAAGCATTGTTGAGTGAATTGGAGGTTCAGTGCGATAAATATGGGATTAGAATCAATATTAATAAAACTAAGGTTATGCGATTTTCCAGAAAGAAAAAGGCTAAACTAAATATTAGATTAGGCGGGGAAATAATAGAGCAGGTAGAGCAGTTTATATATCTCGGAAGTGTTTTGGACCAATACGGTCAAAGTGGTAGGGACGTAAGGAGAAGAATTGCGCTAGGCAAGGAGGCTTTCTCAAGGAGGAGGGAGTTGATGACGGGGACGTTGAGTAGGGATGTTAAGACAAGACTCGTAAAAACTCTGATATGGAGCGTAGCTATGTACGGCGCGGAAACGTGGTCGCTGAAGCAGGAGGATAGACGTAGATTGGAGGCTTTTGAAATGTGGGTGTGGAGAAGAATGGAGAAGGTGAAATGGACCGAAAGGAAAACAAATGAGGAAGTACTAGAAATGGTGGGGAAGGAGAGGGGTTTGTTGAGAGAAATCCTATGGAGGCAGGAAAAATGGATTAAAGGCGTATTGAGCGGTAGTGGAATGTTGAAGAGGGTAATAGAGGGGAGAATGTTGGGCAAGCGTGGTAAGGGTAGGAACAGGATAGGAATGTTGGACGGGATGAAGGGAGGAAAGAAGTACACCGAAATGAAGAGGGACCTGATATAGATTAGTCCTACCTAAAACACTTATTCCTTTCACCTCTCTCTTTTTCGCTCGCCTTACATTCTTCCTTTCATTACATCTTTCAAAAACCCTGCTGCCAGTATTTTTAAAGTTGTCTATTTTTCTGCCGTTTTCAAAATTCTCCCAAACCCTCTTCCTCATGTAAGTTTCATCCCTGGCATGTTGTCCTATGAGGATATTACCTCCAGCTTTCTCCGTTGCTCTTCCGTAATTCTACTTTGTGTTTCAAAAATCCACCTTATTTTCTTCATCCTTCTCTGCAGCAAAAGCGATAACAAGAGTTACCGAGAAAATGTGAGCGCCGACCCCTTTATTTTATTTATTTTTATCTTATCGCCTGCCAATCCAGGGTGCAATCCCGGTAGACGATTTACTCGTGTCTATTATGCGTACGGAGGGAACGGGAGCGCCAGGGACGGCAAGGGGCGACTTTAGTCCGTCGACCACACCCGCTCACGCACATGAGGGAAGGGAAGTCAGGGGATCAAAGCACAGCATCCGGAGAAAAGGGCAGGCGATCTTTGGCTTATAGCACGGCGCTAACCTTCCCTTATTTTACCTGGATATATCCCACACAGCCCTATGTATAAATTCCCGATATCAATTTCCCTCTTCCCTATTTTTATATACTTTATTCCCTTTATCCCGCCTGTCAGGTCAGTTCTCGCTACGCTCCTCAATTATGGAAAACGTGGGTCTCGAGACCGGTAAATAAATATGGTTTGAAAAGACGAGTATTAGCCTCCGTGGGCACGCAGCGAGGAACATGCAAAATCACGTTCGTAGACGGACGCTCGTGGAGTGGTACAAGTGGACGGAGGGGCCGGGGTGAAAAGAAGGGGGATGGGGTTGCGGGGTGGTGTGAACGTGTGAGGAGAAGGGAAAGACGACAACGCACTCCCCTGGGGAGTGAAGGGCGGGGGGTGAAGGAGGATGATCAGAGGATGTGGTGAGAGGATGAACGGTTGACAGGACGGAGCGGGAGATAATGTTTCGTGGGTTCGGGGTGAGAAGACAGGGGAATGATGATACAGAGGTGTCCCGAAATAGTACCATATTGGTTCGGGCAGTATGAAAATGAAAAATATCTAAGTGGAGATTCAATAGTTGGATGCATGAAATAGTACAATTAATGACTGAAATTAATGCCGGCAAAAAACCAACAGAAGGAAAATTAACTAATTAACGAGATAGCAAAACTATTACCAGATGTAGGTTCCAGGCATTAAATACTTGTTCCATGCACCTAGTTTCAAATGCTCAAGCACCCTCTTTAGGTGTCCAACTGGTGACTTGTTATACTGGAATGGATGGTTGATTCTGATGAATCTGCATGGATAGGTCGGGTCAAAGCGATGATTCTCAATTATTGAATCCTGGGATTTTAGGAACAATGATGTAGCCATGAGGGGAGGCGACCTACGACTGAGGTCATGGTGCTGTTAGGGATCAGTGGCCAAGTTGGTAGGCATAGAATTTCCTGGAATTGAGGGGAAAATAGCGAATAGATACCCAGGAAAAGAATTAGCCTACTCTTTACAAAAGACTCCAAGGGGTCATAGAATACAACGTCCTATCAGACGGACGGCGTACTCCACTTAAAATGCCCTCCACGTAGGACCCCTAAGAAGGATCGTGATATATATCTATATATATATATATATATATATATATATATATATATATATATATATATATATATATATATATATATATACACACACAAATAAAATTCACTAAATAGTCATATCAAACAAAGAAACTAAAACATACAAAAGAGGGACTCACTAGTTTTCGAATTTTCGGTGGTGCAACCACCTTTCTCAAGAGGAATTAGGAACAGAACTGAGGCAGAGGAGAGCCCGAAAGCAGTGGTAGGAAGGAGAAGGGGGAAAATGGGGGAAAAAAGAGGGGAAAAGAGGGGAAAGAAAGGAAAAGGGGGGAAAAAGGGGGGGGAAAGGAATTCGAGGTGAGGAGTTTGGAGGGGTCGTGTATGGCGCGGGAATTTTAAAAAAGGTGGGGATGATATGGAAGTTGTTGGGGGCGGAGGGGGATGAAATTATATGCATAAAGGGGGCAATTAATGTCTAATATTAATGCCTGGGCGATTCCAGGAATCCAAGAGCCAGATGAAAGCTAGCTCTAATGTTTTGAGTTTCAGTGGAGGGTCTGAGTGTGGGAGGGATGCTAAGACGGATACTTTATAACATTGGTCAAAGGCAGTGTTGTGTTCGGAGGCATGTTTGGGGATTGGGAGCATACCAATAAGGGAGGAATTGTTGCATGAGGCTCGATGATTATTGATTTTAATATTGAGGGGTGTGGTACACTGTCCAATGTAAAAGGCAGGGCAAAGTTGGCACTTGAGTAGGTAGACAACATTGCTGGAGGTACACGAGGAGTAGGGAATTGGTGGGAGAGAGTTAAAGAGCGGGTGGGAGAGGGATGGGATTCTAGTTAGGAAAATAGGACATGTTTTGCATTTAGGTTTATTGCAGGGTCTGGGAGTGATTTTGGAACGGGGCGAGGATTTAGGAAGTGGATTGGTAGATTTTAGAAGATCTGATAGATTGCCGGGGCGTTTGAAAGTGACATGCCCCTCTGTGCGCTTCAGAACACAGTTTTGCTCCTGCAGCGCCATCTACTGATACATTGAGAAGCTATAACAGCATTTGTTCTGTTTCAGAAGTCGTTTGCTTCTCCGTGCATGCAAATAACAATGTCCGCGACAATCGTTGATCCCGCCAGCTGTGAAGTGCGTTCTGTCATACGACTCTTGTATGTAAAAGGATTGTCGGCTGCTGAAATTCATCGGGAATTATGCCTAGTTTATAAACCTACAGTTATGAGTGAAGGAAAGGTTAGAAAATGGTGCTGTGATTTTAAAAATGGACGAAAAAATGTCAATGACGAAGAGCGAAGTGGTAGGCCCAGTATTCTGACCGATGAAATTGTTTCGCAAGTGGAACAAAAACTGCGATGTTATGGTCGATTGATAGTTAATAGCCTGGCTGAACAATTTCCTCAACTTGGACGCACTACTGTCTACAATATTGTTACGGAAAACCTCGGATACTACACATTGCGTGCAAGGTGGGCGGCCATTAAGTGATGGTGTCACGTTAAAAACACTATTGAGGAAGGCAACGGGAAACCATCTCAATTATCATTCCCAAGAAAATAATGATGGACGCAAAACAGAAATTGAGTCCTGGCAACTGCAGGCCGTGTGTCGTGCCCGGCAGCGGGGGAGGCAAGGCTTCCGCGGTCGTCATCCCACGGAAATCCTTGCGGTGGAGAAAGAACAGCAGCAGGACAGAAGACGCAGAAGAAGACGAAAGTAGTTAGAATAGGAACCTGGAACGTCAGGACAATGTTGAGGACAGGAAAATTAGAAAATATAAAGCGAGAGATAGAAAGAGGTAATGTAGAAGTTTTAGGTCTCTGCGAGGTGAGATGGAAGGACAGCGGGGATTACTGGAGTTTCAATTATAGAGTGATATACAGCGGTGGGGACGAGAGCCAACGAGGGGTTGCCGTAATATTAAATAAAGGGGTGGGAAGAAGCGTAGTTAACATAGAGCAAGCAACTGATAGAATTTTACTCAAAGAGATTAAAGCAGAGCCGACGAACTCGGCCGATGTTCAGGTATACATGCCACCGAGCAACCACAAGGCGGAAGAAGTCAATAGGATGTACGATGAGTTAGAGGATATAATCGCGTGTGTTCCTGCAGGGAAATATTTGATAGTGATGGGGGATTGGAATGCGACGGTAGGCGAAGATGGAGAGGGTGATGAGGTGGGGGACTATGGGTTAGGCACGAGGAATGAACGCGGGGAGAAACCAATTGAATTCTGCAGGAGACAGGGGTTAGTCATCACCAACACATTGTTTAGACTTCACAAAAGACGTAGGTATACATGGAAAATCCCAGGTGACTCAGAAGGGCATTAGTTAGATTATATTATGGTTAGGCACAGGTTTAGGAATAGTGTGATAAATTCGCACAGTTTCCCAGGAGCGGATGCGGACTCTGACCACAATTTAGTTGTTATGAAATGTAACGTCCGTTTCAAGAAGATAAGGCGGCGGGTTGGGAAATGGAACGTAGAAGCAGTAAATGGATTAACGAGGAAGGAGTATCAGCAGACTGTAGAGAAAGTAATGGATGACGGTAAAGAACTGAGTACAATGGAAGAAAAATGGGAATGTGTCAAGAAAGGGATATCGGAAGCAGCAAAATATACTATAGGAACTATTAACTGGGAAAAGAATAAGGAAACCATGGGTCACGGATGAGATGATTGCAGATATGGATGAGAGAAGAAGATGCAAGAATGTAAACACAGAGTTAGGCAAAATGAAGTACAAAGACTTAAAAATAAATTGAGAAGGGCCACAAATTAAGCGAAAGAAGAATGGTGGAAAACGCAATGCGAGGATATGGAAAGTTTACAGAATAAGGGTGAAATTGGTGCTCTATACAGCAAGGTTAAGTTATTATCGGGAAGTAAGAAGGCAAGATCTATGCTTACAGTTAAAGATAAGAGGGGTAAGATAATAGTTGAACCAGGAAAAATCCAAGATAGATGGAAGGAATATAGAGAAACAAAGAAGTAAAGAACTTAGGCCGACAAGTTTAGACATAGAAAAGGAACATGACGTAGAAAAAGAGAGCTTAGGTCCAGGCATACTCGACGATGAAAAAGTAAGGGCATTAAAGGAGATGAAAGCAAATAAGGCCGTGGGGGTAAACAGCATACCTGTAGAACTGTTGAAATGTTTAGGAAAACTCGGGAAGAAGGCCCTATATGGACTGATTCGTAATATCTATGAAGAAGGAATCTGGCCGGAAGATTTTGTGAGATCGGTGTTAGTTCCTATTCCAAATAAGGCAAAGGCTATATCAAGTGAGGATTACAGAACAATAAGTTTGATATCCCACGCAGCTAAAGTTATTCTCAGGATCATCAACAAGAGGATACAGAGTAAGGCAAATGGTTACTTAGGGGATGATCAGTTTGGGTTTAGGAAGGGAAGAGGTACTCGTGATGCCATTGCAGTAATGAGATCACTAATCGAGAGGAATATAGAATACAATCAGGACGTTTTTGCCTGTTTTGTAGATTTCGAAAAAGCGTTTGATAGAGTGAATTGGGAAAAATCAATGCGTGTATTGCAGAAAATAGGAATGGATTTCAGGGACAGGAGACTGATCCGCAACCTGTATATGTCTCAGACTGCTCATGTGCGAGTGGGGAACGGAGAGTCCGGATGGGCTGTGTTAGGAAGAGGGATAAGGCAGGGTTGCCCATTGTCACCGGTGCTGTTCAACGTATATGTGAAGGAAATGATTAAAGAGGCATGGGAAGAACTGGAGGTAGGAATGAAAGTCGGAGGTGAATTCGTAAAATCGGTTAGGTTTGCTGATGACCAAGTATTAGTTGCTCAGTCAGCCAAGGGGTTGCAAGCATTGCTGAGTGACAATCTGTACGTTTTTCGGGTTCCTCCCGCGTTGAGTTGTGTCAATTAACGACGGTTTCGCCAGCAGTCCTGCTGGCATCTTCAGGTCTGAAGATGCCAGCGGGACTGCTGGCGAAACCGTCGTCAATAGACATAACTCAACGCGAAAGGAACCCGAAAAACGTACAGATTGCATCTCATCACCGCAGAAGCCTTCGCAGTAATTTCATTGCTGAGTGAATTGGAGGTTCAGTGCGATAAATATGGGATTAGAATCAATATTAATAAAACTAAGGTTATGCGATTTTCCAGAAAGAAAAAGGCTAAACTAAATATTAGATTAGGCGGGGAAATAATAGAGCAGGTAGAGCAGTTTATATATCTCGGAAGTGTTTTGGACCAATACGGTCAAAGTGGTAGGGACGTAAGGAGAAGAATTGCGCTAGGCAAGGAGGCTTTCTCAAGGAGGAGGGAGTTGATGACGGGGACGTTGAGTAGGGATGTTAAGACAAGACTCGTAAAAACTCTGATATGGAGCGTAGCTATGTACGGCGCGGAAACGTGGTCACGGAGGATAGACGGAAGCAGGAGGATAGACGTAGATTGGAGGCTTTTGAAATATGGGTGTGGAGAAGAATGGAGAAGGTGAAATGGACCGAAAGGAAAACAAATGAGGAAGTACTATAGATGGTGGGTGAGGAGAGGGGTTTGTTGAGAGAAATCCTATGGAGGCAGGAAAAATGGATGAAAGGCGTATCGAGTGGTAGTGGAATATTGAAGTGGTTAATAGAGGGGAGAATGTTGGGCAATGGAGGTAAGGGAAGGAGCAGGATAGGGATGTTGGACGCAATGAAGGGAGGAAAGAAGTACACCGAGAATAAGAGGGACCTTATATAGATTAGTTTGCTAGGTGGGGAGTCACAAAATGTTTATTTGATAGTTGTATCCATCCAAAAACCTACCTTAAACGGTAGATTACCTAATAATAAAATAATATATATATATATATATATATATATATATATATATTAATATGTAGAAATATATTTTTATGGACACATATATATGCACACACACGCGCGAGGTGTGTAAAAAAATTAACGGGAATTTTAATTTTACGGACAACAATTTTTATGTATTCTTATACATTGATATTTTCACCTTCAAAGTAGTCTCCATTGGGGACTATGCACTTGTGCCAGCGCTTCTTCCAATCCCCGAAACACTTCTCAAACTCGATCTTTGAGATAGCCTTTAGTTCTTTCAGCGATGCGCTTTTAATGTCATCTACGGCTGTAAAACGACGGCCCTTTAAGGTTCTCTTCACTGTAGGAAATAGGAAAAAGTCACACGGAGCCATATCTGTCGAATATGGAGGCTAGGGCATCGTAACAGTATTGTTTTTAGCCAATGAATTGTTTTTCCAGAGATCTTGACGTTATTTCCGCAATGCTTCACGCAAACGGCGTTGAACTTGTAGGTGGTATTTCTTATTGACCATTTGATCTGGTGGCATGAATTTTTGATGCACTGCGCCTTTTAAATCGAAGATCACAGTGGGCATTACTTTCACGTTCGACCGCACTTTTCGAGCCTTTTTCGGTCTTGGCGATCCAGAATGCCTCCACTGGGATGATTGAGCCTTAGTTTCAACGTCAAATCCATAAACCCATGTTGCACTCACCTGTTATAATGCGTTTCAGTAATTCCGCATCGTTGTTTACTTCATTTTTTGACACCTGAGCAACTTTCATTTGCCGCCTTTTTGTTACAAATTTAACAATTTTGGAACGTATTTTGCTGCCACGTTTTTCATGCCCAAAAAACTGGAAAAAATGTTATGAGATGATCCACCTAATATGCCAACAGCAATAGCGACCTTTCTAATTGTGATTTGGCGATCATTCATAAACATTGATTTCCATTTTTCCGCGTTTTCATCGATTGTTGATGTGTTGGGGCGTCCAGGGCGTTCGTCATCTTCAAGGTCTTCACAGCCTTCTTGAAATCGCTTATACCACTCGTATACTCTTAATTTACTCAGAATAGACTCACCATAGGCCTTTGTTAACATTTCACTCACTTTGTCATACTTTATTTCATTTTTGACGCAAAATTTGATAGAAATTCTTGGATCCATTTTGTTAAACAAACGTAAATCGCCGAGCTCATAAAACACGTATAACCTTAGTGGCTGTCGGAGTGAAGTTGATAACAGGGACGTTGAGTAAAAATTCTTATTGAAGAAGGAGGATGGATGTAGATTGGGCACTTATGAAATGTGGTTGTGGAGAAGAATGAGAAAGGTGAAATGGTCAGAAAGGGAAACAGATGAGGAAGTACTAGGGATGGTGGGTGAGGAGAAGGATTTTTTGGGGTAAATCCTAAGGAGGCAGGAAAAATGGATGAAAGCCGTATTGAGCGGCAGTGGGATGTGGAAGAGGGTATTAGAGGGGAGAATATTAGGCAAACGAGGAAAGGGCAGGAGCAGGATAGGGCTGAAGGGATGACGGAAGTACACAGAGATAAAGTGTTTTAGAGTAGGTTGCTTGATTGTGTTTTGTTAGGAGTCAAAAAATATATATTTGGTAGTTGTGTCCATCGATAAACTTACCTTAACTCGTAGATTACCTTTTGTAATACCTGCATTGGAACACGTAACCCCGCCGTACGGCGAACAAATATTCATTCACACGGAAATATATATAAGGAATAGGGATAGGAACACACATATATTAAGAACACAGGAGAGGCGGGGAAGCCGGAATTAAGCAGCTCACAAGCGCACGCAAAAATATATCCTTGACCGGGACTTGAACACCCGATCTTTCAACTTGCTGGGCCGATGCTCTAACCACTAAGCTATCAGAAAACGTAATGCACACTGAGATCTACGATCTTTTAAGCAACCAAGTGCCCTGATTCTTAGACCAACAAATGGCGTTCGAGAGCTCTATATACATGTATATCGTAGTCCAACGAATAGAGCGCTCACCTAATGACGGATAGGTCCGAGTTTTCTAAAATAAACCCCCCTCGGTACCCTCAGCTTCATATCATTCAGCAAGGCAATTTTGTCTTCAAAACACAAAAACGGTAAACCATCGACTTTTCCTCTAATTTCTCTTCTTTTCTACCATGCAATGCAATCAATTTCCACCTAAAGTAATCAACATTTTTATTGTAGTTGTTATATTAAATATCATAAAAACAATGAAATGTTTTACAGCCATTCTTCTGACCTCTTTATTTAATAAAATTTCTACCCCTCGCTGGCTCTCTTCTCCTCCCCTATATGTTAGTTCTATATGTAACTCCAGTAATCCTTGATGTCCTTCCATCTCACACAGCACATCCCTAAAATATCTTTTTTTCCTCTTTCCATCTCCTGCCTTGAATTTTCTAATTTTCCTGCCCTCAACATCTTCCTAGCATAACAAGTTTCTTCTAACTTGTTCTCTCCTCATCTTCGTCTCTTTCCCTTTTATGATTGGCCGTTCAATAAATACCACGGAAGCAGAGGGGAGGCTCGTGTCCGAAGTAACAATGCTGAGAGTGGCCCGAGGACCGTGCGAGGGGCCCTCGGGAGGAGGCGTGCATGAAAGGGCGAGGTGGGAGCATGTGTGGAGGAGAAGGAAAAGATGGTCGGCTGGGGATATGGACCAAGAGTGGATGGGAGAGAGAGGGAGAGAGAAAGGGTTCGGAGTATGTAGTAGTCGCCGTTTTCTAAATGGCACGTGGGAATAGAATGGCAATCGGGGATGCGTATCCGCCAGCAGAACTCGCAACCGAGATTGGAAAAGTTAAAAGAACAAAACTGAAGAAGAGAATTATCTTCCTCTGCCATCGTGCACGACTTGCTACGCATTCAACTCTCTGTCCAGCGTATCTTATCGTCGCCGTGTTAAATTCCCGTTCCGACAATAACCCCCCACGTTGCTATCCCAAGCTGGACTCAGTGGACAGAATCTCGGGAAACCTTCTTCCTTGGAAAATAGAAAAAATGTATCACGATTCTTTTTCGCATCTCATAGTCGGAAAGGGATAGGAAATTAAAAGTTTTGGAGTGCCTAAGGCGAACTGAAACTTCAATCCTTGGAATGATTCGCAATTTTCGTAAGTTCGTTTTCGATTTTCTATATTAAGATTATTATTAAATTACCATATAATCTCTGGTACTCAAACTACGTGTGCAAACGCTCATGGCCGAGTTTCAAGACATCGAGTGCGTCCATCGGAGTTCGGATGGTAGCTCGAATCTCTTATTTAAATGTGATAGTTGAAATAAGCGACGGCATTCGACGAGTAAGCATTCATGGAGCGGCGGTCATAATATATATAATAAAAAACCATAAACACAGTAATCAACCCGAAGGTCGGTTTAGTAGGTGATGGTAGAGCTCACCCATGTACTAGGCCCTACGGCGTGTGAATATTCACACATCAGGGTAGGGGGGCCAGTTCCTTTCCCTGTGCCGGTTATGGTTTCCCAGGAAGATCTGGTACCCGAAAAATCAACTAGCTTGGGTGGAGCTGCAGGTGTCCAGAGTGCCTTGCCCGGGAAATATGCATGAATATACAATTTCCCAATTTTCTTTACAATGTACGCGATAAATATACAATTGTACAGTTACCTAGGTCACAAGAATATTTTGCACATTATAGTCATATGACCTCTCTAGAAATAATTGAGGAAGAAAAAATTGAACGACACAGTTCAAATTCGAATGGAGATTTTTGCAATATACAGAATTTTAGTAATAATAGTTTATGCGTGGTTTATGTTGTTAGGGAGGGTTTTTCAAAGATATTGACTGCTGTAAATGCGTGTTGTTTCATTAGCTTTCCCATTGTATGGGAGGGGTGGAAAGGAATGGAAAGAGCCATTGAAACTTTGCGTGTTTGGGCATTTGCTCTGAGGACTTGTAATGAACTTGTCATGAAGATAACCCGATTTCACATTGGTAAGCATTGTGTATTTAAATAAAAGTATTCCGAACAAGATTTTCGCCCTTAATATTGCAGCAAGTCACCTTGGTTTGCATAAATAAGCGCTGACGTGGTATATATTTATTTTAAAACAAAGATGAACCAAGCGCATGAGTTAAATATGCGATGAAATTTAAAGCTGAGTTTCTGATTAAAATCATTTTTAACTAAACAACAGTAACATTAAAAAAACATATTGCAAACTTTTTACGAGTGTGCACAGAAAGATATATATACATAAATTTAAGTGAATGAATATATTGCAGAAAATCAAACATAAGGAGCAAGAATTCGAAAGGACATACGATCAATCAGAGGATAAAATCGCGTTTTTTCCTGCAGGGAAACATTTGATACTGATAGAGAATTGGAATGAGACGGTAAGCAAAGGAAGAGATGGTGATGAGGTGGGGGACTACGGTTTAGGCACAAGGAATGGCCATGGGGAGAAAGAAATTGAGTTCTGTAGAAGACGGGTTAGTCATTAAAAACACTTGGTTTGGACGCCATAAAAGGCGTAAGTAATAGCAATAAAATAAATAGGTAAATTAAACCTTGCAAAGAAAATATCCAAGAGAGATGGAAAGAATATATAGTAGTGTGTATATAGTATATAGTAGTGTATAGTGTTTGGTAAAGAACTTAGACGTACAAGAATAGACATAGAAAGAGAATATGACGTAGAGGAGCTTAGGTCCAGGTATACTCGACCATGAGATAGAAAGTGCATTAAGGTATATGGAATCAAATAAGGCCGTAGGGGTAGACAGCATTCCTGCGGAACTACTAACAGGTTTAGGAAAATGTGAGAGGAAGAGACTAATGGACTGATTCGTAGTATCTACAGGAAGTACCTGTATGAGGAAGGAATCTAGCCGGGAGACTTATAAGATCAGTGTTAGTTCCTAATCCGAAAAAGGTAAAGGCTATATCATATGAGGAACAATTAGTTTGATATCCCATGCTGCTAAAGTTGTTCTCAGGATCATCAACAAAAGGATAGGGAGTAAGGCAAATGATTACTTAAGGGATTATCAGTTTGAGTTTAGTAAGGGGAGAGGTACGCCTGATACCTTTGCACTAATGAGTTCACTAATCGAGAGGAATATAGAATACAATCAGGACGTATTTGCCTGTTTCGTAGAACAAAAAGCTTTCCCAGTGAGGGTCACCAAAATTCTATTCAAATTGAACAAAAAAATAACAATAAAGGTGGATCTCCATTTGGACTATTTAGCTTGTGCGCAAGAGAGGGAAATATTCTCACGAAATCATAGCCGCATTTCAAAACGAGGGTTCACCTTACTATTTTTTAGGATATTTCAAATTTTCAAACCTCAGATATTAATTCTATTTCATTCCATAATTCCACCGAATAGAATTTAAAATTATAGGTTATTTCGTTATTAAAACATTATATATTTTTCACTAAAAATTACATGAGCTCACATCTTAACTAGAATTAATTTTCAGTCAGTTATAATCTCGCGAATTATAAAAATATTTATTTTATAAAATTTCATTAACAGATGCTAGGTTATTTAAAATCGGTGGAAAGTGTGGAGTGAGTAAAAATAGATCTGTATGGCGTGATAGATAAGGCCACTTTGCTGTAAAGTTCTAGAATTGGGGTATCTATTTTTCGAGGGTAGGCTGGAAACTAATGCATACATGCTTGTAGATCACAGACAAAATTACCTTCGGAAGCAACTCTGGTGGCATATGTAAGTAACATTCCCCCTCAACATGCATACGCAGCTTTGAGGTCTTTTCATTCATCGACTGTTTCTTAAGGAACGGAAGGATGGAGATGTATTTTAGTGCCATGCCAACGCGAGTTAAACAGCATGCTGTTATTGAATTTTTAACTGCTAAAAAAGTGAATCCTGCTGAGATTCATACTCGTTTAAAGGCTTTTTATGATGAAGATGCTGTTGATAGGCCTATTGTAAACCGAGATCCGTTTTCTCCTCAGACGAAAAAGTTCAAAAGACAACCATCCGCAAAAAAAACTTCTTCGGACTGTGTTTTGGGAGGCTCACTGAGTTTATGTGACCGATTTTCTGGAACGAGGTGCAACGGTAAATTCTTCTCAGTATTTACAGAATCTAAAACACCTCCAACGTCGTGTTCTTTTTGGAAAAGGCAGCCTGGCGCCAATAAGCTTGCAACATGACAACGTTTGTCCACACACTTCGCGCACAACTGGAGAGGCTCTGCAAAACATGAAACTTGAACCGATTCCACTCCATCCTTATTCTCCCGATCTTGCGCCTTACGATTTTTATTTATTCCCTCAACTCAAGAGATACCTCAAGGGTAATCAATACACCTCGGACGATGAGGTGAAGGCAGCTGTCAAGTCCTGAATTCGAGAAAAGTCGGAAGAGTTTTTCAGTGACGGAATGAAAAAACTTGGTACACTTTGGAAGAGATGTGTTAGGCTTAACGGTGACTATGTGGAGAAATAAATATATGCTTTTGAAACTTAACAATCTGACTTTGAGTAACTTTTTGCCAGATCTTGCTATTTGTTTTTGATCGTGCACTATAAGCGTGTATGCATTACCTTTCAGCCTACCATCGTATGGAACCACTCTACGTAGGGAACGAGAGTAAGCGATTAGCGGGAGTAACGGAAGGAAAGACGTTTCAATGTGATGCTATCGTAGGCTGCATATGGAGCAGGAGTAGTTGTCGGAAGAGGTCGAGAAGAGTATTGGAGAGGTATGAGATTGTGTACTTGCTGTTCATTCCACCCATCCCCTCTCCAATGCAAACCAGCGGTGGAGGAAGGGATCCCTCGCTCCTCCACTCACTTCATCCTCTGTCACTCGCAGGAATGCGGTCGCCTCGCTAAGTTCTTTTTTTCGACACGAGAGCCATCGTCTTAATTCTGCATTATCTTAAAGAGAGGTGAACCATTCACTTACGTACCGGAAATTATTTCCCGACGGCCGAAAAATTCCTCAAGGAGCCCTCACTTTTATCTTTTTCTGTTTGGTCAAACTGCTTACCGTAATCTTTTTCGTGGGATACCCGAAAGAAAGTGAATATAGGTTCTTAATTTCGCCAGAAGTCAAAATGTCGTTCGTATTTTTATTCTATGCATCATGTCCTCTCCATTCAATTCACACTCGTGCGGAAAATAATCGAGGTGCTCTTTCCTCTCGCGTAATATTTTCCTGGATTATCTATACCCGATTATCTATATATATTAAAAAATAAATAAAAATGAATGAATTATGATGAAATTCCGGTGGTCAAAAATGTGAGCACTTCTCAATATTTGAAAACACTCAACCAGCCAAGGATTTACAATTGGTTTCCCGTTAGCCAGAATATGGTGTGTATCAAGTATATTTCACCAATTAGGTAGGAAATGCCTTAATAACACCTCCCAAAATATCAGATTAATTAAACTTAAGATTGCTTTAATATTTGAGGGTCGAACCTATTCAATACTAAGCCCATGTCACGTTTGGACTGGCCAGCTTTTTACTTGTGTCTCCTGTGGTTTCCGCGTAAGATCCGGCTCCCAAAAAATCAAAATCATCTATACTTGAATATGGTGTTCAAAATCACCTGGAATGAAACCATCCGCTCGGTAGACGAACGCTGACTAGGCTACTACACAACTAATTTTAGTCTTGCGTTAGCTTAGTCACCAGGGCGTTCGGCTGTCTTTACTCCTCATTTCTATTACTTAAGATATTGTGTAGCTAAGTAGTCAAACTGAGGGTTTAAAGTTCAAAAGAGAAAATTTGGCAAGTTAGTTTAGATAATCATCTGACCTATTTCTATCTCACAAGGTCGGTAGTAATTCTGAGGCTGAGAGAACCTTTAGCATGATTGCTCCATTGAATTCAAGTATGGAGGGATATAGGTGGAATCTAGAGAGATGGGATCTACAGGGACTTGGGATGGGATCTATGGACTTTCCAGCTGGAGCAGAAAGGTTTCCAGTGAGGTTTAAATGCCCCATCCAATGGAACGTTCTATCCATATGGTAAAAAACTAGGTCAGTTATATCACCACGGAAAGAGTACTGTATTCTTACACAAATGAACCCTAAGGTTGGCTGTCAGAAGACGATCGAAGGCGTCGGTCACACACCGGTGGCGAATTAACCCTTCGAGTTTTCTCGGAATTATCATCAGGAATCAACAACATATCTTTTAGAATGACGTTCTGCGTGGAGTGTTAGGGCATATGCTGTCACAGCAATTGGCGGCTAGAAGCATTTCATCCTGTCAGTCTATTTTCTGAAATTTCGAATATACCAAACTTACAATTCCATTTTTGTGGTCTGATAATTGGGAGCGTAAACCGATTTCATATATATCCGTTCCCTACTCAACTTCCCTTCTCGTTTCACACATTAATTCAATAATGCAATGCAGTCTTGCGGGGCTTAAGTCTCCCAATTTCTGTCAGCATTAATCTCGAATGAGTTGTAGTTATGGAAAATTTAATATCGTTATTCGTCATGTACTCTTCGTGCTTCCAGCGTCTCCCATTCTTATTATATCTGTCCAACAATAATGCGTCGCCGTCTGTTCGCACATAACCATTCTTCGCAAAACTGGAAGCTTCCCTCTGTATCTTAAAATAACAGTTCTACTTGACTCTTCAATTTGAACCTGCCCTCACTATCTGTTTGTTGAATCCAATTTTGTTAATTCAACTACGAAGGTGTTCGTAACGTGATCCACACCATTCTTAACCGAGTATTTTTTAGGTATTTTGGGACAAGTGCATTGAATTGCAAAATGGATCGCCCAGTAGAGTTTAAATTGTGGGTTTCAAGAACGCCATCAGCGAGGCGAGCTTCGGTGACACCGGCGTTTTCACCACCAACCGGGGACATTCCCTCTCTTAATAGGACGGTTTCTTGGGGAGAGGGATCGGTTTGAAACGGTGGCCAGCACCATATAGTTTTCGAAAGAGGTTTTGGCGGTGCTCAGTTGACTATTTTTAGAATTGGGGCTTCAGAACTCTCAAATACTAACGAGATGGAGATTCTTATTTTTTTTCAATTCTTATGAGAAAAAGTCGACTGCAGTTTTTGGGGAATAGATATGATTGGCCAATATATAGTATTCGGGTGTGAAACGACGCTGAAAGGCAAAGCGAAAATTTCCAATAACTGATCTCTGAAAACAAATGAGTTGGGAAAAACATGAGTTGCTCCCTATCCAACGCATATTTTCAATTGCTTCCTCTCTGTCTAACATTCTCTCCCACACCCAACCCTTCAGTCCATTCAATTAACTCCCTCATTTTTCCTCCCTCTGCACCACTGCGAAATTCTGCGCCGGTATGTGTTTCCGAAGCGATAACCGTTCGAAATTCCAACGGCCTATCCTCTTAACCCAAAGAAAGTGTATTTTACTATGCTATTCTGAACGGTAGTTATCGTTGAGTGAATGAGGCGCCTCTTTTGTCGAATGGGATACCTTGGGCTTGTTTAGCTTAAGATCGTCGTTCGTTTCTCCCTCTCAAGTTGAAAAATCCTCGACATCCCACCCCGGTGTAGTACCCTGGAAGTATTCGAAAATTACTTCGACCGCAGGGAACTACAACGGAAAACTGCTAAATTACATCATTTGGATGATCCCTCTGTCGATCCGCGATATCGTCCAATTTTTTTCTCTCCGTGAATCCGCCACCCCTTTGGAGTTCTATTTCCGTTTGCATGGCTACGAGGCGCGTATCTTCGCGCGTGCTTCACACTGATCTCCATTTTGTGACTGCTGGACACGTCTTGGGTGTCCCGATTTCGACACTGGGATCACGGTGACCCACTCTTGACTTCCTCTATTATTCTTCAGTGGGGATGAACCCCAGAGGTGCCGGCACAGCGCCTATGACTGCGAGTTGAACCGTGGGGTTTCAGTTATTATGATTGTTAAAACACACGTGTACAGATAGGCAATGACAGGTAGTACACAAGTCCTAAATATTGCATCTCAATTCCAATCAATATAACTAAAAGTAATAAAAAAAATCAGTCAGGAAAAAAAACCAATAGACTTAAAGGAAACATCCAAACATCAATTTCTAATATAAAAAATGCCAACATATTTGATTGCCATATAATTAATTTTTACTCCATTACCGATTTAATTTCTTTTTGATTATGAAAATAAATCTGCATTATCTTTAATGTATACTATATGATCTATTTTTTATTACCTATGCTCATATTTGTTGGTCACGGTAGTTCAGAGGTAGAGCGTAGGACTATTGACCGGAGGGCCCGATTCTCGGGCAAACCACTCTGGGCACCTGCAGTAGCACCCAAGCTATGTGATTTTTCGGGTACCAGATCTTCTTGGGAAACCATAACCGACCCAGGGAAGGCACTGACCCCCCTACCCTGATGTGTGAATTTCACACACCGTCGGGTTTAGTACTGGGTGAACTCTACCATCACCTACTAAACCGGCCTTCGGGTTGATTACTGTGTTTTTTGTAACGTTCGTATTTGTTAATTCATATTTATTTCTTTAAATGTACATTTGTGATTTTTTATTTCACGATATCAAAATCGATGTCAATTGTTACAATGCGAAGTTAATTCCATTGTTTTGAAAACTACCTGTGACCACTAACGTCTGTCTGTCTATTATCGCTCTTTCCTTCAAGAGAGAAAAAGGGAACATCCATCAATTATATAATATTGACTTTAAGTATCTCTCTTCATATTGGTGGGAAAAATCGAACATTACCATAGTTGAACCTACATTTTAAAATGGTTGAGTTTGGTTGATCAATGGACCAATCTTCAGATTGAAGGACACATGATGAATGGAAATGCACGCTGGAGAACGTATCTTTCCTCGCGTACGCACAGTTGCGGGTGAAAGTGAATTTCGTGAATATCCGGAATTCACAGTTAATTCGCTTCCATGAAAGAAGCCTTTTAACCTTTTCCGGGAAACCCTTATTTGGGAATATATTCGCCGAAAGTAATGTGTGTGAGAATTTGGAGTCATGTCAACGACCGAGAGTGAAAAGGGCCTCACTCTTTGAGGAAAAAGTGTCAATGGGAAGCGAGCGTGCGATAAAGTAAAGGCGGGAGTTGGAGTGGGGCCTTTGGGCTGAGGATTGCGGCGCTGCCGAGGAAAAGGACACTCTCTCTCACTCTCGAGGAAGGCCCACTCAAAGAATAGTGACAGTGGATGAAACGGGATCTGTTGTCGGGGGAAAGGAGGCAGGGGGTCCGGGGACAGACGCCTCTCCTTCCCGGGAGGGAGGATGGCCAAAACGGCAGGGGAACGAGGAGGGAGAGCCTTGGGATGCGGGCAGGAGTAAATCAACACAGGGAGACGACGCTATTACAGAAGGTTGGGACGGGTATTAAGAAGGCTCCGTGGTGATGAGGGTACTACTGTGTTCAAAGAGAGTACGATGGTCACGCAAGAAACAGTAGTTGAGGGCTTCCTAGAGGGAAATAATCTCAGGGGGCACGTAGAAAAGTTCAACATCTGGTGATGAAAGGCGGATTCTGTAAATCAAATGGAATGGACAGATGGAGTGAGGAATGGGAGCGTAGAACGGAGTAGAAAATGAAATTCGGAATGGAAAAAAGAAGGAATAGGGTAACCAAATTATCGATTAAGAAACGTTTTAGATACAACGGATTTGTCAAAAGAATAATGGAGGAAAAATGTTTGTAAAAGTACTTCGAGGCGGTTCAAAAAACAAATTTGCAGATTAAATAATCAGAAATTTTGGAAATGGAAACGCAAGACGTAAAATGAGTTATCTTTGCTTACGGTAGAATGTAGAGAAACAGTTAGATGACCTTCTAGTTTAAATACTGGTAGTGATAAGAGGTGTTTTTACATGGTAGTTTTAAAACTTTGGAAATCAAATGATAAAATTAAAAGTACCTTTAGCTTATTTACTTTGTTGCGTGTGACGGTAATTGTTTAGAATTCATAAAAATACCACTGTTGGAAAATGCTGTCAAAAGTTGAACTACGGTTCAGCTTGATGCTTGTAACATCTCCTTCCTCAAGTATAACATGTCACTGTTACATGACTTTGAGATGACTAATAACTAGGCTAGATGGAATGCAGAGGGTACAGGCACCTGCAACTGTGAATAGTTGTCATATTTTATTCACAAAGCTATGGGACGATTGACGTGAAAATGTGTCACTCAAGGAATTTATTGGAGTGAGATTTCAAAAATTAAATATCTTTATAGCGATGTTTCAAATCCTGTTGCATAAGTATTGATAGACATTTTTTTAATAATATGCAAAATATCGCAATGACCGGACCATCGTCGAGTATTGAGTAATTTTAATTGTCACCTATTTATTCATGTTGGCATCCGGAGGCACTGCGAAAACCATTCAGGATCGCTGCAGTATCCTCTCATTATGTGAAACTTTTTAGAGTTGAAAAAACATTTTAAGGACCGACTATGCAATGACTTTGTTTTGGTTTGAAGCACTATATCGCACTCATAAAGTAGATAAAATAATATTGTATATATGTTTGGAAAATTTCTATACATGTACATGCCAATAAAAATTATTTTTACTTTAAATGTTTTAGATCATTGGATAAATGGGATGATAAAAGTATGCCTTGGTAAAATATAAGAATATAATAATTCAGGAATCTATACCAGAGGTATATATATACCTATGGTATATATAGTATACCTCCGGTACCAGAAAATATACTCTCTCCAGAAGAACAATAGTATGAAAATGTGGTTTTACGCGAATTATTGAAAATTTTCTGAATGATTTTATGCTTAAATAAGATAATATTCATCAATAAACTTCATGAATCCTACAAATGGTTTGAAGTGTTATTTCTTGCTAACTTGTTTCTGCTCCTTTAATTACTTCGTACTAATTACACTTCAATCTCGCGTCTTTTATTATTTTATGGTAATTTGTTCTTTGCTGGAGCTCTACGCTCCACTGATTCCTTTCATTAGGTTGATGTTTACCAAATTAATCTATCTCTAATCGTAAATATTTAGTTTTATTATTCTTATTTTTCACGTCCCCAAACTCTTACAAGAAAATTTACAGTATATACTCAATATAGTTACTTGAATATATCAATCTCATTGATATCTTTGAACATGAGTCCTGTTGCAGTTTACTGGAGAACGTTTCTTAACACGGAGTCAGCTGTTAATGTTTCATCGATGGTAAATACCAGAGAATGTTATGTCTTATCTTTAATTTTCTATATCTTACGCTTTCGGCGGGTAGTTTTGACAAAAAGAACTTAGGAAACGCTTAAGTAAGAAATTTTTGAGAATAAACATCAGCACGCTCATATGAAAAATTTCTGGTGTTGATTCCTTAGCAAGAAAAATCTCATTCCAAGAGAGAATTGTGTTAGTCAATAAATAAAACAGTTTCAGGCGAAACATGGTGAAATAATACACTTTGCAATTCCATATAGAGTTAAACCTGCAATTATACGCTTTAAGGATACCTAGATCGTAGTAAAAATAATCGTATGCGGAAAAGCAGAAATTGTTTTATCATTGTTAATTTATGAAATGTGTTACGTGTGAGGACTGACCACAACACAGAAAATGATATAGCTTTCAATTTACTTTCGAAAGGAAGTGGGTGATACAATGTCAGTTCTGATGAGGTAAAGCTGAGTCGTAGGAATTAAAACGCATTTTGAAATATTCCACTTACATGTATCAATACTTTATACTCAATATATCTACAAATTTTCACTCGACTGTCAAGGTCCCATCACGCACAAACTCACCTAAAAGCACTGTCTATCCCACCCAAAGTGTATTCTGACCCCCCTTCCTCCAACCTCCCTATCGCGGTTCCCTCCCTAACAGCACCAACGGAGACGGAACTGACAGACAGTTGATACAGTGTCGCGAGCCAAAGTTCCCATTATTGGATAGAGGGAGCCGAAGAAACCTCGCAGCGCAGGGCGAAGCTATCGCGAAGCTGCTATCAATACCCCGGATACTTCATTCTGAATACCAATGTATTTGTCACACCCTTAAACTTTACCATTTGGCTAGGTCTCCAACACTGGGTTTCCCATCGTTAACAGCTTGGATTTTCCTACCTGCCCATTCCACACGTCTCTGGACTCTTTCATCTATCAACAAATAAATCTTAGGATAGCATGTTTACCCTCATGTACCCAATAAACCGAATTTGAAATTTTTTTCATTATTTTCATCGTTTTACTCTTCCATTCTCTCATTAAAAGTGTATTAATGTACCCTCGATGATCGTTTATCAGTTAGACATTTGGTTTTTGTGAATTGACTTAAATCAGTTGTATGGCATTATGGATCAAGCAGGCAGCAGGAGAGATTCCTCTCCTGCTGCCCTCTATGGGGGAAAAACGGGTTCCTTTCAGGGCTGCCTTAATCCGAGGGAACAAAAAGAAGTCTACTGGGGTGACGTCAGGACTATAGGGGGGGAAGCGTTGAATCTGGTGTTTGGCCAGGAATTCGCTGACGTTGTAGCAAGGCCCGTTGTCGTGATGAAGTTTCCATGTAGCGGAGATGTCTTTTCTCGTCCTGATGATCCTTTTTTGGAGTCTTTTCAACCCATCTACGCAGTAGGCAGCGTTAGCCGTACCTCCTTGAGAAACAAACTCCTTACGGACTGCTCCTTCCCTGTCGAAAAAGACAACGACACTTTTGATTTGTTTAGTCTTGCCTTTTTGGGCTTCGGGGGCTCAGAGGTTTGGCGTTTTGTCTCTGCGTGGTATTCAAAAACCCAGATCACTAGTGATGACGTTGTTCAAATTATCAGGGTCATTTTCAATACGTTGTAAAAGTTCACTTGAAATTTTAGCTTGGTTGGTCTTTCCTGAAAAGGTCGACGCGCAGAGGTTTACAATAACTGACGTCCTTCCACTCCCACAGCTTGGATAGCACTAAAACTGGTTTTGCAGCAAAGCCTAGCATTTCCCTCACCTACTCCAAGTGGTCCGATCTCGTTCCGATTAATAGGAGCGTCGCAGGATATTTTACTGCATTACTTTTGGAACGCACCCTGTGTGTATCTTAAAGCCTTTCGATGGAAATGCGGAATTAAACAATTATTTCAGTTCTTCATCTCACCAAACAAATTGAACGGAACTAAATCCTCCACTAGTGATTGAATCAAATATATAATATGCAATAAAATATAATCATAAATTGAGTTCTGGTTTAAATTTATCAGAAATAAATCTATACCGGTTTCAATCAAGTTCGATCTTTTTTGCTCTCCGTCCGATTTAACTATCGCCTCTCTTACTGTTTATTCATATTTTTCAGAGATTGAGCAAGAGTCTTTCAAGAAATGAAGTGAGTATTTCTAGGTTGGCCTCAGCTTATTGTTCTATCCAAATCAATAGTTCCATGTATTGACCGTTCGATGGATGGTTTTCTGTCATTTGGCACTAACAACTCTGAATTATTAACTTTCTCGATCTAGAGAGAAAGTTCTGGTTTTCGTCCAATCCCCGTCCCCAACCAAGGCTGCACTTGCAATTATGACCGATGAGAGGGGTTCTTAAATAGATATAAAAGTTGAATTGGGCTGTTATATTTATTTTCATGCCAGCAAAGCGTTTATTGGAAATAATCTCACATTGTGTAAAGCTAATGTTAGAATTTCAATTTTCAAGTCATAAAAATAACGAATATTTATGTATAAAAGTGAAGTACGTTTGTGAGAAATTTAAACCGTCAATCAAAAACCATAAAAGTATACGTATGTATACATTGTATATTGTATATATACATTGAATGGTGACGTCTGAAGTGTCTCTATGGTTAACGTCACATTCCCTTTTAGAGTGAATTTATTTATGCACTCGGATATTACAAACAAATCTCAAATGTATTTACGCCAACGATGGACACATGTATTATCTGCTTACCGTAAATAAATTCCATTTGTACATGATAGACGTACTATTTTGGCGTCGCCATTACTGAAAACGCAGCAAATTACAATCGAAATTGAGCATTTATATGCGGCCGTGAAAGAGCCATTGGGAATTGAACGCTGCTTTGCCGAGATGGGGTGAAAGAAATATTGCGGCCTAGGAATCATTACCGTAATTTTGAGACGGAAGTTGCCTTCGGAATGCCGGAGAGGCGTAGATGGGATAATCCCCGAGTCAGTCCACCGCCGCCGCCGCATCTGTATGTATGTCGCCGTATTCGACCTTTTCGAAAAACCTTCCCTTGACGCCTCTTTCTCCCCTGACTCTCGTCCCATTCCTCCCCTCCCCTCCTTGAACGCTACCCTTCCCCTCTTTATACCCCCACATCCACCCACACACGCACACACCCGACGTGGTCACTCTCCTGCTCTTCACCCGTCGCTTTCCGCCGACCGGAAACACCCCACACCCTCCATTACACCCCCTCCTCTCCCCCGCTCCCGTTCCCCTCCGAGTCAACCCCTCCCTAAGGACTCCTCCCCATCAACAACACTACGAATAAGGTCGGGCGAGCGACGAGGCCTCCCCCGCCCCCGTTTCATCCCCACCCTTCCCAATCCACACGTAAACCATCTCTCCGGCGGCCTACCGTTTCCCTTATTTCCCTCCTCACTCCCGGAACCCCATTCCCTCGAACCCTCTCCCAGGGCCTCCCGCTATTTCTTCCTTCTGACGTCCGCCCTTCCCGTCCGCACGTTTCGCCACCCTCCACTCTCCGCTTGGTGCCATCCCACGGGGACATTTTCCGGGTGGACACATGAGATGTCGCGCTCGGTGGACCCTTAAGGGTCACACCACTAGGGATCTAGGGGATGGGGGCGAGGGGGTGGAGGAGGGTGTGATGGTTTGAGACCGTGCCTCCTCTTGCATGGAAATCGACACTGTTCTACTCGGGTGGCGGATGGCTGCCTCCGTGGGGTTTCGTGTGGGGGTGAGGGAAAAGGACTGTGGGGGGGGGGAGTGTCGGTTGCTGACGGGAAGGCGGGGGTACGGGGAAGATGGCCAAGGTGCGGAAGGGATGGTATCTGGGAACCGAAGGAGAGAGGGATTCTTCGAAGAGTGGGCGGTTACAATGGCTTAGTGTGTTCTTTATCGCGATAGAGTGTCATTAGGTACGATACCATAGGATGCTCAGGAATCGCTTAGAGAGAAATGTTCCAGCCATGACTTACCCTCCGCAAGGCGACTTACCCTAACCAAATAAAAACAGACAGGAAGGATAAGAAATCCCTTTAGTATCGAGCTAAATCCAGTCAGATCGCTATAAAGCGAGCAAACTGAGATATAGTTGTCACGATGGGTCCCTAAGGGATACTTTGCTATCGAAGAAATGAATATTTAATGGAGTATGCATTTATGGAAAGGGCGCCCGTAGGCAAAGATCAGTGAAGGTGCCAGATCTATTATGGGTGGGGTATGCCTTTGCACCACATTGCTCCATCTTTTCGGGAAGTTGCAATAGTTTCGTGTGATATGATATGCTTTATTTGTAAAGAGTTTGTTATCCACTGAGGAGCTCAGTTTCTACCTCTTATTTCACAAACTGAATTAGGAAGGATATTCCGGCCAGATATTAGGGAGGAGGGGGTTGGTGATACACTCCAATCTACACCTACCTGCCTCAAATGAAAATGTGCCAGTAAAATTGTTGTTAATACAAGGATTTTATAACGTAACTATTTGTTGTTATTATTATGTAACGTGAATAATAATCATTCCTTCTCATTCCAGTATGTTCAGTATGGTGATGCTATATTTTGAAGGTGAGTTGTTAGAGCACAAATTGAAATGCAATGAAGTAATTCATTTTGTTTATTGAGATTCATTGAAAACAAAATGTATCGGAAGATTAAAAATTAATTGGCCTTTTAAGTATAAGACGCTAATGTTACAGGATGATTCCGTCATGAGGTGAATACCACAACAATGAACTTAACGAATGGCCTTAATAATAATATATTGAGTAGAATATTGATAAGAGTAAAAGTACCAACCGTTACCTTCTAAATGTTTTAGTTTGGCTGAGTAAAAAAGAAGCAAATAAAATCGATGCACAGACGAATAGCTTTAATAAAAAACGCATACACACATATATCTTTCTATATACACATATATAAATACACATTTATATTTATATATACACATGCACTAATATGTATATATTTGATGGGATTTTCATTAACTTAAACAAAAGTACAAGTGAAACAATTACCTTCTGGTAGTTCTGGATGGCGTAGAAATAGTGAATGAAATTGACAGAAAAAAATTGCATACAGCCATAAAAATTTTGAAGTCTGGAGAGATATGGAAATGAAGAAATTAGGCCAAAATTAGGAAATCGTAATTAGGAGTAAGTGTTAAAATGAAACAGTACATAATATCGTTATAACGTTTTCAATCTGCCTCAAGAACGAACTAACCTTATGTTTTAGCTGATGTGACTAATGAATGCAGGAAAAAAGGTGAGGTAGCGCTAGCGAACAACAACACAAAGAAACACATACAAACGAAGCCCATACGTATTCCTAATTTTTGGTGGCCAAACCTCCTTCCTCAAAGGAGAGTTTCCTCTTTACCCAGTGGAAGGTGGTTTATTCACTGGAAATTCAGAATACGCATGATTTTCATACCTGGCAAATCAGTTTTTGTATGACATCAAATGAGTTGTATTTAAATACTTTTTTTATTTCAACGTCAAATATTCATAATCATAGAATGGGGTAACAAATTGGATATTTCGGTGGCATATTACGAGGATTCTTATACCAGCCATCTCCGAAGAATTCAATCCTACTTATCGTCCGCTATTTATATAGTACTCTGTTTACCAACCCACTGTTATTTCTAAAGTAACTTCATGACGGCAGAACCCATGGTCACTCACTCCCCAAGTGGTACGTGGGTGTAATAGAGACGGGGTTTCGTGGCAGAGAGATTGAGTGGGGAATGGGATTGGAGGGTGGGTGGGCGGTTTGGGTTGAAGGAGGAGGCAGGGGGGCATAAAGGGGTTGGAGTGGTAGGAGGAAGGGTCTCGTGTCGCTTTGGCCGGGAGGACATCACCGGAGTAGTCGAGGGCGTGGGGAGGATTGAGGCGGTGGGCCCAAATCGCTTTGCAGAGCGTGGTGGGGTGGGTCAGGATACGGTCCCCAGTAGTTTCTCGGCCTTCGAAACCCTTTTATTTCCCCCTGGGCCACCCCCTCCCATAGGGGGGTCTCACGTGAGCGCTCCTTCAATCCATATCAGATCCCTCAGCGATTCGCATTCACGGCACGTTGCTACGTACCTCTGGGAGAAGGGTGGGATTGGTGGGAGAGGGGGTTGTTTGATGCTCCGTCGAGTTGGGCGGAGTGGGAGAGGTGGATTGGGGATGCTCGGGGGGGGGGGGCAGGCGGGGTACGGAGCGAAAGGGCCCATGCGTATGCGTCCCTGTGTGTGTGATGGGAGGGGGAGTATCGGAGGGAGGAGTTTGACCAAACCGAAGGGAGATGTGGGAAACGGCGCGTGCGACATAGCGGGAGGAGGAAAAGGTTTTCATTCTTGGTGGGTGGGGGCTGGGATCCGGGAGAGCAGCAGCTAGGGGCGGTGGTTTTTCCGTGGTTCCAGGGGAAGGTCGAAGGGGAGGGAGGATGGGGAGGGGGGTAGAGAGATAGATGGAAGGGGGTAAGGGATTCAGTCATGGAGCTGTTGTTCCCTTGGGCAGAGGAGGGAGGAGGTTGTGGGAAATCCGACGGTCTCAAAAAGGCAGGGCGACTTCATTCAAGGCTGAAATTAAGACTACGCAGCAATCCCACATCCATCCCCTCCCCTCTCTTTCTTTACTCTATTCCACGGTGAAAAATTCGTGCCTCACATTATAAAGGAGAGAAGTTGTTATTTAAGTCTGGGAACTTCCTCGTGGCACTACGTGAAGGAGTCTGTAAGGGGAAATATGAGCACGAGAGGGTTACGTAGGAATAAAAATTGAGAGACTAGACGGAGCTAGGCAAACATTCGCGCTCCATTCAGGCCGTAGGACGGAAAAAAGTCCTACCGGGTCCATCTTCTCTATGCACACATGTAGCAACGCCAGGGGTTAATATTTATTTTTTATTAATTTTCGGAAATTAAGTGAAGCCTGACCCGAATATGGAGGTGAAACCAAATGAAAAGGTGTTTTTCAAGAGGGGCTACAATTTTGATAGACGTTTTGGAATTCCGTTTATTATATCGAGCACCGGTGATTATAATATGCGGAACCGTTTGTAGGTAGCCATTTTTTTTCTTTCCACAACAGAGAGCCTTCCATGAATTATAGCAATATTAAGTCCTCTTGAGAAAGCAATCGACAATTTTGTATTAGCAATCATCATGCCTTTGTGAATTTTATGGCATGAATTCTGGAAAAATATTACCTGGTCCGCAACTCTTCCGCAAAAGAGAGAAGTGGTGGAGCTGGCTTTTGTAACGACGATTTTTAAAAACGTTTCTGAGTAAATATTCTAATTTTATTCCTTTTTCGACTTCAATATTGAAAAATTTTTGACGGTAAGTATCTCAAAACGAACTCTCTCCATTCATGTTAGAACTAAAACATTGATTGTCATGTGAACAATTGGAATTCTTTCGTTTTAAAAAATTCGGAAGTCTGGTGGAAAAAATCAACAGCGTTCTCGAATTAAGCTCTATTTCGACAATTATTACTTTCCTCTGACCAGTATTGTATTCAGTGTGGTTCCTATACAGAAAAAGAGTCGTCTCCTTCAATTTTTCCTGCAGTTAAGGAGATCTACCTGGAAAATATGGAATGTAGGCATTAAATAGGCTTGCATTCTGTTCTATAATCTGAAATATCTGTTGAAATTGTTTTGCACCACTTATTAATTTTTTCTTTCTTCCTTTTTGTACACGTATTAAAAAACAGAAAAAATTGTATTTACCTTCCACATAGTTTTACTACGGTTCATATCAGTATTGACAGGAAATCTCATTATTAAGTTTTTAACTTATTACTAATTACTAAGAATTATTTTTTTCTATAAAATGGAGTCATTCCACAGATTTAAGCCTTCTAAAATTAATTATGTATTGATACAGGCTAGTCAATTTAGTTAGGAACCCATGTGAAGCTTTAGAGTACCACTCTGAGAGTATCGACAAGTACGAGAAAATTTAATCCAGTTGGCACTGTTCAAGATATGCACATTTACATCTAAGAAACATGCTTCAAGTTAACTAGTTAATCCTGTCCAATATATAATGCATTAGTGCCTTTTAAATAACAGCTTTAACTTCCGGATGAAGACAAAGCAAATTTTGGAAAGGCAAAGCATGATATTTCTTTTTTTTTCTTCGAATAAGTAAAATTATGTTTTTTTTATATCATTGTATATATTTTTTCACTCCATCGGAAATGTAATAAAATGTAAGACATCTTTTACTCATGGGTGCTATAAGTTCCACGAACATAAACGATATACATCCTTCTATTTTGGACCAAACCCGCTACCACAAGGGGAATTGAAATACATATTTATATATCTCCAAGGTATCCGTCGAAAAGGGAATCAAGGGTCATATGAATGCGAATAATCTCTGCGCGATATCTGTGGAAATTCTTTCCCAACTCACAGGGACGACACAATCGTTGCCGTAGTATATGGGCTTGTACACACACAAACACACACACACATTTATATATATATATATATATATATATATATTATATATATATTATATATATATATATATATATATATATTATATAAATATATAAATATATATATATATATATATATATATATATATATATTTATATATATATATGCATATATAATATATACACATAAACTCAGTAATCAACCGGGGCAGTCGGGTTGGTAGGTGATGTTGGAGTTCATCCAGTACTCAGTGCCTTTTCCTGCATATATATATATATATATATATATATATATATATATATATATATATATATATACATATCTGTGTGTGCGTAAATATAAAAGCGCCTATTCCATTCCCGTGAACATTTCTCGCGTCGGAGATACCGCTGTGCCTCAGCACCTCGTAATCTTCCAAATCGACACTCCGGTACGAAAAAAATGCTTTTGGACGGCCTCCTCCCGGAGGCCGGTGCACTTTGCCTCTTGCTTTTCCATCGTTTCCCTCGCCTTTTTGTAATGCAACTTGAGTCCACCCCGTCAATCGACTACCTTCATAGAAGTCAACGAACTTTCATGACGAGCCTATCATTACGTCTTCAAAGTACATTCGCACCCACTGTGTTCGTTTCCCGCTTAGAAGTAACTTCCAAGCAAAGGTAGTGAATGAGGCATCATGGGGTGGGGGAAATTCTGGAAATACCTCCATGCATTATGTGAAAATACAGTTATGGATTTCTAAGAATGAAAAATGTCTAGGAATGTCCCAGAATGCCTAGGTTCCAAAACTATCTTGAATGTGTCTATATCATCGCCATCTATTCGAACAATACTAATTATGTTTCTTTTACGTTTATGAACACATATCGCTCGATGCAATGATTTCAATTTACTAGAACATGTTCCTTGAATTACTGGAGAGACACTGTGTTACTCACTGTTATACTTTTGAGTATGATCGTTCTAAAATACCATTAGTGAGGCATGAAGATTAGAAGATATTTTTCAACACATATTTAAGGTATTAAGTTTAAGTTTCGGCGTATAGGCGTAATTTTCAGTTACCTTCAAGGGTACTTAGGTATCTGAAAATGATCACTATGGGTCGAAACTAGTCGTGCCTGAAATAAAACGGGGCAAAAAATATCTTGCATTCTTTATTTCTTAAAATGTCGTTCCACAATGTCAAGTCTGTTATTATTCAGAATAGCATTCGTTTTTAAATTTACGATAAAGGAATCATAAATGGTAGACCCGATGATAGTTTTAAAAAGTGAAGCTATTACACACCTCGTATTACAAGCTTACGAAGTGTGATGTTCACGTATTCGGGCCGATAGGGAAGTCACCTACCATTCCTACACGGTCGAAGTTTCAGCATAAAATGTGTGTGAAATATCATCGTCCTCTGCTCCGCTTTCTTTGGAGGTTTGCCTTATTTGTCAATCGTACGCCGGGGTTCGGTGAATATCCCTACCCCTCAAAGCCCTTGGCTTGCCATAGATTGGATTCCTGGGCTCACCCATCCACGCTAAACCAACTTCTTCCCCATTGTCAAGTATTCTGAGGGCTCTGGATTCCAAGACTCACAATCGCCTCTGAGCGAAGCCTGGACTATTTACGTCTTTACACTGGATCTCCAGGGGCCCGATGTAAGGATTTCCCACCGGGAAAGTGCTCACCTTCAAAATTAGATCACCTAATGCCAACATCATTGGAGCAACACACAGGAAATGATTTGTGAAGAGCTCCCGAGCTGATATTACGAATGAAATTGGGTGTACCATTTGATAAATAAAAATCTGGAATATTTGAAGAATATAGATTTCGCATCGCCTCTCGGAACAGAGTTTTAGATCGTGTGGAGGGGTGCATTATCTAAGGAAGGATGTGGCCCAGACATTGAAAGTACGGGAGAGGGAGTTGAGAGGATATATAAGGTCAGTTCTCTGGGGAACAAATTTCTGTGACGTAAAATAATGCTTTCTTTTCTGAAACCCTTTTTTTACCTTTCAAGCCGGAATCCATTCGTTTTATTTTTTTAATATCGGCAGTTTGTTGCGGGAGAAATTGCATCGCGGCGCACGTTTCTCCTTTCACTCTCCCTCGTCCCACCAGTAAAGTTATTTTTTCGTTGAGGGGGAGATGGGAGGAAATGTTTTTCGGGTGACGTTCCCGAGTTGGGACGACTGTGGTCGACTGCAATGGCATTCGCTGAGAGAAGTTGGCCGGGCGAATATATTCCGACTCGCTTAGCTTAAGGATCTGACGACGATGGGATTTGGGCGACGGACGACTAGGTCCCCTGCTCCACCCTCCACGCCCACCCCGCCCCCCAGAGGCACGCAAGGAGGGCAAATGTTCAATTAAACGATTCACTCTCTCCTCCGTTTCGGGAATTTCCGTCCGTCCTTTGGGAACGCTCATGGAAAATGAAATCGGAGGACTCCGGGGGAAATGCTGCTCGTTGAAACGGTCGCAAAAAATGTATATATCTATGAGGGGGAAAAATTTCATTTTCAAAACTTCCCTGTGTTGAATATTAATTTTCTCTTAGGTGCCCAGTTTAGTGGTTAAAAATAATCGGGTGTTTAGTACGCACGCTGGCATTTTCAAAGTTTTTAGGGTAACAAGAAAAGCAAATATAGGATAAAAATGCAAAACTTTTATCGTTAATCTGATTGGTTAACTGTTTTAATCAATCTGGTATTCCATAGTGCCGACAGTGAATTGGAAAAATCTATGCTTTCACAAAATGTGAGGTTCTATGTTTGTATTGCCCTACTCCGGGCTTAATGAAAGTGCTAGGGGTTCAATGGCCCAAATTTACATATTTCAGTCCAATCTACCTAAGATCTAATAGCGAGGGTTTTTTCAAAAATCACACGCCGTAATGTATATTTCTGATGTATGTTATTCTGATGTAGTTTATGTAATTTTGTAGAGTAAGACATTATTTTTAATTTTCCAGTGATGTTATTGGTTTATGCGCTGTGCTCTTATCCTGCAGTGTAGTCCTGAGGATTCCTCATACAATTCTATGCGACAGTCTATTTCCTTTGGCTTCTATCACCATGTCGAATGCCAGTGTAATTAGTTGACAGAATAATTTCCTCTGTTCAAGCATTGTATCCGTATGGTTTATTTTTGATGTGGTACGAGACCAGGTCCCACCGTAAACTATCTGTGATAATTTTCAGATTGGGCCATTATTTGCCATCCACCAACGTAATCATAATCAGTGGTCAACTTGTTAAGAAAGCGGTTACTAAAATATCCATGAAGCAACAATAAATAAATTTTGGTGAAAAAATAACGTTCATAAAAATGTTTAATGCAGTCTAAATTTATTGTTCGAATCACTTTTCTAAAAACTAGGTGTAACAGTACTAAATCATGAATTTATTACAAGCATGTACACTATGGAATTAATTATTACTAAAATGTTTTGTGCAGTTTTTTTAAAGCTATTAGCTAACATACCAACCAAATTTTCCAACTGAAGTTTTTTCTTAGAAAAATTATTCTCCAATAATGTTTAGGTGTCTATATTTTTTCTTCATGACATCAGGAGTTAATTTTTTATGTATTCTATAATTTGTAATTGGCAAGTTCACAAGAATGAATATTTAAAACATGAAACTTCGAAGACATGCTAAACCACGTTTCATAGCATAGCTTTGATTGACTTTTCAAACTTTTGTCCGTGTATCAACTCCATCTTATTTTTATGCTTTTTGCCTGACTAAATTCTTCTCTAAATGTTCTTATTTAGATTTATTTTATTCTGAAGCTCATAACCCCAACAAAGTAAATGAAATGTTTGCTTCAATGTACGTCATCTAAATTTACAAGGCCTTGCAAAGTCTTGCCATTTATTTTTAACTAGCGTACCTTCGTTTTCTTATGGCTGATTTTTCTTACATGCATTCTAGTTCCGTTCGCTCAACGATATTTGGAATCCCCAAGCTAAGTAATTAACTAACGCTTCATCATCACCAAATCTTACCATACCTTACCCAGTTGCCAACTTTTTTTTCCTTCAGCACTCTCCATATCATAATTACTATTTGTTCCCTAAATGCGTGGTAAAATGTCATAATAGACTACTTTCTCTACTTTCCATTTGAATTTTCTATCAGAAACTCAGACATGTACAGTCGGAGATATATTCAGGTTTTCATAATTTGTGTATCCCTTCAATCCCTGAATTGAGTTTTAAGTGAAAGAGACAGAAAAATCGACGATGAAGGTGAATTTTTTGCTAAGGAACGTCATGATCAAAAATGATCAGACGTGATATTCTTTCTATCCCCCCGGGACAACCCGCCTCAAAAATTCACCATCCGTGAATTTCTGGTGAAAAGCCGTCCGTTGTTATCATATTTCTCACCTCGTAGCCTTCGGCTCGGTGGAGTAGATCACAGTGTCCACGGTATAAATGCGACATCGGTGGACTCGAAAACCATCAGTACAGGGGTATCTCGGCGGGAGAGAAGAGATAGCGTTCAAAGGCACGGGGGAAAGTAGGAGGATAGCTTTAGAGGGAGGAAGGAATGAAGGACGTGAAAGGAGGGATGGGGAAGAAGGAATGAAGGAGAGGCGAAGGGAGGGTAGTGATGAGATTAGGCAGGGAAGGCAGAGGAGCGTCGCTGCGAGAGTCTCGGGGAGGGTGGCCGGGGCGAAATACTTATTAACGCTTGATTAAAATCTCTTGTGTGTCGTCTCAGTCAAACATGACCCCCAACCATCCTTCTCCTCCCCCACGGCCCCATCCACTCCCCCCACCACCCTCGTCCCTTACCAACCGTTGCCCTCTTCCCTTAGTACCCCCGCCCTACGGCCACTCCTCCCTCGCAATAACTTCTAGGAGAAAGTGCGCGACAGCCACAACACAATGGGAGGGGAGTGAGGGCGGCGCGGCGCATCAAGGAAGGAAGTTCTGAAATTGCGTTCCAGGCGGATAAGAATGTAAAATTTAAGGTCTCCGGAGGGATCGTTAGCCGCGTAGGTATACATTAATGCGCCACCGCGCGGAAGGATTTATTGACGATACTTCACCTTGGGAGGTCAATAAGATGGGGAGGGGGAGGGAAGATTGCTTGAATGCGTAAAATTCAATTTCCCCTCGAATTATCTAAAGAACTTGCTCGTTGCAACGAAAACGTGCGAAAGAATAATTCAACATACATTCCACACCTATGTCATGTTTGGGAAAATTTCGAAAGTATAATCCATTGTTAATAAATATTGAAAAACGATAGTTGAAATGGTTTAAAAATGTGTTTTTGTACAATAAAATCTATTTATACCGCTATCCATTTTTCGACTCAGGAGATAACATTTCATTCAAACATTTCATTCAACATTCATGGTTTAAAAATGTTTTTGTACAATAAAATCTATTTATACCGCTATCCATTTTTCGACTCAGGAGATAACATTTCATTAAGCCATGGTTGGGTTTAGATAAATGTACGTAGTATGTGGTGACGCATTCACTGAATTAGTCACGTGGTAGCTGTTTCTGACACGCACAACATCAGTATCTTTGAATTTTGTGAAAGATTCCCGATTTTTTTGACAAAAATATAATAATTTCCGATTATTAGAATAATTCAACACCTATGTCATTCCGGGTGCAACATTTTTCTGATGGCCTAATTCAAACTTACACGTAACACATTTCACTAAGAGATCCAGAAGTTTCCTGTTCTCCGATACTTGCGACTCAGTTGAGGATAAACTTTGAAGTAAACCGATATTTGTGCAAAAAATAACCATAAACACAGTGATCTAAATCTGCATAAATACCCTAAATAGCCACCAAAAAAGGTGTGTGGCCGGGGGTGTAGCACCAGGAGGAAAGGGTAAGGTAATAAACCCGAAGGTCGGTTTGGTAGGTGATGGTAGAGTTCACCCAGTACTAAGCCAGACGGCTTGTGAAATTCGCACATTATAGGAAGGGGGCCAGTTACTTTCCTGTGCCGGTTATGACTTCCCAGGAAGATAATGGTACCAGAAAAATCACATAGTCAGTAGTCCAGCGCTGTAACCGTGGACTACCGCGACCCCATGAGTTAAATATTACACACAATCACAGTACATTTCAGAGGTAATGTTGAAGCGTAGATTTTAATAGCAAGAATAAGGAAAGAAAAATATGCGAAGCGGGAGAAAAATTTGGGAGAAGAAAATATTTATAGCGATAAATAATAAAAGGAGAAGGAAAACCGAAACTAAGAGGGCAAAGGAAGGGTTACGGAAGATATAGTGTGAAGATATGAACATTTGACGAAGAAAGAACGAAATTGATATATTCTGCAGGAACGTGTAAGAATTATTTGGAAGGAGCAAGGATAAAAGGGGCACAATCTCAAAGATACTTCAGGAAATATATGAATTTGACCAGGAATGGTTAAGCAGAAATAAATAGGAGGAAGAAATTTAAAAGAAAAATTTAAATAAAAGAGAGTTAAGTAGAGAGACCAAAAAGGATCAATATTTTAAAGATGTTGAGCCAGCAAGTTAATGTATAGAAGGAGAATATCATGTGGGTGCGACAACACATATATAGAAGTGCTTGATCGCGAGATAGAAAGTACATTTAGGTACTTAAAATCAAAAAAACCCGTGGGGTGGGTAAAATTCCCGCGGAATTAAATGAGGATATAGCAAAACGTGGAATAAAGATTGTAAATGAGCTATTGGTTGTATTTATGAGGAAGGAATTTGGCGGGTAGATTTCGTCAGATTAGTAGTTAATTTACATCACCAAAAAGGGGAAGGCATATGAGAAGACTACACGACAATAAGTTTAATTTCACTCGCAGCTTCGATAATACTTAGAATGATCAACAAGAGGATGGATAAAAAGATAAATGATTACTTAGGAGATTTTCAGTTTTGTTTCAGAAAGGGGAGAGGCAAAAGTTACCCACAGCAGCAATGTGGTCAGTAATAAAGAGCATAACTGGAATGCGATCGGATGTATTTGTTATTTTCGTTGGTTTCGGGGAAACATTCAATAGAGTAAATTTGATTAAAATTAACAAATGCATTGCGGAAAAAAGGAGTAGATCACGGGATGGGCCACTAATCCGCAGCATGTATGTGTCTCCGACTGCTCAGATGTGGAATATTGTATTATATAGTGTAGGAAAAAGGACAAATATAAGGGTTTTCATCATTATCATCATCCTTAGTGCTGTACTGGATTGATGTAAATACGAGTACATTTTCCGTACAAGTATATTTTTCTCAGATATTCAGATATATTTAATGGGGAAAGTATTTTAAGTGTATTGGCCAACGAGAATTCAGGAATACAGGGAGAATAAAATGTGAATGGGGCGAACAGTACAGAGAATGGTTTTTATAGACGAAATGCAGTGTTGTAGGAAGAATACATGGGCCGAGAAGCGGTTGAGGATGTGTAATCCAATATTCTTAATTTAGTTCACAGCAGGACATTTTACAATTTCCTTAGAAAACCAATACTATGTGTTTCAGAATTATCCGTAACCGAACTATTAGAGGAATACGACTTACTATATACTTTTGATGTTTATCTTCATGGCACAAGGTTTCATCGACCCTGTAAGAACTAGATCATTTTTGGATTATGGTAACAAGGTTTCCAGCCATAATTTTAACGGCTTACCGGGTTCTTTTTCAACTCTTTGGTTAGCTGTGTTCTGAATTTTTTCTTACGCTCTAAGTTTGCTTCTGATTTTATATTATTATCAGTACATTCGTCATTCTCGTAAAAATGCATTTGTGCTTATCTACGCCGGATTTTTAATATTCCATATCTTATATGCGTCTCTTCTTGATTTCTTCTCGCTATACTCAATGTTTATTCAATTTATTTTTTTACTTTTATATAGTGGGTCGCGGTGGTCCAGTGGATAGAGTGTTGGACTACTGACCGGAGGGTTCCGGGTTCGATTCCCGGGCAAGGCACTCTGGGCACCTGCAGCTCCACCAAGCTAGTTGATTTTTCGGGTACCAGGTATTCCTGGGAAACCATAACCGGCACAGGGAAAGGAACTGGCCCCCCTACCCTGATGTGTGAATATTCACACGCCGTTGGGCTTGGTACATGGGTGAGCTCTACCATCACCTACTAAACCGACCTTAGGGTTGATTACTGTGTTTATGGTTTTATATATTTGTTACGATAAGAACAGTATATATATATATAGTATATATACTGAAGTATAGTACATATACTGAAGTATATACATATACTGAAGTACAGTATATATATATATATATATATATATATATATATATATATATATATATATATATATATACTGTTATTATCGTACTCGTAACCCTGGTGTTTTGGGTATATGCTGTCAGATCGAAAAACTGTTTCATTTCCATCTTTTTTATCAACTTTTGTGCGGAAATTTTTTATTTATAATCTTCCAAAGTGGCAATACTCTTAATATAAATATGGATGAGTCAGCATCATCTTGAACTCGGTGGAATGGAAAGAGTGAAGAAAAAGACGGTAGAACCCTAGTTGGTGACGAGGATAGTGGGTGTGATTAGCGGACAACCTTAGCCAACTCATTTTTTTCTCCTCTTTACTTTCACTTCTATTCCTTTTTCCACCCACTCCTTTCGATCGATAGTAGTTTCCCCTTTCCTCCCCTCCCTTTCCTTTTTTGTTAAGACTCCCGCACACCTGGAATGCCTTCCACCGGTGGTCCAAAATACGCGAGCCCAAAAGGAAGCGACGCAACAAAATCGTATCGAAGGGTAAAAAGAGGAAAGGGGCCCTTGAGTCGAGGAGCTGCCTTTTATATATATACATCTTTCTATGCTCCGGATTTGAGCAAAGGGGGTTTAGGAGGCGAATGGATATAAAATCGGACTGTGCTATTTGACCACTAGACTGGAAGAATTCCGGTTCGATTCTCTGAGTCGGAATTTATTTTTCCCCCCCACAATATCCTTATCCAAATTTTTTTCAGCAGTCGGACAATAACTAGAACTTCGCTTCAAAGTAGGATGAGTATCTCCGGAATGGTGGAGTAACTAACGGATCGGTCGGCGTGTGGTTACACGAGGCAATGGTTCGAATTTCACATGAAGCTAAGGAGCATCCATCGACCGTCAATTCACCATGTCGCGCGTGTCTACAAGTACTAAGGTTTGCGATAAAAGAGCTGCTTTTGTAGTTTATTAAATCGCAAAGCACAGTAAAGAATTTCGGTGACATCCCACTCCGCCGTCTCCCCATCTATGCATATTACTCTCGTTCACCTTAAGTGCGAGGGTTTGACTAAAGGGACGCTCTTAAAGTCAGTCTATCATGGGACAATATGTTTTAATACATAATCATATTCGATTGCGGTGAGTGCGATGAGGATGGGAAATGAATCCGTCGATCCCTCTTTTTCTTTTCAGCGGTTTACTTCTGCGTGAATTTGCCTCTATTTTCTAATATGTTGATCTATATTATCTGAATATGTAGAACAGATAGATTCAAGATTTCAATTTTTACACGAACAATTAGGGATCGGGGTAACATTGCCTAACCGCGGTAGGGTCATATTCGGGTCAAAAATAGATGTGTTTTCATCCCCTTGCGGTGGCTTGCAGGGTACTTAAATATCAATATCAATGATGTACCGATACATTGCATTATTATCTGATGGATTACCCCTTTATCGCAAAATGTGTCATACAAAATGACTACAGTGTCCTTAGTTTCACGAAGTTTAACGATAAATTTATTTTTTTTGGTTATGAACATTAAGTATCAACAGGGGTCAGCAAAAACATCGGAGAATTAAGTTTAAGGAAAACGGAAAGGTGAGCATCGAACACTACCGCTGGATTAGCTGAGGATGGCTTTATTTTTTTCGCCACCCATGGGGCTTGAAAAAGGCGTCACCCTTTTGCATATTTCCTTTTCGGAGACCCGTGGAACTCACGCGGCGTAAATAAACCCTAAGTCTTCGACCCGATGTTGCGTTTGATAGATAAGCGGTCAACGCTCTACGGTGTATGAAATTCAAACCTTTCGGGGGATAGCGGGAGAAAGTTCCTATCCCAGCATCGCCTGCGGTTTTCCTAGGAAGTTTTGGCGCCCAGGAAATTTCAAATATTTGAGTTAAACCGGAGAGTGACAAGATGCACCATTCGCATTTGAGCTGCGTCCGTCCCCCGGCGAGTGACCGGGTGCTCAAGCCAAAACGACACCAAACAACCAACTGGGTTGCAGATTAGCAAAGTGTGTGTGGGTTCACAACCTGCAAATGTTATTAATAAATTATTTAGAAAATACATCCGTTCAAATTTATAATTTTCAAATATAGTTTTAGTTTTAACTAATTTAAAAATGGAAATGGTTTCCTTGTCTATTTTATTTCCCATGCCATACATAAAGTTGCTCTCTTCTGTGTTTTGAATGCGTACAACTTCCCAACCATTTTCACTTTCAATTTCTCCAGACATATTCAATCAATGAAAGATGTTTGAAGATTTATTTATGTCTTTCATGCTAAACTATTGTTTATTCATCCAAATTTTTATTAACTCCATAGATTAACGATCCTTAAAAGTTCTTCCCGCACATTGTTTTAAATAGGTTAAAAATTGCTAATGGGTGGCTATGAGGATTGCTCTCTTTCGAAAAATGTCTGCTTACACCCACATTTATTTTAGCAGATGTTCTCTACTTCCTGACTAATCATGCATCAATATTTCAGCCTATGGCCTGGCGAAGAAAACTCATAGAAAAACTGGAAAAATGGTTTTGTGACGCCTTTAACCATTTTAAATGATAATGACAAATCTTGATTGGGTGTACAACGGCATCAAAATAAAATGAAATAATTGAGAGGTGATCGAAATTCGAAATCAGATAGTATTTTCGCAATTAGTTTGAAAGGTATGCAATCAATAGACAAATCAATGTGAAACATTTTGTTTCATTATATGAGAATGGGGATACCCTAAATTATAATGCCAGACATTGGGACCGGGCTCGAAAACATAAATTGGAATAAAAGATCAATAGTGAACAATGAATCTTTTATCCATGGACAATGCTAATCACTGGTTAAACATTGGAAGAAAATAAAAGTAATAATTTGTTTCTTTCTTGTTAGTGCATTTTCAAAGTTAAGTTTCGAGTTTACCTGTGTCCGTCACCTTAAGAATTTAATGCAGTGTCCGGCGGCGGAGCTACCATCGTCAAGTTTTTCTTCTTTTCTATGTGATATTAGTTTAATTTGTAAGAATACGTAGAATGTTCCAAATAGAACTTTTCATTCTCCTATTGGATAGGAATGGAAAATGAATCAGGTATTCTAAGGGGCGATGACTGATGAGCATTTATTATACGTGTAAAACGCCAAGACAGATACGGAGGAGGCCCAAGCGGCGGCTTGCGGTGCATCGTGGAGATGTAGAAGTTAATTTATATAAGAACAAGTGCAAACTTGCAATTTGAGGTACCGGAAATCTCTACAAGGAGAAAGTTTGAAAGTAAAAACCTGAAAAGTCAAGAAAACATTTTTTTAAGCGTGTTAATTTTAAGGTTAAGTTGAAAAGTGAGCATGGGCAAGAAAAAATATGGAAAATGGATTACGATCCCGTTCACTCGTGCTCTGAGGACCCTCGCATAATTATAGGAAAAATTAATGAAATATGAAATTACGGTAATGAGTATGCCATAATAATAATGAATTGCTGAATGAAAAATATCTTATTCAATATTGCATGATTCAGTCCAGGTCCCATTCCTATTCCCTAGAAGTATTTAGATGCAAGAATATAAACTCTCGAAAAGACCCTTTTGGGAAGGGGACCGGAAGATGGATGAATATGGGGTAGAAATATATGTTTGTGTGTGTGTGTGTGCGTCTGTATGTGCGAAGAGGCAATTAGAAATATAAATTATACTGCACACATTAGGAGGAAAGCTCTCCTATAACCATCTTGAAATGGCAGCAGCACAGGCTTATAGGAAGCACACTTGAACGTTTGGAGTTTTTACACTACACGTCTTGAATCAGCTTACCTACCCACTTGTTAAATTCACACTTTTCTATTTACGGTCATACGAGTGTGGCGTAATTACAGTACTTCCGTTCAGTTATAGGAAATAAGTAAGGAATCCATTAATAAAGTTCAATAAACCATACCCTTCAATGATAATATTTATTATAAAACAATCAGGATTATCAAGTCATGGCAGTAGCCATGATTGGTTCAACCTGTGTTTTTTGGTTCGAAATGGTCACGCTCGCATTGGACGACAATGTATTAATTTAAAAAAAAAGTCATAAATTACTTCCGTCTTTTCGCGCTAGTAGTGTGAAGCGAACCAAAGGCTTACTGGAGTTTAAAACTGTAAAGCGAAACGGAATTTGCGACACTGAATGCAGCGCTTCGAAAATTTTTTTGTGAAAATATTTTGCTACTCTCGGCAGCAGAGACCACAATACGATGCCTATAGCTGCTTCATTCTTGGAAAAGTACTTATTCCTCTCGTATTTTTGCAAACCTCTACTCTCCTTTTAAAAGATAAAGAAGTGCTTTCGCTACTTCCATTTTTTATACTTCATTTGAATAAATTCGTGTAGTTGACTAGAAACAATCAACATTGGATGACAAAGCAGAACAATTCCTATCTGAAATGCCTAGATTTTCAAGATATAAAATATTATCTTTAACTTAACTTCTTTAGCAGCAGTTGACATACATGTAAATAAATGAAAATAACAAAACTGAACAATTGAGTGTATTTAATGATATTGACATGTAGAAAAAAATCTATTCTCCCGATACCACATTTTTTTAGATGTAGCACCATTTCTGTTAAATATGCTCCGAAGTTCTTTTATTTTACAGGGCAAAAGATTCAGATCGTCGAGAAAATCCGGATTCATTTGGACATCCGTGCACTTTAATCCGGCTCAAAATGTCGTAAGAGTCAAAGCGTAGGTTTCCTTGGTATGCACTGACCTGGCACAGAAAGTTCATTCAACAGTGAAGTGAATTCCTAGTAGATATTCATGATTTAAGTCTGCAAATATGAACTACTAATAACTTATATTTGGGCAGTTCTTAGATTTTATTCGCTTCCATTTGTTCTTTTTTCGTATATTTTATGAGTTACTTTTAAATGTTCCGGCGATGACCCTTTTTAGCGTATATGGACGTTTTCAAATTATCTTCTTTCATGAAAAAGCAAACTTTCCTAATAACCGTAAAAATCACATAACTCCTCAACTTTTATTGATCGCACGACCTAACTTTCCGAGGATTATGGCTATCGTTATATTCAACTTAAACTTAACTTCAAAGTAATTTAAAGGTAGGCAAAAGAAAAGTTACGAATCAAAATGATTAGAAATGTATAAAATAATTAGATCTGCGTTGCGTCCTCTCATTACACTAAATTTCTACGTTTCTTTCCAACTTGTTAACTGCCAACTACAACTTTAAAACTACAAAATTTATTGAAATGAAATTAATCAATTTGTAATTCCACACATTTTATTTAAAACACACAAAGTGTGTGGAATTACGAATTCAATAGTTTCACTCCAATATGTTATGCAAATTCCATAAAGTGACGCCGGAGACAACAAATTTTACAAAATTTAATTTTCGAGTTAAAGTTGGATTTTATGAAATGTTGGTTGGGTCACTAATTTGCTTTGAGCAGAAAAATTTACTTATTTTATCATCCATAAGTATTTGAATCCGAGGAATGAGGAATAAAATAAATGGATAGAATATGGAAAATACTTACCACAAAATATACGTATGTTCCACCAAAAATACTTATTCTTTTCTCTTCTCTAACACTCCTATTCAAAATTCTGTCTTTTATCAAAGTATTCAATTTTATATTGAATTTCAGAGTCTTCTTCTTCAATTTTTTTCAATGATGATCTATGTTCTCCTATCATTTCAAGTACGTCATCATTTGTTTTCCTTTCTCTACCTTTCATTTTTTCATTGTCCAGCACACTCGCATTTCTAAGGCCTTCAGTGCACGCTTATCCTCTTGTCTCAATGACTAAAGTTTCGAATTATGGTGAAGTATTCTCCATTATAAAATTTTGCACTAATGTTTTCTCATCTACTCAAATTAATGATATTTTCCCCAATATCCGATTCTTTTCCTAACACCTTCTTCTTTGAATACTCATAATACTTTGATATCATTTTTCTAAAACGCTTCTAAACGTGTCCTAAACCCTCAAGAAGTTTATATAGTTTCTTAAGCTTTCATACTTCTTTAGAAAATCGTTACGTTCTTTTTCGTATGGTTACAAAAGAAATGAACATCAGTTATATAATATTTGAGCATGTCGAATGATCTTAAAAGCCTCATTAAATTAGTATTATTATTATTATGAAAGTGGTTCGTGGTAGTCAAGGGGGTAGAGCGTTGGACTACTGACCAGAGGGGCAGGGTTTGAAAACCGGGAAAGCCTCTCTGGACACATGCAGCTCCACCAAAGTTATGTGATTTTTCGAGTACCATTATCGGCACAGGGAAAGGAACTGGCCCCCCCACCCTGAAGTGTGAATATTCACAGACCGCCGGGCTTAGTACTGGGTGAACTCTACCATCACCTACCAATAATGATTAATGTGTTCCTTTTTTTTCAATTATTATGAGTGCGAAAAACTTTTCGAAAATACTAAATTTATTACGTCCGCTATGTTACCAACAAGAAATATATTGTTTGGGAAAGTTTTGCAACTTAATACGATTGAATGCCTCCGTTTCTGGTCAAATGAGTTATGAGTGTATCTAGACAAGTGCATAGAAACTGCCAGAGATGCCACGGCATTAAATATTTAACGAAGTCATCTGCTAATGCGCAGATTACATTGAAACAGTTTCAAAGTACTAAAATCATTAGCTGTAACTTGGATCCAAACTTGAATCACTTGATCTCCAGCCGAGTTATTTAGCCTGTCTAAATCTGACCTACAAGAAAACAGGACCTAACTGGCACTAGGCCGGACATCGGGGGGATCTGGGCTTAAACCCCGCTCAAGGCGAATGATGCTCACTCTATGAAACTGTTGCACTGCATTTACCTGTATCTAGGGCTTGCGTGTGATTACATGAAAAAGTTCCTCCATTGCTCCGCTCATAAAATTGTATAAACCAATAGGATGCTTCCAGAACTGGATGTCACCTTTCATGAATTTATCAAAAAGTATTCTCAGAACAAAGCATCCGTTTCGTTGCTTCTCAGTTGCTCAGGTTTTTGTTTGACGATTTTTTTCCCTTCCATGGAGAGCTGTTCTTGGAAGACCTGTGCATCGACTTCGCAGTACTTTGAGAATAGGGCTCCGAATGAAATTAGTGAAGGGAGCGAAGGGTGTGGGTGGGTAGGGAGGGTGTGAGTGGGAGGGAAGGATGTGGGCGGAGGAGAGGAAAGAAGGAGGGCGGGGTTGGACCGACGGAGATGGCGTGGCTAGCTGTAAGGAGGAGAGGCATGGGCGCGTCCAGGGTGATTGATTAAGGAGTTTATTAGCGAGGTACGGGATTCTGGAGAGGGCGAGAGAGAGGTTTCCTCCTACCGCTGACCCTGCCACTTACCTCATCAACTGCGTCTTTTGGACCATTTAACGGAGTCAAGGAAGAGCAAACAACGGAGCAATTACGACGGGGAGATGGTCGCACGCGGAAATTGGCTGAGAGAGCTGTCTTAACATTTTTTCGCGAGAACCACAGATGTTTCAATTAGACACCAAGGTGATTTTCCAGTGGCATGTAATGACATATGACGTAACATGTGAAAAAATTAAATAAATGCAGTCATCTAAGACACTTTTCAACAAATATTCCAGCTTGCATCGAAATAAAATAATAAAATACTCTTCGTGCTTACGTCTTCGATGAAATTGTGGACTAAAGATTTCTGAAGGACTCCATTTGCATGACTGTACCACCCTATCTCACTAATGAATTGAAAGAAGAACATGGATTTGGCAGTCCTGGAAAATAATAAAATTTACTGCTGGAACAAAATTTCGGCTCTTGTAATTTACCGGCTGCGATATGGCTATTTTTATTTACGCATGCGCAAAATTATATTTCCGGATGTAATCTCAATCAACTCGTTGCTATGGTTTCTCGTTCGCTCAAATCAAATAATGTGTACTAAGAAAGTCAGTAATTTAAAAAATACCTTTGATGAATATAACTTCAACTCTGGGCCGACAACATAAAATGTAATTGACATCGACAAAATGAATGCAAAATTATTGTTTAACGGGCAAGATTATTATTTTACATTTACGTTCGTCAATTCAGCTGCAACAGGAGAATTGCAACGGACGTGATGAAAATAATTAATTAATGTTTAAAAATGTTTTTAATTATTTCAATTACAAATATTTAAAAATTAATTTTAAAATATTTGCTTGCACTGCACTTCACTGGTCGCAGCGGAAATGAAAACAAATTCTGTTGACTGATCGACTGACTTCTTTGGATATTTGTTTAGTTTGGATAAGTTTTTTTTGTAGTCGGATGATTTATATTAAGTTTCGTAATTGAGTTGTCGTAAAGTGTGAATGCTCTGAAAAATGGAAACGAAAACGTTGTCCCCTACTATTCGAAAACGGTGGGTAGGTCGTTCAGTTTATTTTAATTGGGGATATTCAGAGGTAGGTTGTATTATCTGCACTACACAGTAGTGAAAAATTGACTCCGAGGAATTTTGCCAATATAGAATTGACTTATAAAGTTATGTGAATAGTTTGTCGTTAAGAGCACAAAACATGTACCAATCTCTACACAGTGACATAGGATTTTTTTTCACCACGTGTTTGTGAAGTTATACCGTTTTTTCAAATATCCATACAGTTGTCCTGATTTGCCTGTGAGATCGAACTACGCCGCTCAAATAGTAAAATACTCAAAATGGTGACTTGTTTTGACTAATTCAAATAAAGCCATGCGGAATATCGCAGGGATAACTTTATCGCCTTCACACGTTGATGCTGACCAGGTATTCATATTGGAAAACTCAGTCACTTCGCCTGAATCACAGTGGTAGGAACTTATTTTTATTTTTTTAGTTATTTTTTCAATTGGTGTATCTTTCTGTTCAGAATTATTTTCCCCTTCTCCATTCCTCTCTATACCCCCATTTCAAAAGCCTCCAATGTACGTATATCCTCCTGCTTCAGTGACCACGTTTTCGCGCCGCACATAGGTACGCTTCATATCAAAGTTTTTACGAGTCTTTTCCTAACTTCCCTAATCAACGTCCCCGTCATCAACTCCCTCCTCCTAGAGAAAGCCTCTTTTCCTAGCGCAATTCTTCTCCTTACGTCCTTACTACTTTGACCATGTTGGTCCAAAACACTTCCGAGCTGCGTAAATTGTTCTTCCACCTCTCCTTTATTCGTCCTTTATACGTGTACCTAATGAACACACATCACCTATGAGACAGAGCTGGGAAAAGGTTTATTTTTCTTGGTAATATTATTTTCACCTTCGAAGAAGGAAAAAATAATATTTCCAAGGTTATAATGCTTCACGGGTTCTGTGCAGGTGTGCCATGAGGCAGCAGCGAAGAGGCACAAATGTTTGTTTTTGATCGCTTATTGATGTTCTTCTGTTCGACATTTGAGGGATCATCATGTTTGACCGACGTAGGGTTGACCACATTTAAGCCTGGCTTCGTACACGCCTTGGTGGATCCTGTGTGGTCAGTGATCTTTATTTGCCCGAACGATGTCAGTAGTGTAGTAAACAAAAGAGATTACCACGACGTGTTTGCAGCAACGTCGGAAATACTGTACACTATGTCGAGTATGTGTGGTTAATCTAGAATTCACCATTAGAGAGTACCGCGAAAGTTATGCACTAACATGGTGTTGATTATATTTTTCTGGGAACATACTGGGTCCGAGTCCCGAAACGGAATGAAGATGCTGTGATGATTGGAAAAATGTAATTCCCTGTCAAATAAACAATAAATTTAAAGAATTTTCTTTGGAGTATTTGGGGTCGTGACCCATTTTAAGGATAATGTACGTACTTTTAAATGTTGGGATGGCAGGGTAGGTGGGTCATGAGAGCACGGTAATGGAAAACGGATGGATGTGAGTGAAAATATTTAGTGAACAGAAAGTTAAAGAGGAGGAAATTAATCCGAATTGTTTTTGAAGTGATAATTTTATTGATCATAAAAGGCAGAGAAGGAATTTATTATGCTTTTAGATGTTTAAATATGTACTGCGAGTTAATTTTTATGATATCCTAATCGTATAAGATATAGCCCTACTAAGTTCTCAACATTACGCAAGACTGATAAAATACAGAAAAAAATTTGCGATAACTTGAATTTAGTCGCGACTTTTAAATAATGACTCATGAAGTAAAAATATCCATTTTAATCATGAGAAGACATTAAGAGGAGGACATAAGCCTGACTAGGTTAATTGTGGAGATTTTGATGAATATTCTAAGCCACGCACAGAGAAATTGAGACAAAAACTAATAGAAATTCCCTTTTGACTGCAAAGAAGACATTTATTAAAATCCTATTCACTGGATGTGACCATCTTAGTCCACCTGGATAACTGTTATTTAAAAGGTGACCTCCGGAATCTATTGATTACAATCTCATTCTCTCTCTTCGCTTAATTTGTGTTGGCAACACGAAAGCTTTTAGCGACCTGAAGACTAAAATTGGAGACATGACTCGTATTTTCATGAATTCGTAATTTAATTTACCAAAATTGAAAACCTATATTTTAAAATGGTGTCCAAACACAGAACACTTGGTGTCTATGGATTGAGGTACAACAATACCATCCGTGTTTTCAATATAAGCATATTAAAGTACAGGTGAGCATTTAGGGGCGCTATGACAATCGTAGATGATTAGGAATAAAATGGAAATGGATCGTTTGAATCAAACGTTGCAAAGGGATCATAAGTGCAGCTAATTTAACGACGCACGGTTTAGGACAACCCACGAACTGCATCCAGATTAGACTCGGCTTCATAAAACTTTCAAGGTACACTAAGAAATTTGACTTAACATTAGGAATAAATGAAATTAACTCCAATGAGTCAACATTAAATACTTGATTCTTTATCTTCGATGTCAATTCTATTAGCTTGCATTTCATTTACAAAGTATGGCTTCTTTCCTAGCGCACTTCTTGCATTCCAAGTAGGCTCACTGCATTAGACATGTCCTTTTTCCGGAAGAGGAAATATTAACCAATTCACGTCGACCCTTTAGGGCTTCCTTCATACAAGAATTTAATAGAAATTGATTGGTAGAATAAATGAACTATTTGCACTGTTAACTTACATCTGGGAATATCTTGATGACCAGCTAAAACACCATTCCTAAATTGAAAATATGCTATAGTAGTTGTAGCTTACAGTTTCAGGCTTAACTTTGTGAAATTTCCTCATGATGAGGGTAAAAAATAAGGAAAAATGTACACTTCTACACACTTTTAATACAATGCGACCATAGTTAAAATGGTGCGCATCATCATCAGGTGGCTTGATGATGATGCGCAACAATCCATGGTCGTATGGTCGTATTGCATTAAAAGTGTGTGGAAGTGTAAAATTTTCCTGAAATTTGACCCTCATATAGTAGTTGTGTTCAACATTTTCAGTGACTTTAATTCTCGTGGCGACACATCACAGTCAAAGCAAAGTGTGTGCTATTATAATTTTCCGGTACATACCGTTTCAGAGGCATTTGGGATGGACACGTTGGTGGCTACCGTTATGCAACATGCGTTAAACGTCTGACGACGATGCAAGTGGCGTCAAAACTTTCCCCCCTCATGCAACATATGAATAAATTTTGTTTAAAAAACGAAAATAATGCATGAAAATCCCCAACAATTAAAAAATAAGTGAGATTTTATGTGATCGTATATTCTATTCTGTGAAAATTCCATAAACTACCCGCTATTAAAATCCAGCATTGGTACTTTAATGGGCAGTAAACCCTGCCATGTGAAACTGCTGTTTCGAAAATCACAGGCAGCGATAGTAAAATAATTTTTTTTTATTTCCAGGAAAGAATAACCTTGGAGTAGCGGGACAATACCAAAAGGACAACCTCTGGAACTTTCTACAAACAGACAGAGTTGCCTAGAGATCAACGTGAGTACCACCATAAACTAAGGCAAACCATGCGTATGTGTGGTGAATAATATATTCATATGAGTACATATTCTTTTAAATACCAGATAAAATCGTATGTTGATTATTTAGTAACTTTAAATATTTTATTGCAAAAATATATGCCTTGACAGATGAGTTCTGAGAATGGAATATTTCCCCTCCTAAATCAAGAGAATTGTGTTTTCCTCCCAAAGCGAAATGCATAAAAATGTTCAAAAGGCAAGTCGTTAAGATTGTACAAGAAAATGTATCTTCAAATAATCAAATATATTTCGAAGAAGGTAATTTAGCTCTTCCTGCAGGTGTAATTAATGGGAGAGCTCGTTAAAAATTTGATGGCTACTCAGGCTCTAGTTTTGCAATTGATTCAATTGGAAACAGTGAACATTCAAATGCTTGCATTGATTTACGTTTAAATTATATCCTCAATTTGCAAGGTCAAAATTTGTGAAATATATGAGGGTAATTCAAATGAAAACCGAACACCCTTTACAACAACCAGTCCGCCCCCCAACAAGGAGATAACCCAAAAAAACCCTGCGTGTGCCTGTCAGTTGTAACTATGTAGTTCTCCTACCACAGTATCCGTATCACAGGGCCGTATCGATGCGTAAAAACCTGGCTTCTAGAAGACTGTGTGTTATGTCGGGTGTTTGGTTTTCATTTGACTACACCTAGTATCTTCATACTAATACTGTGTATCGGTAGAGAATGTTAAGTCAAAATTTTTAAGAAAGTTAAATGATGAACTTTTGAACTTTATCATCAAATCATGCATTGATTGCCCATCCTTAGTCTTGGGGTAATTTGAATGAATGCCTATACCCGTGTGAATTTTACGCTTAATTTTCAACAACCGCTGAGCTTCAGTTTTATCATCAATGTATGATATATGCCTATGAAGATAATATTATTGGATTAAAAAAATAAATTTTAATTCTATACAGTTAGGGGGGCCAGGATGCCGAAGCCGAAGAGTTGGGCCGGAAATTGGATTGAATGAAATGAATGAACCGGAATGAAGGATTTTGGTTGTAGAATTAAATTTGAAAAAAGCTTAATATTCCGATAAAAATCAACGGTTGACATGTTCTCTAAGTTCTTAGTTCTCTTAGCACTAAAGAACAGATGTTTATGACTTTAATATGACTGATAATATTGTATGTTTTTGGGACCCGTCTTTGAGGGACAAACCATGCATTCAAGAATGCATAACGCAAAGGTGTGTGACTATGGAAGAGTTAAGGAAGTAAGCTTGAGTCGAGGGGAAAGGGAATCATAATCGCGGGGGAAGAAAATAATTTTGTTCAAAAACTTTTGTGTAAGGTTCGAGAGAGAGTAAAGAAAAAATGTGGCGGAGGAGTATTTAAGCAGTGGTCCAATACTGTGGCGGGAAAGAAGAGGTAGTAGGCGTTTGACCGTAACTAGGGTAACCACCAAAGAAGGGAATAATTTAGGGCAAGAGGTGTTTTGGTAGACTGTGAGGATGTGCAAGTCCACGGAGACGCGTAATAGTTTTCGGGGACCGTCCGAAGCTTACTTGTAATAGCCAGACTCCCTGCAATGGTGATGGAATGTAAACGTAGGCTCCATGTCGTTTTTTTGTGACCATGGTGTCAGCTGGATCGTTGGCACTCGAGGGGAATGTGGTCGAGATGCTGGAGGGATCTGAAGAGCGGGAAGGGGGTCGACGAAAGGAGTGTGAGTGTGGGGGGGATGGATAGTGTTGGAAGTGCCCTGCGAAGTAAATGGGGAGTCTGATGTAGGAAGAGTATGAGCATCTTCGTGTTCGTCCGAGAAAGAGAAAGAAGCAGTAGCAGTATAGGGGAGAGTGATAAAGGGAAGTGTTTTGTTGGTTGGCAGTTCTGAAGTTGAAGGCTCTCTTTTTTTACAATTGGAAAGGCTGGATAGGGGGGGGGGGAAGGGGCTTGTTTTTGAAAGTGAAGAAAACTAGAACTGAAGTTGAAGAGATCATGATTTGAAATACAACTGGGACGGAACACAAGTTTACACGCCTACATGTGTCACAAGTTACATCGAAAATAATATTTAAATAGAAAAAAAGGTGATATATCTTTTTTTATATATTCCCTCCATAAATAATATAATGGTGTTTTTCTACGCACTCTCATTCTATAGATGTATTCTAGGGAAAAACGATTGGTAAAATAGTATATTATAGATCTCAACTTTGTAATATGTAAAATTTATAAAACTCGGATGTAGTAAATTCATGAATTTGCTTTCCTATAACATAAGAGCCTTAAGTGCTCAATGCGCCTTTTTGGCCTAGGCGGAGAATTCTACAATTAAAAATTTCATTATTCCCTGATATTATTAAACAACCAATGAATCAGAAAGTTAGTGCTTCCTGTTTTACAGTGTATGCCTTTAAGGTCAAGAAATTTCTACATGATTTCCTTTTGAAATTGTGACGTACACGTTTTTAATTGGTCACGTTCGTGCCTACTGTGTATCGAAATGTATTTTTGAGGCATATTGCCATGAAGCAAACTAAAAAATAATCGACAAAATTTTATCGATTAATTTTTATAAAAAAAAAATTTTGTTTTATAAATCTTATGCGCCAATGTGCAGTTGTTATCGTCGCCAAAGGATGTGGAATATGTATGGGATGTCATGGATGACTGCATGGTGTTGGGAGTTTTAAAGGAGAAGGATTTATTTGCGGAAGGAAGGGCTGTTTTTACGAAGGCCTGGAGAGGCGAAGGGGTGGGAAATGGTGGGACAAGATGTCTTTCCGGGCCTACGAACTGTCGATTGCGGAGAAGCAATTTGCGATATAGTGTTTGCGAGTGCAACGCCTGACTTGACTTCGGATGAACTCTGGCTCATCTTGTTCACATAGGTGGTGGTGGCTACATTGTCTGTAAAAGTAGGGTGTGTGTGCGTGCGTGTCTCCGGCAGTATTTCGTCGCTGCTTGAGCAGGCTCAAAAATTGTGTCCTCCGTCCTTTGCTTTCGCCCCTCGTACACAGCTCTCCCAGTTTACTACCACTCTCTTCGCCATTAAGCTTATTTTTATGTTTCACCGCCAACGTTCCCCACCTTCATTGCTCTCCCCCCCTCCGCCTCCCACCTCCGGTTACCCGTATCCACCAAGGGCACTTTGCCCCTGCTCTAGCTATTCATGAAAAAAGCACAGCTAACATTTAGCCCACTCAAAACTGTTGGCCGTTAGTACCATATGCTTTGAAGCCCTGAAGTACGTAGCATCTTTTGGCGTGTTTGGCAACCTTTTGCAAATATATTCCGAGGTCACGCGTTTGGTCCCTTCTTATTCTCTATGAAAATTATTGAATGAATGAATTAACAATCATTAAGTTCAATTACTGATTTAAAAAATGGCCGTGAGATTCTTTTAAGTGGTCTCAATTAGTTATGTATTGCATATAGTCTCTAGTAGACATCCTGTTTAAAAAATCACAGACTTCAGTCCCTTCTACTTTAAACTTTTAACCCCTCAAGAGTTTAAGTTTTGGTAAGGGTGTTAATCTGTATCCATAGGGGATCAATCAAAATATTTACCTGTTTACTTAATACTTCGTATATTATGCAGAAATTTGCATATTTATTATGCGAATTGTTTTGTAATTATTAATTTTAATATTTGTAATAGGCGCATTGAATAAATAAGTTTCGTCAAACTAAAAGTGAGGACATATTCTAATAAAGAATTTAGCGCAGATATTGTTTCGCATTGATTGAACATATAATGATAATTATGTTTATTAGAGGCGAATTGGCGAATTTAGAACACTTAACATGCTTCCATATATATCATTTTTATACTGATCACCAATTTGAAAGAAGACGTATAAATATGTAATTCTCAATTTGAACTTAAAAGTTAATCATTAAAAACCACTCCGAACGAATGCCAATCTTTTACGTTAACGAGATTGTTACTGCATTCATGATGGGATTCACGACAAAGAACGACAATGCCACGCAACTTACAAATTACTGGATGATACAGTTCAAACAAGTATAACACGGAAATCGAGGGAATCACCCCAAACCCAAATTTCAATGATAGCTGAGAGTGGTTAGTGGCTATACTTTTGGAATTGCTCATTTTTTAACAGCAGCAGTAGGAGTCTTCAGGATGAGTTATTGCAAATATTCCAAGTATGAAGCGATTCCTTTGCCTTTTTAAAGTTCAAATTATGGACGATTCGCATGCAAAGTAGTAGAAGAAGCCTTTCCTTCTCCCAAACCTCCCCATTTAATCGTTCAAACAAAATAAATGCCCGATTTTTGTGATAGATATAATAAATTACACATGTGACACAAAATTATGCTCTATTTACTATGATCGGCTTAAACATGTGCGGTATATTTTATACTGCTTACTATACATTTATCCTTTACATTGATGGAAGAAATATTTTTCAAACTTAAGTAAAAATTTATTTCTTAGGATTGAAATGAATTAAATGCTTCATATGGAAAAATGTTTACTCAATTAAGCAGTAACGTTTGACATTTTTTAAAAATTCCTAATTGGAAGGAAATAGGTATTCTTCATTCCGAATTAATGTAAAAAATAAATCAGGGCTAAATTGGTATGGGGAAAAACAATTCTCATTTTTTATAAAGAGTTCCTGGCCCGCCAGGGTTTATCCAAAGATATTTGTGCATGGCCCACAAGGGTGGTCTGAAAAGTGTACGACCTAACAAATATACAAGACATTTTTTCTGAAATTTTCTGAGTCAGAAACTGTTCAGACCACCCACGTATTTAATTTTATTGCTAATAACTTTCAATAGCTCCCTGTTAAAGTATAAATATACCATTGATACGCTCCTATATCTTACTTTAATTCACAATACTCATTTAGTTTGCGATCACCCGCTTCGAAATTTCTTCAGTTCCTGGAATACCATGAAGCAAAGGCTTTCTTAAATTTCTAGCAAATCGCTGTTTCTTACACCTATTTTGCTCATGGATAATTAAACAACGTTGTTGTGGAATCCAGAGAGAAAAATAAAATTATTTCATGACATTTCCCATTCTTCCTTCTTTGTCATTCTGAGTGACCTCTTTTAAGCTAATTAATGTCGCAGTGACGACCCATGTTTCCTTTTACTTGTCCCCTGATAAAGGAAATGCGTAGAATCCTCTTGAAAGGGATGAATTTTTTCGAAAATGTCAATAGCTTCTTAAGATAATTTATTGCTCTTCTCACACCTTCCATTTGGCACAAAACTACAAAAGATATTGCTTCTCAGCGTTTCACTGCGAATCACTGATTCAGTGTCGCCCTTCACGTTCACAATTTCATTGAACCATTCAGTTTCGTAGTTGGTGTCTTTTTATTATTTAAGAAAATGTTATATTCATACTATATTTTTCGTAATCCCTATCAAATAATTTAGGGTACTCGTTTCTTAACATAATGATTTCGTATTATTAGACCACAGGGATATGAACCATATTCTTATCCCAAATAAATGAACATTCATCTGCCTTTATTATACATTCCTCATGTTAAAAATATTTATTTTTTGTTGGTGATACAAGAGAATCTAAACGCACGGGAATCAAAATTTTTAAAGTAGGGAACCTTCTTGCTTTTCAGTAATTTAACTCATTTTTGCACTTCAGTATAACGGCTTGTATTTTTTTCATAAGGAAAACTACTGTAAAGTGAATGGGTTTTTGTGGTGTTCTGCAGTCACTTCTTTTCTTGGTAGCGTCAAGGATAAAGCTGTTATTTCCCCCAAAGATCTGTCATTTATTTTTCAATTTAGCTTTTCAGGTTTTTTCATTTTTTTATAATTTGCAAATGCTCGATTAATTGTTCCCGTAAATTAGTTTCATTTCTTAGCTACCTAAAACTTAATGGTTCTTTTTAACGCGTGTTCATATTTCAGCTTGTCATTCAAATGGTTTCTTTTTCAACTTTACTTTCTCTTCCTGTTTTGTCTCAGATTACATAAGGAGACTATTTACCCACTTAGTAGCATCATTAGTAATTAGTATCTTCTTCAAAATAAATGGAAATTAGAATACCCTCTTGCTCATCATCAAAACATTCTCTATGATAAAAAACTTTAAAATCTCAAACCTTTTACTGTCCATCATGCAATTTTTGGGACGAATATTTTAGATGGTTTCCCGTTGCCTTCCTCAACAATGCTTTTAACGTGATGCCCTCACTCTAATGACTGCCTAAATTCAAACTGGGGTCAGACGTCTTTGCAGTCACCTCACTGAGAAACAGACGCTGCACGGACTGTCTTTCGTATGGATTCTACCCTTCGACTTAGCTGGAATGGGTGACCAAGTTGCAAATATCATTGCTGCCGCCAGTACAGCTCTAGAGGTCCTCGGAACGCCACCTCAAGGTTGTAGTCCGTGGGGAAGGTTTCAAACATTGTAAAAAAATAATGTTGTTAATTGATCGCGAACGGAGAAGATAAGAGATTTTTCCTTTCCGAAGAAGAAAAAGGAATCCATGTAGGTATGGTACTGGTTGGAAGGTTGCAGAATCACTTCGATGTGGCTTTGAGTCTCATTTATCTGGCGCAGGAGTCAAAATGTATGAATTTCACACTGAAGACAAGTATTGCGTATGAAACTACAATTGAATATGAGTCGTAGTGATGGATCATTTGATGTTTGAAGGCTCTGTAAGGAAAATAACGGAGTAGTAATTGCGGGGAAGTTTTATGAAAGTATGACTAACTTGCTATGCTTATTTCTCATTTTTATTGAAAATGTTTTGTAATACAACAATTTCTTAGTCTATATTCATTGCCTATTACATGAAGTAACTTGAAATTGAGATGATGTAATATTTTTCTTTAGTTACAAATCGCCTTTCTCAACTCCTTCCATAACATGTCCATCTAATCTTATCTCAGATAATTTTATTTTCGCGATCTTGGCTTTGTCTATTCCTAACGTTCGTTTATTCTCCCTTATAAACCGTGTGTATCGGTATTTAATTTAATTTCTCGCCAAAATTTCTATTTTAAAATTCAATTTTTAGCCATTACAATATTTAATGAGTTTTTTCATGGATTTATTCACAGTAGTTACTGAAGTTGGTTCACACCCCGGTTCCGGAAGCATGCACGAATTTAAAGACAGTCCCTCTTGTAGTTTTAGAGATGAGTTCCATTTTGCACCCGGATTCCTCCTCTCACCTACTCTCCTCCTGGATTCCCTTTTCTCTTGCCCACACCCGTCCCCCTGCCCCCTCACTTTCACTCCGTAGGACCCCCATCCCTCGCCACCCACCAGCGCGTCCTCCCACCCTCCCCTCCTCCTCCACCTTGACAGACCCACGTACACCGCCGTTCCGTACGACCTCTCTCACTCCTCCACACTGTTTCCCAGAAGGACGTCTTCTCTTCATTTCCGCCTGTCAGACGACCGTGAGTTCTGCGTCAACCGCTGCAACGTTAACACACTACAAGTATGATGGCGAGAATAAATTATCCATCGATGTAAAGGTATACCATGGAGTGGTGGGAGCGGTACGTGGTATCCCAGTGGGTGGAGCGCTGGAATAGGATCAGGTTCGATTGCGGTCGAACTCTACTCTACAGCCAAGCTGTGTGATTTATTTTTGAAAACCGAATCTTCCTGGTTTACCAATTTATGAGTTCTCAATAGTTCTGCTCTATCTTCGTCTCCCAATCCAAACTTCGGGTTGATTACTTACGCGGTTGGTGGTCGGTATCATCATCAGTATTTTCAACCCTAGGATTGGTTTACGGCAGCCCTCCATTCTACTCAATTTAATGTCGATTCCCTCAATCCTTGATACCTTTTCTGTTTTACTTCCTTCTTAATTTGCCCTATGTACATGTCTCTTGGTCTTCCTCTTGTGAACTTTCCTTCTATTTTTCTTTCTATTATATTCCTAACCAATCCATTTCATCTCAATGTTTTCCCTATCCATCTATTTCTTCTTTGCCGTAGAGTTCCCCATATGGTTCCATCCTCTTCTGTTCTTCTATATACTTCCTCGTTCCTTACTTTGTCTGTCTATTTATTCTTCAGCATTCTCCTCCAGCACCATATTTCAAAGGCTTCTATTCTTCGCTGGTCCACTTTTACAATGTTACAAGTCTCGGAACCATAGAGTGCCATGCTCCATACGAAAGTCTTGACGAATTGTTTTCTTGTTTCTAGCCTTAGGTTTTTTATTTATCAGTTCATTTATAAAAGTCAATTTTCTCTTTTTCACCGCTTAAAGGAAGATATTCGCCGAGTTTTTCGATTTTCACTCGGGTGAGCGAAAGGAAAGAAGACGCCCTGAACTGTGGACTTTGCTCTTTCAAATAGTTGTTGCTTTCACAACAAACTAAGTTTATCCGCCAAATAAATTACACGAAGTTTTGATAGCATTTACATACTATATATAATACTTCAAATCATTCATTCATGGCTACAATAACCAATTTACGAGTTCTATACACGTTATTCTGGCTAGTTTATGATTGGTGAAGGAGGTGCTCACCTCATATGTAGCTGTTAGAATGTCATTATTTGTACATCCTTGTAGGTGTTTCCTTTTCTTTATTAAAACTCTTGGCTTTCTAAATCATAGAATCCTTTGAGACATTTAAAATTACGGTACGTTTCAATAACCATTATATCACTGTGACTGTGGTATAATTTTAGAAGGCAATTGTGTAAAAATACATGAAACGAAAGCCAATAAATGCGTGTAACAACGGAAGAAAATTGGTTAATTGCCCTCAAGAATATTTTGCTGTGTCACAGTTTTAATTTTAATGTATTTGAACTTATATTTATTTCATTACATGTACTGCAATTATATGTTGGCGTACGGAATTGGGCACTGAGTTTTTCTAATTACAATATTGTTGGAATCAATACCAAATATTTCTGGTCCCTCCGTTGTTGCCAGCAACATCGAATATTTGGCAGTCACTCATTTGGTGTCCCACGAAGCGTCTATTCACGAATAAGTTAACTACGGAAACGTGACATCGATCGCAGTCAAATTGCCTTCGCCAAGAGGTGATAGGACACCATTAGAAACATTATTGAGGAAGAAAACGAGAAGCCACCTCTATTGCATTAATCATAAAGTCATTGCTGGCAAAAATAGAGTAATTAATCACGCAAAATGTACAACTCAACTCACGAGGTCATCTTCCCTTGGGCGGGGAGGTCAAGGTCTTCGCGGTTACAATATCACTTGGGGTCATCCTAAATTATGATAGTTTGGAGTAATTTATAAACGAGCAGAAGGTGCGCACAGAGAAGCCGTAAGATAACGCGTTGAAGGTAATTTGAGTGCTGAACACAAAATTTTGGAGAAGGGCAGAGATAAGGAGCAAGTTCGTGATAGAGCGTAAATAGTACAGTGCAAGTAGGTCCAAATAATTTAGATCCAATCCGTCTGTACTCTGCCAGTAATTAATCAAGCCGTGAATGCAAAGTGTGACTATGATTAACCTGAGGAAATAGTCTGATATGACCGCTGAGACACTGATGCACTGTTCGACTAGGATGATTGGAATTCATTTTTGGCAGAAGAAAAAATTCTTGTTGGAAGTGATTGAAATACAATAGTTTTTGCAGGTGAAAACAATTATTAATCCATTGAAAGTTAATAAATAATTACTCATTGTATTGTCATAAAAATGAAACGATACGATTAGTTAATTCTGAAAGGTTTTTATCTGGAGATTTAATGACAGAGAACATATTTTTAACACTTGTGATATGTTTATATATGTTTCTGTCATCTTCAGGTGAAAATTAAAAATACGTCTACTGTAACACATTGTGACATATGCTTATTGTAACGCGTTCGTAATTTTCACCTAAAGATGGCACAAAATATCGAAATTCGGGTCATTCGAATAAAAATAGTGTAGTAAAAATCACAAGTGCTAAATATAATATCTTTCCGAAATGGAAAGTTTCATAAGTTTCTGTGTCTTCATTTTCATTGGGTTATAATGAGTTAATCTCGGTTTATATGAGCTTACTTGTAATTTACCAAGTAGCCTAATTGGCAGGTGGATGAAAAGCCGACGCATACGAGGACTGTAGAACCATAATGAAAGGTGCCGCAGGAATAACTCGATAAATTCATATAAGTATATAGAATGGTATGGGAAATGTGGGAAGTTCATGAAAAGTGTATGATATAATGAGCAGGGAAACAATAGGAATGGGGAATATAGACTGGATTATGAATTTACCAGAGAAATGATTGGTGTGTGAAAAAGAAAAGATAAGAGATAAAGGCTAGCTAGCACTTAGTTTATGAGAGAATTTGCAGAGAATCAACAAAAAATCAAGAGTGAAGCCAGACGTGGGGAAGAAGACGCGTTGAAAGAACCTAGCGATGTTGTGAAAATAATCCAGAGAGAAAAAGAAACGAAGACACATTATAAGAAGTGAAAGAATAGAATTGCCAGAAGGTGGGAAAGGAAAGACTACGGAGAAGAATAACGTGCATCAAAATTATCAATAGAACCCAAATATCTTCATGGAGTATGAGCATTTCAAAAATAAGAACTTTATACTAAAAATATTAGTCGAGAAAGCTTCTTAATAAATAGTGAACGAGACGGGTATGAAAATACAACATGGATTCAGGAACTCTAGACTTGAAGCTAAAAAATGTGTAGCAAAAAGGAGTTTTAAAAGAGAATTTTGTGAGTTTAAAATAAATTTGGAAGAAGGTATTTGGATGAGGTAATATCCCCGCAGAATGACTCAGCCCACAGTCACAGAGAGTCCTTTGGGACAAATGAAAGAAAGAATTGCTTGTTATTTTATTCATCAAATTCATGAGGAAAGAGTTCGGCCGGAAGACTTCGTTAGGCTTCTGTTAATCTCCCGACTGCAAAGAATTAAAACAGATGTTTTCAAGATATATGGGGTGGTAATTTGAACTTATGCGGCGAAATAGGTCTAAAAATAAAAATAACCTACCCATTTTAATGATATATGAAAAATGTTTATGAAGGTCTACAAATGGTTCACGTGTGGTGTCTCAGATGAATTCAAAATGAACTAAAATAATGTTTATAAAATATTTGCCAGATTGTTAGTGGAGGGCACAATCGAAAAAATCTGTGGAGAATTTTCAGGTAACATATTTATTTTTCTTCTAAAACAGTACATCTACTCTCACATTGAAATCTGTGAACAACCGCAGGGTTTATTATTTTTCTATTTTAATATTTTACGATTTCGGGTAAATAAAATGTGCGTAACGATGACATTTGAATAGTTAAACCCGAATTTCCGATCATAAGATTCCCTGTTTTTAATATGCAAGTAGGTGCGCGAGGAAATAAAGGTTATTTAAATATCTACTGCACATGGTCGAGTGTTTTACTTATGTGTTATCCTGTCAGTCTCATCTACCTATATGATGTGGTTCACAAACATTTTTCCAATATCCAAGGTTAAACCTGAGGATACTTTGAATTTTTTCATATTTTTTATCATCCCTTGTTCATTGAAGTTGAAGGAAATTCCATTTCAACTTCTTCAGTTAACCCAGTCTTAAAGCAAATCCATTTCGAAGAAATTTTTCATAATTTTAGTGAAACTTCTTTGATGTTCATCAATTTCTTTATTTATTATTTCTCTGATGGCAACATACGACATTATTCACCGAATTAATTGCAAAATGTTTCACCTTCTATCGTTTTCATTTGAAAACTAATGGGAATGAAGTGTGATTACAGCCATATTTTTATTATTGCTGAATTTCTGCACTTAATTATTTGCGAGTTGTTCAATTGGTATATTTTAATATGTGGCTTATATACTTCTACATTTACATCTACACAATACCCCGCAAACCGCCGCAAGGGCGCGTAGCGGGGAATGTTAAGACCACACTCGTAAAAAAGAATAAAGCCTTATGCAAGACAAAAGAAAGCATGCCAATTCATTCCCAAACAGCAAAACTCTTTTTAAGGTACACCCATGCAAATAAATATACTAGCAACTAAAATACGCAAGCCAATGAACCTACCCGATGTGTACGCCGCGTTTAATTTTGTCCATAATTATGACTTGAAGTTCTTACTATTATGATTCCTGATTTCCCGAGGAAAGAATGAATATTTGTATATTTCTAAAGTGGTGCCTATCTCCTTTGTCCTTTACGATATGGCATTATTGGCTCATATACCTATCAAGCATTCATAAAGAGACCGAAACATTACTCTTTTGAGCTCTGTATTTTCCCTTCAAAACCGCTAACGACATTGGTTCAGCAAACAGCTCCCACATATTCGTTTAATGCGTTTTCGCCAATGAAAATGAGTAATGAGTTTAGGTCACAATTATAACTAATCAAGGCTTATTTTATTATTAGGTAATCTACCGGTTAAGGTAGATTTTTGGATGGACACAACTATCAGTAAACCTCTCGTTGGCTCTCGTCCCCGCCGCTGTATATCACTCTATAATTGTCACTCCAGTAATCCCCGCTATCCTTCCGTCTCACCTCGCAGAGGCCTAAAACATCTATGTTACCTCTTTCCATCTCTCGCTTAATATTTTCTAATTTGCCTCTCCTCAACATTGTCCTGACGTTCCAGGTTCCTATTCTAACTACTTTCGCCTTCTTCTGAGTCTTCTGTCCTGCTGAAGTTATTTCTTTCCTGCAAGGGTTTCGTGGGATGACGACCGCGGAAGCCTTGCCTCTCCCGCTTCCGGGCACGACACACGGCCTCATGGGCCGAGTCCCGTAGTTGCCAGGACTCATATTATCTATAGTGCCCATCATTATATTCTTGGGAATCATAATTGAGGTGGTTTCCCGTTGCCTTCATCAATAGTGTTTTTAACGTGATACCATCATTTAATGGCCGCCCCACTGGGGTCAGACTCCATTGCAGCCGCCTCACCGAGGAACAGACGCTGCGTGGATTACGTTTCGTCTGGCTCCTAACCTTCGACCTATCTGGCATGGGTGACCCTTCCAGGAGTAATTATTATTACTCCCGCCAGCACAGCTCCAGGGGTCATCGGAACACACAAGCCCTTCCACCACGACAAGGTTGTAGTCCATGGGAGGGAATCGAGGCTTGGTTAGTCCTAAATCAGGTGTATCTATCCCATATCATTTATGCAATATTAGTTATTCTTTTTATCGTGCCTCATCACATCTTCCCTTTATATTTTATTTAATTGCAATTACTTGTTAGTTCTATGAATCCATCCCTCATGATATGAATATTGCGAAAGAGCATATTTCAGTAACATTAATTTATCGGTTTACCACTAGGTGTCTAGAAATCATTTGTCTATATCTGTTGGATTCAAAAGTCCATGCCCTCGTGATATTATGTTCAAATTTCTTCCTAACTGGCGCCTTATTGGTCCAGTGTCAAAACTTTATTATTATTACAGGGATTTTGTGTTTAATGAAATTAAGGTAAAAGTTAATGTTAAAGAATATGTATTTTTGTCCAGTCACCAAATGAATAAATTTACTTTTAATATCACTGAAAATAAGGTATGCTGAGGGTATATTTCTATGTTTTTAAATAAATGTTGTCAGAAACTTAATATTCCAGGATCATTTCCCACAATTTAGACGAGTTTTCAACAAAATGTGACACTTGAATATTTCTTATAAAAAGGTTACATGTTTCCCGGATAGTACATTCAGGACATAATATTTAATACCTTCTCTTGTTTTATGAATAATTTAAACCTGTTTTTAATATATATCCTTGGGTACAGATAAAGAGTTAAATAGATACATGCGTTATTCTCATGTACATGAAGAATGGCTGGTGACCTACCACCCTCTGCCACATGTCCTTGCGATTGCTTGCGGAGTATTTTGTAAATGTAATTTTTTTTAAATACGAGTATTTATGTCCCACATATTGTGTTTGATGATTATTAGAGCACTACGGTTGCCTAGTGCTCTAGGTAGCTGACCGGTCTCACCGTGATCTAGTTGTAACCAGACCATACCGGAAAACCAGCGCGAGGAGTCGAGCATACCCTGCTATTCTGTCGCATGCATTTCCCCGCACAGTTGGACTTACACGTTTACTAATACACATACTGCTGTTAGTAAGAGCTGAGTACCGCCTTCATGTATCCAAATAACCTTAGTTGATGCCAAGAAACTGCGGGAGACAGTAACTTTTAACGGAGTCATCCGCCAAATGTGCAGTATAATGCAACAAATTCAGATTGTAAAATCATTCGTCTTGACCGGTATTCGAACCCGAATCCCTCGATGTCTAACCGAGTGTTTCGGCCGGTTTAGCTGTCGAGGCGTCCTGTTTCACTCCGAGATTTTGGGATCTTTAAAGGAATAAGATGTTGTGACGAAATACCAAATATACAATGTCACAAGTATTCGAAGTGGTGCGCGATGCGACACAGTCCACGAGGTTAAAGTCAACTTTAAATAATTAGGCTGTTTTTGCCTTTGACAAATTCCAAGAAACTGCGGGAGATGCCGCGACAGTAACTTTTAATGGAGCCATCCGACCGCGGTAGGGTCATATTCGGGTAAACGTTAGTCTGGTGTCACCCCCTGCCACAACCTCTTGGGGTGGCTTCCATAAATAAATAAATGTGCGTTACAATGAAAAAATTTCAGAGTGTATAAATCATTCACCTTGACTGAGATTCGAACCCGTATTCCTCGATGTCCGGCCGAGAGTATTTTAGCCAGTTAATTTATCGAGGCGTCCTCTGACACCCTGAGATTTTTAACCTTGGTTGACTGCTGTGGTTGATGGTAAAGTCTAAAGTTAGTAAACGAAACAGTCGTACAGAGAGAATTCTATTGAAGGCGTAACGTTAGTACTCTACTCGTATTTCACGTTGAGTTGACAAAATTCCGTCCCTTCCCATCTATTGGAACACACTGCAATGCCTAAAGCAATCCCACCCACAAAATGCATACAAAAACGTATCGGTGTGCCAATTAAAATCTTCCATATTCCCATTTCGAGTGTGATTGAGAGATTGGGATCATGGCGGGAATCCACTCCAAATCGAGTCTCTTTTCTTTTCTCTCTGTGTCTCCGTTTAAATCACCGGTTCCCAAATATAATGTCGCAGCAGGAAGACGACCGAGGAAAGCATTGATTTGTGCTTCGGATGTGCTATTTACGCGTCGGCCGAGTACTGTTACGTTCGCGTTTTTCGGGAACGCCTCGTAGATTGTCTGTCGCTGTGCTTAAAAGACCTCGCTACTGCGGAGACGGAAGCAAGAGTGAGTTGCATGGTTTTGCGAAGCTGTGAGTGACGTCTCTTCTGTATTCACGCGGAGTATCCGGAGGGAGAACAATGGGACACCTTATGGCGAAACTTCCAAGTTCTTCCTGCTAACGCTGCTACAGATTATTCTCTAATGGAAACACCGACCAATGAATACATAGCCAGTGAAGTATATTGTTTGAGGGGAATCGAAACATCTTCTTACGCTTACAATAAAATCTTATTGCAAATGGCAAATGCTTTACCAACTGTCAGTTACCTTCATGGGTTCAATTCTGGTTGAACAAAAAGTTTAAGCCTATTTTTCTGTCATAGTCTTGAAAAGTATCGGGTCGGGTCTCTATACAATTCTGAATAAGTCCTTATTTATGAATTTCTCGAATAAGAAATTTACACGCATACTTTCATACATATACTATATTTTAGAAAGAGTTGAACTAAGAATATCGGAACAATGAAAATACTAGTAAGAGGGAAGAGCACGTAGGGAACATCCGAGGAGACGCATTAATGAAACGTGTTCGTCAGACGAGTTGATGAAAAATAATCGAATGAAAAGATAAATAATAATTCTCTTTGGATACACTCCACCTTGACTATTTGTTCGGTTTCCTATGCGGAAGGGGTTCATTTCGGAATTCGACAAGATAGAAGGCAAAGATGTACTCGAGGGAAAATCTTCATGAACGACCAGAAAGTTACACATTAGAATTATGTTTCCTGGGTCGGGAGCTTATGTAGGCACAAGAACAATATGCGTGACTTTACAGTCTGATATAAATACCGCTCATTTAAGCTCACCGATGGCACATATTGAGCATAGGATGTAAATATTTGAAAAATATTTACATCCTATCCTGTAAAGCAAAATGTTTTCTTTAACATTTAAAAATGTTTTTATGAAATCTCCCATGGTTTTAGCTCTGTTCGTTAATATGACGGCTTGGGCACTTAGAAAGAGTATTATTGTGTCTAAAATTTGGAAATTCTTTCATCTATTATGCTATTTGAAAAATTAATACTTTTCGATAGGTTAGTTTGAACTTCGTGTTTTTAATATGTTATGTAGAGCAAGTCGTTCATGTATTTTTGACCTTCTCTTATATGTTGCCAAAATAAACGAACTGTTGAGGCTTTTTTGTGAGCATATTTGTCGTTTCAAAAAATGTTGAATACCTTACGAAAATGGCCAATGCCCTAGTTTATAGTATTATATTTTTGCACGACAAGTCAGAGGATTTTTTATTTAAGTTTCCATCAAGGACAAGAACAAGAGAGGTTAGTTGAAACTGGAATTTTCCCACCAATTAGAGAGTTGCAATGGTGGTCTAATCATTTTCCAATTTCCTTGTGATTGATATGAATATAACGTGGCAAAGGTAAGCTTTTTCTTCCGATGAAAAATGGAAATCATTCCCTCAAAAGCTATTGGAAATGTTCCTTATTTTCAATTCGATGATGTTTGCCGATTTCCCGATTACAACCAAACGAAGTCGCTTTAGTGAATTCTAAAAAAAGGAAGCAGCTGACGGGAAATTTGCCTTAATCGAGACCTCTTTATTTAACATATATCAAGTCCTCCCCTGGAATTTAATAGACACTCAATTTCCCAAATGTTTAAAACAATTTTTTGACGTGAGATAAATTTTTAAAACTCCTGAAACTAGACCTCTCATAGGACTAGATTTAAACTACATTTGAAATGAATAGTTTAATTAGATATTTAGAAAAATGTATGAATGCATATGTATGTATAAATATACATATATTTATTTATTAATTTATTGAGAACACAAAAGTATGCATAGAAAACACGTAAAAAGACATTTCGTAAAAATTCAAAACAATTCGTCAAAAATGATGTCTTTGCGTTTGGTAGCTTTCCTTTAAAGCCACGTTCATCAAAAATTCTGGATAAACTGTAATAGTGAGCGAAATGTACGCGTGCGAGTGCTAAACTATGCACACAATATTAGCGTCAACAGTTTCGCCGCTATCGACAGTAGCCAGAGTGAAGAGCGACCACAAAGGCTATTGACGAAGGCTTTATGACCGCCGATCCGTAAGGTAAACAATATTTTGAGAATATCCAATTTCTTGCACTATCTACGCTTTATCAGTCAGAGTCTTTTTCCTTTGTTTAGCCTCCAGCGTATTTTATGAGCGACTTTGTGTGTTTACGCGTACGTGTGAATAGTGATATGTAGGTACTTAGAGTATACGCGTGTGTTTTAGGGTGTCTCCGTTCAAGATCCACGTCCTCCCAATTTTTTACTTCAAACCGGTAGGTAATAGAGATATGTGCGGTCGAAGTTGAAATACTTGGGCAATATTTGCATCAACATAGACCTCGGATGTCTTCACTGTAGAGTGCACATGGTGCTGTACAGATTCCGCTGGAGTGAAAAGTGTTCTCAGAAATAAAATAAAATGAGGTCACATAGTGTACACGAACCGCATGATCCTCCGTTTTCTCCACTTTCGTGGTTTTATATCGATCAAAGTTCATCGACGACTAGATAAGACTTACGGTGATGATGTTATGAAAGTTAAAATTTGCGTTCGTTGGTGCGGTAGTTCAAAAAATGTTGAGCGTCATGTAACAACGACCCCAAAAACGCCCTCAGTTACGGAACAACATGTGTTACCATTTAGCAAAAGAGACCCATGCAGAAGGTTATCGCCGTCCATTGAATGATGACGTCGTCGTGAAAACTGAGTACGTCTATAGGGCGATGATATTTAGAATTTATGTGTTTATATATATATATATATATTATATATATATATATATATATATATATATATATATATACTGATGTGTGAATTTTACACGCCGTCGAGCTTAGTACTGCGTGAACTATGCCATCACCTACTAAACCGACCTTCGGGTTGATTACTGTGTGAATGTATATACATATATAAAGTAGAAGCACTCGCGAGAACAATAACTCTTGGACGGTACAAAGAACACACAAATATTCATAGAAACCATGTAAACGGACCCATTTAAGGAGTTAGTCGGGTTTTTGGATTTCCGTGAATGCATGGAGAACACGTACAAGGACACACTCCTTTCCCTGTACCGGTTATGGTCTCCAAGGACGATCTGATACCCGAAAAATCACACACCTTGGGTGGAGCTGAGGGCGCGTAAAGAGCTTGCCCGGGAATCGAACCCGGCCTCTCTGGTAAGCAGTGCAAATCTTTACCCCTGGATTACCGAGACCCTTACAAATACATGTATACACATGTATTTGTTATATTACCTACATATATATATATATATATATATATATACACTTATTTATATTTGGATTCTCCTTACACATCTGTTTTGGTTCTTCTGTAAACATTGCACTCTGAGGCATTAGCCGATTTGGGAAAAAAATTGTGAGAAATATTACAAGTTATTTCATTTCAACGATAAATATTTCAGCCTATATGCGTGCTGCATTTGAAACAATAAAATCGAACACCGGAAAATATAGCAACATTTGCTCCTAGTTCATGTGATCCCAACACGCACGAACCTGGAGACCAAGCATGAACGTCCCACCCAGAGGGGGGGGGGATCACTTCACGACATGACGAATTTCTGGATGATGACGTGAGGCTGGGGACCAGCATACCAAAATGAAAGTCCTCAACCATGGACCAGGGGTCCTAGTGGGATCTGCCATCCAGTAGTACAAATCCGATTTCCTTTTTCGAGTACCTGCTTAATAAAATTAATTCCAGTGGACGTATAAAACGCTCCGAAAGTTGACACAAAAGATCTACATGCCGTGTACCCATTTAGTGGTTGAGAGATACGTACTTAAATTTCATTATCCTCCAACCGGAGGAATTAGGAGGGACTGCAAAATGTAGTGACCATCATTCCGAAAATTTTGAACCGCAGTGACTTTCGTATGAAAATGTGACTGCGAATGTTTACCATTTTAAGACTATTTCGGTTCTCTCGGGCCGTTTAGCGTTCCCTGTTGCTGCTCTTTTTATGTTTTGTCCTTTTTTTGCGAATATTCTAACCGGAGCATCCAGTAATGAAGGAGAAAACTCCATTTTTGCTTAAATAGCCACATTGCTTACGAGGGGGAGGTTTTCTCGCTTCGAGTGTTGGCATTCGACGGAGTCTCCCAAAGCGGTGGTTTGCTTAGTTTTCATAAGGGTATAATTCGCTTCCCCCGGCAAATGGTCGCTCCTCACAGAGCTTATCCAAATGAATGTTCGCATTATTAATACTTAACGGCGCTCCCACGCTTATGGAACCTCTTTCATGTAAAAGTCGCGCAAGGACAACGCTCTCGAACATTCCTGCCGTTTCGTAGAAAGACAAGCGAGGCGTGAATCTCGCCTCACGTTTGGTTGAATATCCTAGGAATCCCGAACGCGAAGTCTGACTTGAGTTTCCAAGGCGTTGATAGGAAACGTGGGGAATTCTGTACGTCTGCCATTAACATGTAAGCGGATGGATTTTCAAAAGGGCAATTTTTGAAGATTCGATAATTTCCGGTTGGTTGCCTCGGTTTTATATTGCATCCGTCTCATCGATTGCACGTGTAAAAACGTTTTACTCTGAATTTCGAGTAATACTTTTGCTCATAAAAATCCCGTTCTTTAACGAAAGCTTTCTTAGTACTCAGAAACCATTGAAAATTTTAAAAGTGTCCATTAAATTAATGGACACTTTTATTATGATTTATTTATTAATAACATTTATTTATTAATGGAAAATTAATTTGGTTGCTATTCCAACAAAATTTACTATGGATAAATAGTGATAAGCTTGTGCATTCAAGTTGCAATATCATATCATATTATAATTATTCTTATATGGTTATTATTATTATTGCTGGTACTCAATCGTTTAAGGTAGGTTTTTGATTGACGCAGGTTATGCAATTTTACAGCAATGCATTAGCTTGGATCTCCTAACAAAAAACACAACCACACAAGCGAAATGATTCCCTACTCAATACCTCAATTATATGATAATGAATATAGGAGTAAAATGAAATCACGGACTCTATTGTAAATCTGAACGCTGGCACACACACTGATGTCACCATTGAACTAATTTTGAATGTATCAATGGAATAATCATAAAATTGGACATTGAATATACGAGAGCAAGTCATTAAAGAAGTCGCAAACCTCTGCAAGACAAACGCAAGGAGCTGTTACGAACATTTCGTCGGGGGTGCTTTGAAGTATCCGTCGTACGGTCACAACTCAACCCCCTTAGTGATTATCATCTGTTCGGGCCCCTAAAAAATCAGTTGGATGACCGATGTTTTGAAAATCGTGACTCTGTAGTCCAAGAGGTTTCCCGTTGACTGTGACAGCAAGGAAACACTTTTTTGCTGCCACTAATCAAGGGCTTGTAAAGAAATGTGATAAGTATCTGAAGTAAGGAAATAAATTTCAGGAAGTTACTGTGATTATTACTGCTTCTAACCAGTTTTTGCGATTAATTTATTATCGTGAGTACAGTAGGTGTGAGAATGATGATTTCTGAAATTAAATTAGTGTGCAATATTAGAATTCAGTGGCACCTGGATTTGTGTTGCAAGTAACTCAGTGAACAAAATTGCTTCAAGCTTGATGAAATTGTTTCATAGTGACGAGAAACAAACTTCGTTATATGCAATTTTGTTTCGCGGTTTTCCTGTTTTTTTTTGTCAATAATCGACATCAACATAATATGATGCAGATAATGCTGTAAAATTACGTAAGTTGGATAAAAATCTTGTTTTATCTACATCCTCAGTCATCGTTCTTCGCTTTTGCCTAGCGACATGTTATCTTAGACATTTGTGTGAGCTAAGACCACGTGGCGACGTGGCGTAAAATGTTCTGCAGACGCGTCTGCAGAACATTTTACTTCGAGAGAGAATTAAAATTTTTCTGCTCCCGTGTCCTCCAAATTGCTTCAGGGAGGCTCAAAAGTGATGTGCGAGTAAATCAAAAGTATGATGGACTAACATGCTCTCTGAGTTAGCCGCCTTCGTTGGTTTGAAATTATTTTTTTAACATTTGCTCAGTGGCTGGAATTAAATGCTTTTAACCGAAACCCTGCTCTAATCAAAGCAGAGGATTTCATTTCTCAATATGTCGTGTAAATCAAGCTTATCAGCATTATCAGTGTAAAAGAGAAATACCTTGATTGAGTATTTTATTTTAATTATTTTACTTCTTCAGAAGTATATTTTTAAGATTTTAAAATTTTAAACCATTAGTAACGAGTCCAGCGAGTAAATTAGTTTTCTGTACTTGTAAAAAAAAGGAAAACAATTTTGTCTATAAATCGGAATGCCAGGGCGCAGGTATATTTTAAACATTGATGCGACGAATAAAGTGTTACTGCATTTAAATTACAATCCAACACTTGAAATCATAATGCAGCTTTACTTGTTATATGATACACCTCGTAAAAACTAAAATGAGTAAATAAGTTCACCGCGGCCATACAATGTTACTTTTTAGGCCGATACAAGGTTTGTATAAAAAGTATCGGTAACAATTTTTTCCAGGTTTTGTGTGAAGTCGGTAAAGTGTGCGCATGATCGCACATCGTATTGGATTTTATAAGATGACAGTGCTCATCGTTATCGCTGAAAATTTGGCGATGCGAAAGACCTGCACTAAACACGTGTTCCGAATAATGCAAAAATTTCAGAGAGTAAAAATCATTCGCCTTGACCGGGATTCGAAACCGGATCCCTCGATATACGGCCGAGTGCTTTAACCAATTAAGCTACCGAGACGTCCTCTTAGACTCTGAAATTTTGGGGGCTTTTAAAGGAACAAGATGATATGATAAAGCACTCGGCCGGATATCGAGGGATCCGGGTTCGAATCCCGATCAAGGCGAATGATTTTTACTCTCTGAATTTGTTGCATTATAATGCACGCATAGCGGATGACTCCGTTAAAGTTACTGTTACAGTTTCTTGAAACGTGTTCCGAAGCTATTTGGATGGACGACCAAGAGCAGAGTCGAGTGTCTGCTGGCGAAGACCTTCTGCAACGTCATCGTGACTCCCATACACTACCCCGTTACAGTCCCAATTTGGCACCAGTAGACTATTTTATGTTCCCAAAAGTGGAATCCTCCCTCAAAGGGTACCACCATGGGACCCTAAATGCCGCGAAAGAAGCTTGGACGCGTACCGTTAAGGACTTTCCGGAATCCCGGCATCAGGGAACCTTCGAGTCGTGGAAAATCCGCTAGAAAAAGCCAGTTGACACTCAAGAGATGTACTTTGAAGAATTTTGAGGCTTTTTAGCAATATCTGAAATAAATTTATTTGTCCCAACCTTTTTACGATAATGTGAATTCAGACCATGTATACGGGTATAACCCAGTATGTAATGGGATAGCAAAACAAATTATATCTTGTGTGGGGTAACAGAGCGCTCAGGAAAAATGTTAAATGCGGGACGACTTGTCATCAGCGGTCTTGCGCTCAGCCGTGATTACCATTTCAAAAACACGAGAATGCTGCATTCACTGCGAGGCTCCGCAAATGTAGCGGCGGGCGATGGGGCTATGGAAGCAGGTGTGAGTCACTCCTGCATCCCTCTCGGCTGAGATATCGTCGGGATGGAGTATGCTCCCTCATCACGAATCGCATAACGTCGCCAGTATCTGAACGGACGAATGCAAATGCAGGTTCGAGATTGACATTTCATGCTTGGAAAAAGCAAGTCAATTCTTGAGAATCAATAATTCTGTGACTCATAGTCACACCTTTAGCCATGAACGGTTGAAAATCTCAAAGAATTCGGAAAATTACTTGGTGTAAAAGTACTTACATGCAGCAATTTTCAATAACAGTATACGTTTATTCAAATCATGCTGTAGACCTGTTAAAAATATGGGTCTATGAAATAAAAGGTTAACATGCGGGAAGAAAAATGCAGGATATCGAAAATTACATACCCTACTAATGGGTCGCGGTGGTCTAGCGGGTAGAGCGTTGGACTGCTGACCGGAGGGTCCCGGGTTCGATTCCCGGGCAAGGCACTTTGGGCACCTGCAGCTCCACTCAAGCTTATTGATTTTTCGGGTACCAGATCTTCCTGGGAAACCATAACCGGCACAGGGAAAGGAACTGGCCCAACTACCCTGATGTGTGAATATTCACACGCCGTCGGGCTTGGTACATGGGTGCGCTCTACCATCACCTGCTAAACCGACCTTCGGGATGATTACTGTGTTTATGGTTTTATACCCTACTAATTCTAATTATCTCCTACCTCATTGCTGTCATATTTATTTTGATCTCAAATGATACGAGGAAAAAACGGCATATTTAATCAATCCGTTCAACAATAAATCTCACTGATTTTACGTTGGTTATTCAACCTACCATTGTAAGTCGGTACCTGCAATTTGTCTTCAATACCCTCAGATAGACATCGATATATATTCCCCGCGATCCACCAAAAAGAGAGTGTTGGGAGAAGGTGATAGGGGAGGATATGGGTAAGGAAGGGAAAAGGGAAAAATATTTAGTACAAATCTATCAAATATCATAGAAATTTGTATGCATGCTGGAGGAAGATTCGGCTCAAAAATCGATTTAAGCGTATCTTAGAAAGTATACGAAAGTATTTCCTCGAGCCATAATAGGAATGAAGTATGAAAATATTATTGGGCATCATAGTTCTTATATTGTTACACGTCATTCGATTATTACTGGCACGGTTAACAGTACACTTCAAATATTGCGAAAGCCGTTAAACGTTTTCTTTAAAAGCAGGCTAAAACGAGACACTAGGCGTTTTCTTAAACATGATTTTTTTTCATGTTTAAACATTAAACGTTTCTTAAACGTATGATTTTATATAGGCCCAGGCAATTAATGAGGGATTCGGTTTCTTTGTGTTTCATCTATGAAATTAGAGCTATTTCTTATTTTAACGAAACATTTTCTTTAGTCGCCAATAATTGCTTCCAGTGGCATTCATGACAACGATGTCAACAATTATTCAAAGAATCCCAATATTATTCGAGGAAAATAAATTCAAAGAATTCGAGGAAAATAAATTCAAAGAATTTATTTTCCTCGAATAAATTAAGACAATCATGGCAAGACACACTCAAACAAGTCAATAAAATGACGTCAGTCCCTTTCTATGTGTCATCTAAGGATTCTCTTGTATGTCTACCGAAAATCGGATGGGTTGCTCTAGTTGCTCTCCACCAGGCTAGTTGGACTCTTCAATTACTTTAATTACTCTTCAAAACTTCTATGCTGCCATTCAACCTTCGAGTAAAAGAATAATGAAGAAAATTTGCAAGTTCGTGAATACAGAATGGTATTATCTCTTTCCTTGCAGGTAATACGACATATTTTTCAATATTGATTGCATGTTCGCGAAATAGCTATGCTTTTTTTGGGATTTGACAAAGATATAGGGAGAGATATGATTATTTGCTCAATCATACCCGCACGGCATACTCATATCGTTTGTCATGGGTCCCAATCGGATTCAGTTTGCAATTCTATTTCTCTAAACTGTAAGCTAAGCACGCCTCTTTCTTTGTAACTGTTTGCCATCAGCGGTATTCACGTTGCTTCCGCTACCTCTCCCCCCTCTCTTTACTCCTTCGGTATGTATTCCAGTGGGCTCTCCCTATCAGATCACCATTGCCCTGTACCCTTGTTTATTCCGGCCCGAGTGGCTGATCGATTCATAGGAGATAGTCAACGATGACTAGCATATGAGATTCTGGAAGAAAATGAGACAAAACAGAAGTGGGACGTGTTGAATAAATCAGAGTATTGGGTGATTTTTCAAAGAATTCTTCACAAATTGTACGAAACCAGAGAGCACTCAGTGGAACTCTAACCCACGAGCGATCGACTCCAGACTCTCTTCTCCTTCTTTCCTCTTTCTAATGCACTAGCCGGGAACCGTATCCGTTCCACTGCGCCATGCGGCGCTCAGTGGCAGCAGTGCAAGGGTGCAGCGAAACGATATAAGACTAAGTTAATGTGAGAGAAGGAAGTCAGAGCTTCTCTCTCTCTCGGCAATTCGGTTATCGGAGATCGCCAGGAAATAAGCCCGCCAGGCTATTGGTGCAGTGCCCGCTCGATCGTTGGAGAGAGCGACAGGATATCGTCTCCGTTGCTAAGAAACTGCCGCAACAAAATAAAACTCTAGGAGTATGGGTCAACGTTTCGGCGGAGCACTATCTTCCCAGAGCGGACAGAGCACGACTGATTTCGGATGCCCGGCATGCCACCGCGGAGTGGATGACCTCAGAATGGAAGTAGGGCCAGTGCTGATAATGCTAAAATTAGAAAATAAAAAATTGGCCATGTTGAATATGATATTAGTAATATTTACGGGAGGCCAGCGGCAGCTAAGTTCATAAGCAAAATTAGAGATAAATGGGATAGGAAAAGTGGAGATATTAGCACACTCTTCTCGAAAGGTGCCAAGGGGTCCGCAGTTTAACGTCACATCCGACAGGTGTCGTACTCACTCAAAGTGATCTCTTTAAAGCACCTCAAGTAGGGATCACGATACCGCTGAAAAACATGTGTTTTCTCCAGGTTTTGAACCCGAACTCTCTCGGTGGGAAACGTTAGCCACCATTAGGTGATCTACCGGTTAAGGTAGGTTTTTCGATGGACACAACTACCAAATAAATATTTTGAGGCTCCTAACAAAACACAATCCAGCAACCTACTCTACGTCAAGTCCCTCTTCATCTCCGTGTACTTCCTTCCTCCCTTCATCCCGTCCAAAATCCCTATCCTGTTCCTGCCCCTTCTTCGCTTGCCCAACATTCTCCCCTCTATTACCGTCCTCCACATTCCACTACCGCTCAATACGCCTTTCATCCATTTTTCTTGCCTCCATAGGATTTCTCCCAACAAATCCCTCTCCTCGCCCACAATACCTACTACTCCCTCATTTGTTTTCCTTTCGGTCCATTTCACTTTTCTCATTCATCTCCACACCCACATTTCAAAAGCATCCAATCTACGTCTATCCTCCTGCTTCATTGGGAATTATTACTCAGCGTCCCTGTTATCAACTCCATCCTTTTTGTGAAAGACTTTTTCAAGCGCAATTCTTCTCTTCACGTCTCTTTTAAGTACACAAACATCGTAAGCAAAATCGTTAACGCGTATTTCATTTTTTTATTCACATCTGTGCCGATCAAAATATGGATTTGTTCGGTGAAAAAATAATGATGGGAGATCAAATCGATGGTATTTATGCCTTGCACTTAAAAAACAGACTGCACAAGGCTGGAGTGTAAAAATCCAGTTCATTGACGGAGATGGAGATATACGTATCTAGGCTGCTTGTCTGGATGGTGAACCAAATGGAGACATTCGCGCCCAAGTAGGACGTTTTATTTCCCATGTAGCGGCGTCCGCCTCTCCATTTGACCACCTCTGATCAGTCGTTGGAGCATTGGGTAGATATACCTTCGCCCCACCCCCCCAATCCTCTCCGCCCACCAACCCCATGGCATGCCCGCTTCCAAAACACGTTCCTTCCGCCCGATTTCCCGAGGTTCGTTTTCCAAATCCACGCACACGGATCCTCACAGGCTTGTTCTTTGAACGCGCCAGTTAATCTCGAGTCCTCCAGGTTTTACTTATCCATGATTGGCGTCAGTCATATTTTCGTTCGCCGAATCCACTCGGTTGAATTTGACATTTTTTTTGAATTGAGAATTTAATGTCTGAGTTGTATGAACCGCAACAACCCTGGCCTAGTTATAACTCTAGCCGCTCCTCCACCCTCCCTGCCCACACAACTTCCACCTCCATCCGTGTCACCAAAGGGTAGTCGTTGAAAAAAACCCCGGGTAGTGATCAGCATCAAACGCTCAAAATGAGCACAAAAGCGATGCGTCAAAAGGAAGAGATCAATCAGCATCGTTGGACTCAATAATGAGATTTTTCCTCGGATTTCAATCAACCACAATCATATTTTTTTCCTTTCCCGGGCCTCGCTGATGGGGGATTCTTATTTGGTGTGATGTGTAAAATTGAAAATCAATCAGGTAAAAAGTACTTTGGATGCTGTTTTCAAATTTTTGTGTCTCGAATTAAAATATATCTTTCTACTAATTTTTAGTTTCACGACCAAAATGCATATTTTAAGGGATGTGATAGAGATTGTGAAAACGCATCGATACTTGTTTTAAAACTTGATCTCAACTCAAGTGTTGCATCAATGTTTATACCTTCCTTTGATTATTGTGAGATTTTCACCAGATCCTACCAAATGTCTTTACATCTATGGTTTCCGAAAGTTGATCAAACAGACATTTGACCTCGTTCTGTTGTCACTTTGCAGGGTGTTCTCTTGTCCAAAGCACTTCTAGTAAAATGTAAAGGGTGTAGGGTGGTTCTTTAGGGTATTTATGATCGTATATATTTCTTCTTGAGTTGGTGGTTCTGTTGGGATGTTCATCTGTTGTAATTCTTGGAACGCTAACCTTTCTGTAGGTTCTTCACATTTAAGTAGTTCCTCAAAATAGACAGCTAGCAACTGACAGTTTCCTTTGCTGTTCATTATCAGGTTTCCATTTTTGTCTTAGATGCAAGCTTGGTGGTTGATACCATATATTTCTTCTTTATATGTATATATATATATATATATATATATATATATATATATATATATATATATATATTATTAGGTGATCTACCGGTTAAGGTAGGTTTTTGGATGGACACAACTATCAAATAAACATTTTCTTACTCCCCACCTTGCAAACTAATCTATATCAGGTCCCTCTTCATCTCGGTGTACTTCTTTCCTCCCTTCATCCCGTCCAAAATCCCTATCCTGTTCCTACCCTTACCTCGCTTGCCCAATATTCTCCCCTCTATTACCTTCTTCAAAATTCCACTACCGCTCAATACGCCTTTCATCCATTTTTCCTGCCTCCATAGGATTTCTCTCAACAAACCCCTCTCCTCCCCCACCATTTCTAGTACTTCCTCATTTGTTTTCCTTTCGGTCCATTTCACCTTCTCCATTCTTCTCCACACCCATATTTCAAAAGCCTCCAATCTACGTCTATCCTCCTGCTTCAGTGACCACGTTTCCGCGCCGTACATAGCTACGCTCCATTTCAGAGTTTTTACGAGTCTTATTTTAACATCCCTACTCAACGTCCCCGTCATCAACTCCCTCCTCCTTGAGAACGCCTCCTTGCCTAGCGCAATTCTTCTCCTTACGTCCCTACCACTTTGACCGTATTGGTCCAAAACACTTCCGAGATATGTAAACTGTTCTACATGCTCTATTTTTTCCCCGCCTATTTTAATATTTAGCTTAGCCATTTTCTTTCTGGAAATTCGCATAACCTTTGTTTTATTAATATTGATTGTCATCCCATATTTATCACACTGAACCTCCAATTCACTCAACAATGCTTGCAACCCCTTCGCTGACTGAGCAAATAATGCCTGGTCATCAGCAAACCTAACCGATTTTACGAATTCACCTCCGACTTTCATTCCTACCTCCAGTTCTTCCCATGCCTCTTTAATCATTTCCTCTACATATACGTTGAACAGTACCGGTGACAATGGGCAACCCTGCCTTACACCTCTTCCTAACACTGCCCATCCGGACTCTCCGTTCCCCACTCGCACCTGAGCCGTCTGAGACATGTACAGGTTGCGAATCAGTTTCCTGTCCCTCCAATCCATTCCTATTTTCTGCAATACTCGCATTAATTTTTCCCAATTCACTCTATCAAACGCTTTTTCGAAATCTACAAATCAGGCGAAAACGTCCTGGTTGTATTCTATATTCCTTTTGATTGGTGATCTCATTGCTGGCATCACCCGTACCTCTTCCTTTCCTGAACCCAAACTGATCATCCCCTAAGTAATCATTTGCTTTACTCTCTATCCTTTTGTTGATGATCCTGAGAATAACTTTAGCTGCGTTGGATATCAAACTTATTGTTCTGTAATCCTCACATGACGAAGCCTTTGCCTTTTTTGGAATAGGAACTAACACCGATCTCACAAAATCTTCCGGCCAGATTCCTTCCTCATAGATACTACGAATCAGTCCATATATGGCCTTTTTCCCACATTTTCCTAACCATTTCAACATTTCTACAGGAATGTTGTCCACCCCCATGGCCTTATTTGCTTTCATCTCCTTTAATGCCCTTTCTATTTCATCGTCGAGTATGCCTGGACCTAAGCTATCTTCTTCTACGTCATGTTCCTTTTCTATGTCTAACCTTGTCGGCCTAAGTTCTTTACCATACAGTGTTTCTATATATTCCTTCCACCTCTCTTGGATTTTTCCTGGTTCAACTATTATCTTACCCCATTTATCTTAAACTTTTAGCACAGATCTTGCCTTCTTACTTCCGGATAATAACTTAACCTTGCTGTATAGAGCACCAGTTTCACCCTTCTTCTGTAAACTTTCCATATCCTCGCATTGCGTTTTCCACCATTCTTCTTTTGCTTTATTTGTGGCCCTTCTCAATTTATTGTTTAACTCTTTGTACTTCATTTTGCCTAACTCTGTATTTACATTTTTCCATCTTCTTCTCCCATCCATCTTTGCAATCATCTCATCCGTTACCCATGGTTTCCTTATCCTTTTCCCGTTAACGGTTCCTATAGTGTCTTTAGCGGCTTCCAATATCCCTTTCTTGATACATTCCCATTTTTCTTCGATAGTACTCAGTTCTTTACCGTCATCCATCATATTCTCTACAGCCTGCTGATACTCCTTCCTCGTTAATCCATATACTGCTTCTAAATTCCATTTCCTAACCCGCCGCCCTTGCCTTATCTTTTTGAACGTATATTACATTTCATAACAACTAAATTGTGGTCAGAGTCCGCATCCGCTCCTGGGAAACTGTGCGAATTTATGACACTGTTCCTAAACCTGTGCATAACCATTATATAATCTAACTGATACCTTTCTGAGTCACCAGGCATTTTCCATGTATACCTACGCCTTTTGTGGTGTCTTAACCATGTGTTAGTGATGACTAACCCTTGTCTCCTGCAGAATTCAATTGCTTTCTCCCCGCGTTCATTCCTCGTGCCTAACCCATAGTCCCCCATCTCACCACCATCTCTTCCTTCGCCTACCGTCGCATTCCAATCCCCCATCACTATCAAATGTTTCCCTGCAGGAACACTCGCGATGATATCCTCTAACTCATCATTCATCCTATCGACTTCTTCCTCCTTGTGGTTGCTCGGTGGCATGTATACCTGAACAATGACCAAGTTCGTCGGCTCTGCTTTAATCTCTACGAGTAAAATTCTATCTGTCGCTTGCTCTATATTCACTACGCTTCTTCCTACCCCTTTATTTAAAATTACGGCAACCCCTCGTTGGCTCTCGTCCCCGCCGCTGTATATCACTCTATAATTGTCACTCCAGTAATCCCCGCTATCCTTCCATCTCACCTCGCAGAGACCTAAAACATCTATATTACCTCTTTCCATCTCTCGCTTAATATTTTCTAATTTGCCTCGCCTCAACATTGTCCTGACGTTCCAGGTTCCTATTCTAACTACTTTCGCCTTCTTCTGAGTCTTCTGTCCTGCTGCAGTTATTTCTTCCTTGCAAGGTTTTCGTGGGATGACGACCGCAGAAACCTTGCCTCTCCCGCTGCCGGGCACACGGCCTCTTGGGCCGAGTCCCGTAGTGCCAGGACTCATATTATCTATAGTGCCCATCATTATATTCTTGGGAATCATAATTGAGGTGGTTTTCCGTTGCCTTCCTCAATAGTGTTTTTAGCGTGACACAATCACATAATAGCCGCCCCACTGGGGTCAGACGCCATATATATATATATATATATATATATATATATATATATATATATATATATATATATATATATATATATATATATATATATATATATATATTAATATATATATATAGATGATTTCTTCGAAGTAACACGGACGTGTTGAATAAAAGACTTAGACAGCAACACACACCACGAGAACACATAAAAAGAACACTCACTATAATATTTTGATAATTTCGACGGACTCGAACTCCGTCTTCTTCGAAAGATTACATAGGACTCCTATCTTATCTTCCGAAGAAGACGGGAGTACGAGTGCGTCGAAATTATCAAGATTTTGTTGTGAGTGTTCCTTTTATGTGTTCTCGCGATAAATATATATATATATATATATATATATATATATATATATATATATATATATATATATTCAAACTTGAAAATCCCGCCATACGGCGCACAAATATTCATTCAAACAGAAATAGGTATAAGGAAAGGGGATAGGAAAACACATAATAGGCGAAGACAGGACATGTGGGGAAGGCGGTTTTTGAGCAGATCACGAAAGTAAAAATATTTCCCTATCCGGGATTTGAACCACGGACCTTCCACTTTCCGGGCGGATGCTCTACCAGTTGAGCTAATAGGGAAACCTGATTTACCTTGAGATCTGCGATCTTATAAAGCGCCAAAGTGCTCCGATACATATTGCCCGAGAGATGGCGTTATGGAGCTGTTTCACCCACCAAAGGAGAAATGGACGGGACACAAGAAGGGGAAAGGATAGTAGAAAAGCATTCATACGATCTTATAAAGGATAGGAACGGTGCGTTTCATGGCACGCATAGCCAGAAGAAGAGACGAGCCACATTGGCCAAACACATATTCAAACTTGAAAATCCCGCCATACGGCGCACAAATATTCATTCAAACAGAAATAGGTATAAGGAAAGGGGATAGGAAAACACATAATAGGCGAAGACAGGACATGTGGGGAAGGCGGTTTTTGAGCAGATCACGAAAGTAAAAATATTTCCCTATCCGGGATTTGAACCACGGACCTTCCACTTTCCGGGCGGATGCTCTACCAGTTGAGCTAATAGGGAAACCTGATTTACCTTGAGATCTGCGATCTTATAAAGCGCCAAAGTGCTCCGATACATATTGCCCGAGAGATGGCGTTATGGAGCTGTTTCACCCACCAAAGGAGAAATGGACGGGACACAAGAAGGGGAAAGGATAGTAGAAAAGCATTCATACGATCTTATAAAGGATAGGAACGGTGCGTTTCATGGCACGCATAGCCAGAAGAAGAGACGAGCCACATTGGCCAAACACATATTCAAACTTGAAAATCCCGCCATACGGCGCACAAATATTCATTCAAACAGAAATAGGTATAAGGAAAGGGGATAGGAAAACACATAATAGGCGAAGACAGGACATGTGGGGAAGGCGGTTTTTGAGCAGATCACGAAAGTAAAAATATTTCCCTATCCGGGATTTGAACCACGGACCTTCCACTTTCCGGGCGGATGCTCTACCAGTTGAGCTAATAGGGAAACCTGATTTACCTTGAGATCTGCGATCTTATAAAGCGCCAAAGTGCTCCGATACATATTGCCCGAGAGATGGCGTTATGGAGCTGTTTCACCCACCAAAGGAGAAATGGACGGGATAGACTACAACCTTGTCGCAGTGGAATGGCTTTTTGCGTTCCAATGACCACTAGAGCTGTGCTGGCGGGAGCAATGATAATTGCTCCTGGTGTGGTTATCCATGCCAGATAGGTCGAAGGCTAGGAACCAGATAAAAGGGAGTCCACATAGGGTGTTCCTCAGTGAAATGGCTGCAGTGGCGTCTGACCCCAGTGAGATGGCCATTGAGTAATGGTGTCACTTTAAAAACATTGTTCAGGAAGGCTACAGGAAACCACTGCAATTATCATTCCCAAGAATATATGATGAACAGCATGATAGAAAATATGGGTTCTGACCACTCGACCCAATCGGCCATGTCTCGTGTCCGGCAGTGGGAGAGGCAAGGTTTCCGCGGTCGTCATCACATGAAACCCTTGCATAGGAAAACCGACTGAAGAAGGACTGAAGTCGCCGAAGAAGAGGACGAAATTAGTTAGAATAGGCACTTGGAATGACAATTAGACAATGTTGAGGACAGGAAAATTGGACGATATTAAGCAAGATATGAAAAAAGAAATATAGGTATTTTAGGTTTATGCTAGGTGATTAATTAAAAAGTGGTAATTTTCCACAGAAATAAATTTTTGTTAATACGACCGGCTTCAATGTAACTACATCATCTTCTGGAACCTGTCGTATTAATAATTTTTTTTTGTGGAAAATGGCCAATTTTTAATTAAACATGATATTCCAACATATCACGCCTGAAACGTCTCTTTTTATATGTTAGGTGAGTTGGAACGATAGCGGGGTTTACTTGAGTGATATTTATAGTATAATATACAGCGGCGGGGACAAGAACCAACGAGAGGTTTTCATAATGTTGAATTAAATGCTAGAGAGGAAGCGTAGTAAACATAGAACAATAGTATAATGTCCCAATTAACAAGGACGACGGATAAATTAACCCCAAAAATAATTAAACTTTTATATTTATTTTTATTTAGAAGTCAGTTTTCACCCACCATAACATCCTAAACGTGACGGTATGATTTCTTGGAATCTAACTAAATATACATGCATATACATGTATGAGTCTTGTTTCCTCATTCCAGTGAGGCTGATTAACCGCTGGAAGAATGTGGTGGTGACTTAGAAACTTTTAGCCTATTAGTGGCCTACAAATCGCATCTTTCCTAAGAAATAATTAGCATGAGAATATTAAATCTATATTTTTCCGTTTACATTCAGCCAATGTTTTTCCAGATATCTTAGACGAATTACTGTTAGCATAAAAGCTGATATACGTTCATTGTTGAAACACAAGTTCATCAATAAAAGAAGGCGGAAGAGTTTACCAATAAAAGAAGAATAATTGCGTTAGTCTAAGAAGCTTTCACAAGGAAGAGGAAACTGATAGCAGGGACGTTGAGTAAGGATGTTAAGAAAATGCTCGTTAAAGTTTTGAAATGACTCTACGGCCCGGAAACATTGCCACTGAAGCTAGATGATGGCGAAGATTTAAGGCTTTTGAAATGTGTGTTGACAGAGATGAAAAGGTGAAATGGATGGAAAGATTATCTAACGAGGAAGTGCTGGTCATGTTTGGGGATGGGAAGGGATTATTGGGAGAAATACAAAAGAGGCATGGAGTATGGAGGTAGGGCGTTTTAATTAGTGATACCATATTGATGATTGTAATATATTGGGGAGAACGATAGGCGTCAAACGAGGAAGGGTTAGGAACAGGATAGGAATGTAGAACGGAATAAAGGGCGAAATGAAGTGTGCGAAGTTGAAGAATAGTTCATTGAAATGTCGAATGTCAGGCTGTGTTTTGTTAGGAGAGTCAAGAAAACCAGTGTATTTTCGATGTTCATCCAAAACCAATCTTAATCGTTGTAATACCTACGATACAATAATAAAATTGGGGAGAAGTTGAAGATGTTACGATACCATAGAGAAGTGCTCAAACTAGAGTTGGTGATCATCTCAAAAACGTCAGAATCATCACGAGAGAACATTTAAGTTGTAATTGTTAATGTTATATAGCCATAGAGAATCAAATACTAGCCATAGAAGTCAAGTACAAGTCAAGTAAGTAGGAATCGAGTACCGAATGGGAAAATATATTATACTGGAGTAGTAAGGCCACACATACTACTAGTTAATTTAAACCTGACGTCGAATATGCATAAGAAAAGTTAAGGGCTTATCTCTGAATACATGACTTAAGTCATTCAGAAAAATAAATGAAAAATTTCTCTTTCTATTAAAAAACCAATGTACACCAAATCTAATTTGGGATCCACTGGAGCCTCGCAGACGTCAACGTTATAAGGAACCCATTAAAAATATATCAATGTAATGCTGTACTGATATTGTAGAATTGATAGAAGTTCCGCTGATCTGTGGATGTTGAAAAAATGAATAGGATCATGAAGCCTTTTCTACCCTTGAAAGCATCAGGAAAAAAATAAAAACCATTGGAGGAAATATATAAAGAAAGATAGCATTTTCCAAACATCTCCCATTTGTAGATTTCTCTTCTCCCATCTCCATATTCATTGTTAGTGTTTTCGCGGGAAGTTACTGCTTTTTACGAGGAGTAAATATGTTAATGTTGCCTGATTGACACTGCACCCACCACAGATTACAGAATGGTGCAATCTCTTAAAGGAGAAATGGGGAAATCTCCCATCTTTCTAAACGATTTGTGATGGCAATGTGACGTAATATCTGGGTTGGAGGTAACTTTCGACAACATTTGAGAGGCAGAAAGATGGTATAAAGAGCAGAGCGGAATCGGTTCGGAAAGGCGAGAAAAGTGTCGTATTTGCGATTCGTAACCGAAAAACGTCCGTACCAAGCAGTTGTCAGCTCGCCTCATTCTCTACCTCGGCATGCGTGCCTGCTCGAGAAGCTTTCGGTTGAGGTTTAAATGTAACACGCTCATAACGCAGTGTGGTGTGTGTGGTTCGCCAAGGGAGAGAGGGTTTTGAATTTGAAGAGGATTATCTGAGGGCGGGGGATGAATAAAAGGTTTGAGGTGTTGTTTTTGGAGGAAGGGCGGGAGGGGGGGGAATCTCTCCTCCACCGAAGGGAAGCCGTGACGCTCCCGATTGAAATCCATCCATTCCTCCCCAGCCCGAGAGAGCGTTGGATTTCCATCTCGCACGGGCGCGCCCTCGACTCCACACACCCTCCCCTCTCCCCCACCAGCCATTCCCTGCGGCGCCATCTCCGAGCCAGTGGTTCACGGGTGGGGAGAAAAAAAAGAAGATTATCCCCGTGCATGCGAAGAATACTTACATATTTCGCCGGCGGAATGACTGTCGCGCGGATTTAAAAAGGAAACAAAACAGAGAAAGTATTTATAATCGATCCGAGGCCGAGACAAGGCTTCCGAAAGCGGATAAGGGGAGGAGTGGGGTTTGGAGGTCTTCCTGCGGAAATCACTTCGAATTTCAAAAAGGGGCCCTGCAAATAAACCCCGGATAATCTGTGCCCGAGGCGACGCGGCTAGAGGGGTGAGGCGTTGGGATGAGAGTGGAAGAGAGGGGCTGCAACCCTACCCGCCCCTTGTTCTCTCTCTCTCAAGCCTTTCTCTTGTTTAACTTTGCCTGAAGCCTATGGACTACGTTTGCGTTAATCCCTTGATATTGTTACTAAAGTAGCTCAGTCTGATATCTTTTGGATTTGGTTTGACCATCATTGGCACAAAGCTCTGTAGGCTACCGTGAGGTCGTATGGCAAGATCTGTAAGTGCACCACGGACTTCGGTAAAAGTCACAATGTCATGCAAGAAATAATTGTGAAGAGATAGCCAAAAGGTTTATGGATTGAAATCATAGAATGCTTAGTCGTTCTGAGGTATCGGCAAATTAAGCGAGGGTGGAATGGATGTCTAACTTACAGTTGAGGTCGAGGTCTCTTATTGTGTTTACCGCTGGTTTAATCTCCTGGTACTGTGGACGGGATTGTCATAATTCTCCCAAGTGCTCCATAATAAAACTCTACTATCTCCTACTACTATTCAAAAAATTCTCCCTTAACCACCCATTTTCGTCTCGCAACGTAAATGCATCGATAATATCATTACACTTCCTTTCTTCTTGTGAGATGTTTTCAAATGTCTACCTATTAATCTTTGAACAAACTTGTTTATTATCATTTACTAAGAAGGACTCCGGTAATTTACCGAGCTGTTTCTATAGCAGTGCCCATATGGATGCTAAAACCGTTCCTGTACCCTTTGATTTACTTAGACCTATTGAACAAAACCAAGTTTTCTTAAGATGCACCCGAATATCATTCTGACGTGTACGATCCAATTCAATAATAACCAAATTAGCAACAGTATTTGGCGCATTATAAACTCGAATAAACATTTATTTTAAAAATGCCATTTTGAAATATTATTGATAAAGACCATCAAAATGATTAACCATAACTGAAGCGGGGATTAAAAATGTTAAGGAATATGAAAAACGGTGTCCACTCGAGGAATGTTTTTCTGTGGCGACTAAAAAACTCCTCGCGGTACTTTTACCGGACTTTTCAATATATGTATATATATATATATATATATATATATATATATATGGATGATTTCTTCGAAGTAACACGGAAGTGTTGAATAAAAAACTTAGACAGTAACACAGCACGAGAACACATAAAAAGAACACTCACAATAATATCTTGATAATTTTAATAATTTAAGTATATATATATATATATCATTCACTCCGTTTCATTTCTGGTCTGGGATAGCAAAAAAACAGCCAAATTTGAAGTTATTTCAGGAGACATACCCCTTCTACTATTTTATTCCACACGATCCTATCCGTGTGGACACTTCTTTCGCTCCTGGAACATTCACACGTTGTTTTATATGTAAATTTTCAGAATTAGATTTTCATGACTAGAAAAATTGTGGCTATGTCTCTTTATTTGAATATACTAGACCTGCATTATGTCACTTAGTTCACAGAAATTAATTTGCACCGCGGGAAACTGACCTAGTTCCTCGAAGCTCATAGTTAAAGCACAACACAGCCACTGCTTAGCATGCATCGCTGGGACACGAAGTTGAGAGTCCGGTAGTGGCGAAACTAGTCCGGGATCTCCGGCGATGTTGGTGTGTACTCGGCAGACCATCGGAGGTAGTTACCGACCGCCACCTCTATTAGATAGATAAATGGTTGGGCCATCTCAATCTGCCCTCAGTTAAGTTGAGAGCTGCACCTAGGATTTTGAATGCAAAATCATAGCTTTCCATCTATTGGGGTTAGGGGAAGGGCTTGGGAATAGTTTTGATGACAAACTTTCCTTCGTATTCCTCTCTTAAGTCTGATACTGCGACCGCGTGAATAAACGGAGCAGAGAAGACAAAAATATTAAACGCGACGGAACAAAATTTAAGGTGATCTCGTTAAAAATTCAGTAACAAAATAACTGAAATCCTAATCCAGGTTGAAATGTGTATAGTATGGCTAAGGTACGGTGGCAAGCAAATTCCAAAGTCGGACGGAGTTATGAATATTAGTAATCTGCCTGTTGAAAGTAAGTTTATAACTCTGAGCTCGATTACTCTGATATTCACATAGGCGGGGTATTCTAAGAAACAAAACAATTGTTAAACTCAACATGAGAAAACCTTCTGCGATACATTAATTACATCATGAAATTAAATACATTATGAATTCAATCATGATGTCTTCCATGTTTCATAAATTTTTGTCCTATTATCCTTTTGCTATGCTTACTGAACCTCCTCCCTTCAAACACTCGTCATCATACATTTGAATATCTCTGTCCCCCATACGTTGCCTTCATTTAGTATCTCCCACCCGTCATGGCTACTCCTGTCAAGCTTTACCTCACCATACCAGTAGATTATTTTGTGACTTACGCCACTTTGTTTTTCTTCCTTTCCATTCATTTTATTTTCTCCCGCACTAAATTATAAGTACCAGAATGTTGCTATTCTCATATTTTTTAATGTATGAAAAACGTTTTTGTTTTGAAATATTTTCACATTGTGCTTCAATAGTAAAAAAAACCGTTAGCAGGTAAATTATTGAAAAATTATACACATGGAAATCGTCCTCGACTTACATTATTTTGTTCCTAAGCAGACAAATTTGCACCAAATGATTTGCTTGAAAATTTAAAAATGTCCTGAAGTTTATCATCATTTTCGATTCCAAGTGATTCAATTTTTAAGGCGACCATCATGGAATAATTTAAAAAAGTCTAAATCCATATTCACTGATTTAACCGTTTAGCATAGAATTATTTTCATAATTAGATCGTTTCACAACACTTACCTCATATAAAAGAAAGTGTGTATTCCAATTTTACATACGCCGGGTAAATTTGTACCTAGTGCCTACTTGAAAATCATTTTAAGAGGACAAGGATGTTTTAATTTTGGATTAAAATTTGAAATATTTTATTTTTTAGGTAAAGGAAAATATTGAATAAAGTCGGGTATTACCTGAAATATTTAAAATTGCATTAAGTAAACCAGGAAGAGTCAAACCATTTTTAAAACGTCTCAAAGAGATATCCATTTCGCACAGATTATGTTAAAATTGAAACCCGTTGGTCAATTGAATTCAGAAGATTATCTCGTACATTGAATGAATGCCTAGCATATTTCACAAATTAACCATTGTGAAGAATGGAATAGAACAAAATACTATACATAGTTGTTCCCTTTTGGGGATCACTCAATGAGAAATGACACATGTACATGTACATAGTGATATAGAACGAATATTATGGCATATGACAATGCATTGGCCATATAGATATGTTGGCATGAAGTATAGCAGTAGACATTCATAAAATAATATTTTTTAAAGGGAGACGTAACAGTAATTAAGATTTAAGAGTGCAATTATCATGCACTTATTTTTTTGCATATCTATAAAGAATCTAAGTTTTCAAGATTATAGAAAAAATAGTTCGATTCTTAAGACACTGAAATAAGAGTGGATTTAAATATAGATTGATCAGGAGTATTAATTATGAAAATAAATTGGGTCACTGTTGTATTTATCACCAGTAACAACCTATCTTACCTTAAACTTATCAAAGAAGTAGTTCGGAATATTACCGCAATATTGGGTAAAAGAATAGTATCGTAAAGGTATTATGTTCTAATGAAGCTGTTTAAGAAGTATAAGCTGGGGTCCATAAACACCTGGTCATCCCTTCCGAGGTCCAAAAAACCTTACACAGTAATTGAGTAAGCGTTGTATTAAGGACTACTTCTGTAGGGATATCGTTAAGCACATTGATAAAATTATAAAATGTAGATGATGTTAGAGCGGGGATAAGCAGTTTTCGGGTGAGGATGAGGAAAAAATTCTTTCGTAGTTTTAGCTGATGGAGAGATATAGGAAGTTTGCTGCAAATGTCAATGAAATAATGACTTCAAAAAGATTACTAGCGCCTAGATACATTTATTTTATCAAATATTTATTGATAGGTATGATATAAAATTTCTGAAATATTGATTAATTTATATAACAGCGTGTTCTAAATCTCAATTCTATTGTATAACATACCCTATTGACTAAATCTCCCAACTCTCGCCTAAACACCTTATTGTGTCGAACTTCCCAAAACTCTATTGCAGTGTTTCATTTCTTTTACAAAACCTTCAATTTCAACCACAATTGGCGTCTTTCATAGCATAAAAAATGCTAATGAGAATAAGTATGACGACAGATAAAAATTTCTACTAAATATTCGATCGACTTTTCGATAACGCTCAACGAGTAAACTTCACTTCATGCCTGCATTGTAATATTGCCGCACCACTAATCGTGAATTTACTATAAATTGGCCAACCCTTTTAAATTTTACCCCGATTTTTGAGGTTAAGTGCGAATGCAATTGGAGACACCCTTACTATTTCTGCGACAGCGATAAAGCCCTAGGTCATTAAACCTAGATCTTTTCCTCCCACCATTGGGAATGGCTTGGAATGCGGACGAGGCGAAAGAGTGTTCGCTGACGCAGCCCCGTCCCCTCCCGACCATTTGACATCCGGGACGCCTGGACGATTGAAAAGGGCACTCAACGGGACTGCGCATGGTGTGTGTGTAGGGCTGTGAGTGGGAAGAGGAGGGACGGGACTTGATATCCCGGCTAAAAATCTGCAGAGACAGTTTCCTGTTTCCTCATGTGTGTGTGTGTGTGTGTGTGTGTTTGGAGGGGAGGGGTGGCGGGGAGTGGATGGGAGGCGCGAAATTGACCCGGATGCGAGATTCTTGGAACCGGGGAAGGTCATTTCACCGCGTGCTCGTGTGTATGGATGCCTGCAGTCAACTCATTTGTCGGATGGGGAGGCGTCGTGCAGCTTGAGGTCATTGCAAAGACGGGGCCGGAGAGATCTCAGATGACCCGACGTCGGAGAGAGGAGCGGGGAAGAAAGCATTTTGATGCGGGGGCAGAGGAGCTGGGGGTGTGAGAGATCCTCCGCCAGGGGCTCCGGGAGTCCGTCCCCTGCGGCTTGAAAGGAGGCGATGGACGGAGGAATTCGGGGATCGGACGTCTCTTGGTAGACCGGCAGTCGTGGGAATGTGCAAATCCCAAACCCTTCTTCCCATACAACTCCGATGTCCCTTTACCCCCCCTCCCAATCTCTTATCCACGTTTCCTTCCTCTTCCTAACCTCCCCCTCCGTCAAATCCACCCGTTTTTCGTCCCCACCCTCGATTTCGCAGCATTCCACGGCGCGACTAAATTTCAAGTCAAGGAATGTGGGAGAGGGTGGAGGGAGGGAGGAGATGGTTTGCCTGCTCTGCATCTTCCCGCCTCGCATTCACCCCCTCTATTCCACTTCTCTTCGTCTCCCGAGTCGGTTCATCCTGAGGGAGACGGCGATAACAAGGAGAGGGGGGGAGGGAAAGAACCGTGCCGCGGCGGCCTCGAATTTATTAATAACACTCAGGTAATAGCAAACTTTTCCCTTGACTACACAAAATTGCTGATTAACTTAATCCCGGAGCGTTCTTGGTGCGTAAAAAATTCGTGCTATCTTTATTAACTCTAAAAAAGATGAGTTCTGTTCCATTTCCTCAGAAAAAAAAACAATCTAAACTAGAAATCAGGATGAGATAATTCGTGACAGACGTTGGGGCGCTTGAGTTTCCTTCTAAAATGCTCGTATAAGTGTAGAAAAGGTTCTTATTCCATTCAAGCATTTCACCTGTTAACTTCTTGAATAAATGCACTGTTCCTTTGCTGTATTCATTGAAACTTATTGCGTAAATACAATTTAAGTGAGATTCCTTTCTCCAAAGTGTGTGGTAGTTACGGGATGCCAATCAATTTAAGCAAAATAAAGGTTATGGGTTTTTAGCGAAAGAGGAAGGTTAAGTAATCTGCGAAAATATGAGGTCAAAAAAAAGAGGAGTGGATGGTTTACCTTTAATGGGTGTGCCTTGGACCAAGATGAGCAAAATAGTGAAAGCATTCGGTAATAGGCAAAGAGACATTCACGAGGAGAAGGTTATTGATGGATGAGGCGTGGTATATGTTGAAAAAATAAAAGTGAAAATTTGGCTAATGAGATTTGATTCGCACGGGGCGGAAATATTGTCCTTGAAAAACGATAATGGAAACTTTTGAAGCATGGGTTTGGTGATGAATGGAAATGGATAAATGGGGGGGTAGGAAATAAATTAACCAGTGTCCCAAGCCTTACAGTGGGGGAGAGTGGTGGGGGCGTTGGGAGAAAGCAACGATTAAAAGTTGTAAGAAAGGGGGATTTAGAGCATTTTAATTGGCGATGGGATGCAGAAGACTGTGAAAAAGAGGGGATATCTTCAGACAAGCGAGTTAGGTGGATAAAAAGGATAGGTTTATGAAGGGAGGAAGGTTGTTTGCGGATTAGAAGTGGTGTAGTGGTTGTGGCGGTTGTTGTGTCGTGTTTTATCAGGAAAAGCTAAAAAAATTAGCGATGGTCGGTCTTTGTTTATATAAAACCTGCATCACACAATAAACTACCGAGTAATAATTCCATAACTCTAAAGGACGCAGTTTGATTCAAGACTTCAAATAGTTATTACTGAGTGCCTCTATGCCAGGAAATAAACGACAGAAAAAGCTACTGCCCTCGCAAAACCGCACTGAACTGAATTGCCAGCACAATATCATACAAAATCACATAATGCAATTTTGCCAATGGCTTTATCCTCTATAATTTAATCCCTATAACTATCGATCCTCATTTCCTGTAGAGGACAAGAAGTGGTGAACGTAGAGTCCAAATTGATCAGCGTGGAAGTCTTCGCGAAATTGTAGGTCACTCTGATTCGAGTTGACCTTCCACCCGCAACGCTCTGGACAATTATTTCCTCAATTACTTTCGTATGAACAGCGAGTGACGCACTCCATTACTACCGCGAAACCGAGTTATTGAGGAATCTTTTCGTGGGATGTGCATAACTCTAAGAGTTGAATGTGGATGGTAACTGAAGATACAAAATCCTCGAAAATTTGGAAGGAGACAGAGGAACAGCTTTAAATATTTTAAGAGATATATAGGATACTGAAGCCCTCGACAGAAGAAATATTAAAAGGACACGATTGGGTGGAAGTCAATTTAAAAGAGGATATCGAGAGACATTATTTGGTGGTGAGGATGATCTAGAATAATTTAAAAGTATTTGGGAGTGTTTTCTACGTGATAGGTTACCTCTATTATTCGGAGGAATTCATCCAAAGTTTTTAAATCCAATTTATTTTGTTTTTTAATCCAATATTTAAAAATTATTTACTAGTATTTTACACACTGTGATAGAGCAATTTATTATCTTAAGATAAAATGGTAGCGTCCCAGAACATGCCCTCACAAAGTCGAGGTTGCCCAAGGGCCGAGGTGGGGCCAGCGGGTGAATAAACAGAGCGTGAATGGGACCCTCCGTCATGGATACCAAATTCAATGCCCTCGATTATCGTACGGACATAAATATATGGACGTTTCTAATACATGTTAACCAGAATGCGATTGGTGTAACGTCGACATTAAATTAAGTTAATTTTCCAAGCGAAAAGACCGACCTGAAGTCATCGGTGCCTATGAGTTTCCTTAATGAACACGAAAGCGTTTCCATGTCCAAGTATACTGCCTTCCCAAAGGAGAAAGGGGATCCGGAGCCGTCCAAGGGTGACATCTGCCCTCACTTTATGGAGGGGACGGTACGAAGAACCGTGGCAGGATTAATAATTAGTCTTTATTCCGCGCGTGAATATCAACGCCCAGAGGTTGGTGTCTCACGAACGTACGGTTTCCCTTTTAATATAAATAAAGGCGAAAGTGAAAGTGATTGAAGGAAGGAGAATGTCACCGTAGTGGGTGGTGAGGTAGGGAGACATCTCGCGTTGATCCGGTCCACCTACGCAGGTGGACCAACCCGTCAGGCGCCCTCCTCCAATCCTCATCCTGCCATCATTAGCCAGCCTATGCAATCTCATCCTCTCCCTTCTTCTTATCATTATCACAAAACTTCTATATTTCAGTTTCTGTATCAACCGAAAAGTATGAGCATAGTAAATGTATACAGCACATGAATGGAATGTATATAGCGCATTTACGTATATATTTATATATACAGCATGTATGTAGCAAATATAATAAGTATATAACAAATAAGGTTAATCTTCATTTCAATTATCGCCTCCGTTACACCCTCAGACGCTACAACACTGCTTTTTACTCGTGAAGCGTAATTTATTTGTGTCATATCCGTTACTCGGGACTTTACGTGTCTTATTGTGAAAAAACAAGTATCCATCCATTCCTCTCCACCTCCTAAATGTTAACGCACGACTCCGAAACTTCAAAAACCTTCCCTCTCCTCTTGCTCGCTCGATTAATAAAAATACCGTGGAAAATTTAAAAGTAACTGTCAACATTGACGATACACACACATATTATATAAATATATGTACATACATACATACATATAATACAACTACCGCTCCTCGAAATCCATTCTCTACTTCCCCTCCACCTGGACTCTCGGTGTAGAAGGTGGTTGTTCCACTAATTTTTTCCAAAATCAAAATTGAAACTTGTTTGCTTTATTTTGTGCCATCATCATGTGTATGACTTTAGGATGAGCTTGCAAGGAAGACCAAGAAACATTTACCTTGAAAAAATTAGTAGGACTTAAGCATAAAAGCTAACAGTTGGTGAAGAAAGTTGCACTGATTGGAGAAAAATGGTGTATATACCCATAGGAATGAATAGGATAGGGATGATGAATGGAATGAAGGAAGTAAGGAAGTGCCTGGAGGTGAAGAGGGACTTGTTGTATGTTATGTTGTGTTTGTTACGAGAGACAAGAGGATTTTGGCTGTACCATTCGGTAGCTGTGTCCATTCAAAACCTACTTTAACCGGAAGATTATATAATACTTATATGTACCTGTATGTAGGTACATAAAAGATTCTGATGACGACCGCGTCCGTCGAAACGTCAATAGGTACTGTGAGCGCCCTTCATTTATTATTCTGTGCTTTGAATATTTTGTATCCGTGTGTTTGTGAGTTTATATATATATATATATATATATATATATATATATATATATATATATATATAACTTAGACAGTAACACACAGCACGAGAACACATAAAAAGAACACTCACAATAATATCTTGATAATTTCGACGGACTTGAGCTCCGTCTAGTCATATCTTATCTTCCGAAGAAGACGGAGCTCAAGTCCGTCGAAATTATCAAGATATTATTGTGAGTGTTCTTTTTATGTGTTCTCGTGCTGTGTGTTACTGTCTAAGTTTTTTATTCAACACTTCGGTGTTACTTCAAAGAAATCATATATATATATATATATATATATATATATATATATATATATATATATATATATATATATATATATGAGTCATATATGAGTCATATCTTATCATCCGAAGAAGACGGAGTTCGAGTCCGTCAAAATTATCAAGATATTATTGGGAGTGTTCTTTTTATGTGTTCTCGTGCAATGTGTTATATATATATATATATATATATATATATATTATTATTAGGTAATCTACCGGTTAAGGTAGGTTTTTGGATGGACACAACTATCAAATAAATATTTTGTGACTCCCCACCTTGCAAACTAATCTATATCAGGTCCCTCTTCATCTCGGTGTACTTCTTTCCTCCCTTCATCCCGTCCAACATCCCTATCCTGTTCCTACCCTTTCATCGCTTGCCCAATATTCTCCCCTCTATTACCTTCTTCCACATTCCACTACCGCTCAAATACGCCTTTCATCCATTTTTCCTGCCTCCATCGGATTTCTCTCAACAAACCCCTCTCCTCACCCACCATCTCTAGTACTTCCTCATTTGTTTTCCTTTCGGTCCATTTCACCTTCTCCATTCTTCTCCACACCCACATTTCAAAAGCCTCCAATCTACGTCTATCCTCCTGCTTCAGCGACCACGTTTCCGCACCGTACATAGCTACGCTCCATATCAGAGTTTTTACGAGTCTTGTCTTAACATCCCTACTCAACGTCCCCGTCATCAACTCCCTCCTCCTTGAGAAAGCCTCCTTGCCTAGCGCAATTCTTCTCCTTACGTCCCTACCACTTTGACCGTATTGGTCCAAAACACTTCCGAGATATATAAACTGCTCTACCTGCTCTATTCTTTCCCCGCCTAATCTATTATTTAGTTTAGCCTTTTCCTTTCTGGAAAATCGCATAACCTTTGTTTTATTAATATTGATTCTAATCCCATATTTATCGCACTGAACCTCCAATTCACTCAACAATGCTTGCAACCCCTTGGCTGACTGAGCAACTAATGCTTGGTCTTCAGCAAAACTAACCGATTTTACGAATTCCCCTCCGACTTTCATTCCTACCTCCAGTTCTTCCCATGCCTCTTTAATCATTTCCTCTACATATACGTTGAACAGTACCGGTGACAATGGGCAACCCTGCCTTACCCCTCTTCCTAACACTGCCCATCCGGACTCTCCGTTCCCCACTCGCACCTGAGCAGTCTGAGACATGTACAGGTTGCGGATCAGTCTCCTGTCCCTCCAATCCATTCCTATTTTCTGCAATACACGCATTAATTTTTCCCAATTTACTCTATCAAACGCTTTTTCGAAATCTACAAAACAGGCAAAAACGTCCTGATTGTATTCTATATTCCTCTCGACTATTGATCTCAATACTGCAATGGCATCACGCGTACCTCTTCCTTTCCTAAACCCAAACTGATCATCCCCTAAGTAATCATTTGCCTTACTCTCTATCCTTTTGTTGATGATCCTGAGAATAACTTTAGCTGCGTGGGATATCAAACTTATTGTTCTGTAATCCTCACATGACGAAGCCTTTGCCTTTTTTGGAATAGGAACTAACACCGATCTCACAAAATCTTTTGGCCAGATTCCTTCCTCATAGATACTACGAATCAGTCCATATATGGCCTTTTTCCCACATTTTCCTAACCATTTCAACATTTCTATAGGAATGTTGTCCACCCCCATGGCCTTATTTGCTTTCATCTCCTTTAATGCCCTTTCTATTTCATCGTCGAGTATGCCTGGTCCTAAGCTATCTTCTTCTACGCCTACCTCGAGGCCTTCTTCAGGTCAGACTGAGAGGTTTTGAGGGAAGAGTGCCTGTGGAGGGGAGGGGGGGCGGAAGGTTTAGGGACTGTTGGGATAGAAATTAAAGATGGCGGTTAAGGGTGGGAATTTTAATGGATCGGAATTATAGGATGTATGCGGATTCGCGAGTTCTCACCTATATGTTGGTGGCTGAATCGGGTAGGGATTCTAGAACTGTTAGGGAAAAGCATTCGTCAAATGATAGGTTGTGTGAACTTGCGTGTGTATATATATATATATGACTTCACTTCCATATAAATATATACTCGTATTTGTATATATGTATACACACTCGCATATATTTACATAGAACTGAAGCCATATTTAGCGACATATATAGAAACGCACACAAGGACCCTTCCTTTGGCCCGGCACTCAGCGGGTAATTAAACGCTCCTATAGAATGGCCCCATTCCAGCATGGACCATGGTGGGTGATTGGTTTTCTGAGGGTATTTTCTCTGGGGTGGGAGGGCTTTAAGCAACCCGGGGCTCTGGGTGCGGGGTCAGCGGGATTCAGGGCCCGGGTGAGGTCGAAAAGGATCGGCGATGGGCGCGTTCCATTGACGTGCCTGGGGTTTATGTGGGCGAAGCCCCGGGATGGGGGCGAAGAGGCAGAGATTTGCGAAAGCGGTGAATTTAAAATGGAAGGGGCGTGGTCAGCCCTCTTGGCAAGGGTGGGAACGAGGGTTTAGTTGGGGAGCGGGGTGGGATTAGGGAGTTTAGCGCGAGGCCATGCGGGGGGAGGTGCCTAGGAAGCATTGGGCCCAGGGTAGGGAGGGGTACGAGTCAATCAGGGTGAAAACGTGGAAACTTGACGACGGGGAAATCAACAAGATAACGATCATGTGAGCCCGTTAACGTGTGGGACTTGTTTCATTGCGTCCCCGAGGGGGAGAAGATTGTTCTTGGGGGATCTGTGGACGACATAGTGATGTCACTCAAGCAAATCACCCTTGTAAGTTATTGTCCCGGTCGTTTCATTGTAACTGAACCAATTTCCCTCCCTTTAATTTTCTTACATTTTCCTAATTTAATCACCCATTTGTCTTGCTTGAAATAAGGGTATCTTAACGCACTCGTGTTTATGTCTCTCGAATATCCCTTCTTTTGATTTCGGACCGGTGATGTCAATCCCTTCTATGAAATCTGTTATTTAGGTGTTGACATTTTTACGGTATCCTTCAGCTTTTCATTTGCGAGATAGCCGCCTTGTACCAAACCCCAGTATTTCTCCGATAACTAACCAGAGGAGTGTTGCCTGTGACAGTCACAGTACAGCGGACTCTGCCCATTAGTCTAGTGAAACTCAAAGACATATGTATAAAAAAGTGAGAATCAGTCTTTTTTAACGTGAGTTATGGAAACTGAGTACTACACCTAAATATAGAACCCATAGAATATTAGGAAAATAATAATGTCTAGTAGCATAGTGGCGTAGAAAAAAGAAAGTGATTCGTCAAAATCTACAAAACGAGTTTACATTTGTGCAACTAACAAAGATCTTCGCCGGAGTATAGAAAAGTCCATTAGAGGGGATAAGATGCTACCTAAAATTGACGGGGTTTTAAAATCGATTGTCAGTGTAATAAATTATCATTATAGCGATCTTGTGAAGTCTTCAAGCGTTCTACTACCACTGCTATCTAGCAGTTTGGGAGAAGGGAATACGCTCCCGGGGATAGAGTGAAGAAAAATATAAAATAATTGATAACGCCTACCAGCACCATAGTTTACGCAAGGGATTAAATTTTTGAAGTCAATTTCCTAATGGACATTGTTGATTGAAATGAGATGAATCACTGGAATCTCGTGAAGTTAGATGAAAGCGCAGGAACTAGGAAGCAATAAAGAAATTCGGACTGAGTGTGATTGATGTTGGACTGTGAGTGATTTAGATCAAAGCATGATGCTGGACTGAGCATGGTTTTGTCAGTTTTTTTATTGGGCAGCGTGAATTTCTAGTTACTTAGAATTTCCTTACAAATTATTCCATCAAGAGTCCTCCCTCATAAATGCTACTAAATGAAACATAAAAACTCTTCCTCCCACGTTTTCCAAGACCCTTAAGTATTTCAGCGGGGATATTTTCTAGTCTACGCGACCTTATATGGTCTAAATTAGCCTGGTGTGTATTCACTCCTTGCAACACACCATAGCGGTGACTCTCAAAGTACTAAAAATATTTAAAAATTATTTCAATTTCCTTTGTGATGAGCGAGTAAGCCTGGATCTAAATTACCATGCTCTGATTGCTAATAGCTTTGTAAAACCAATCTCCGCATAGCATTCCATGAACATAGCGACCTTTAAATTATAGGAGTTATAACTGTATAGCAGTTGTAGATAGATGACTGTATTTATTCTGGCGGAATTGATACCATAAGGTCCCTTCTTCCATTTAACCCATCGTCAAGTACATAGCAATAGCAATAATAATCAGAGGACATATAAAGCGTAATAAATGAAAAAGAAAAGAGTAGTAAAGCCATGTATATAATAAAATAAATGAGCACCAGATGTGATTTAGTGGAAAAAGCCTAGGGAGTTCGGACATGAAGACCCTAATAAAAACCCATGAAGAGAAACATCCACAAAGAAGATGGGTGTAAAAAACTTGCAAAAACCCTGCAAAATAGAAAAAAAATAAGTTCAATAAATGCATACATAATAGTACGAAGTATAATACAAAAGATATATTTGTATAGGTAATACATGTATAATACGATGTGCCATGGAGAACATTACAATATATACGTGTGAATGTACAGACATATATATTAAAGTAAAATAAGATACCAAATGTTTCAAAGAGAGGAGAAGTTGATTCTCAGAAATGGTGCAGATAATTGAGAAATTGAGATGAAATATGTCTGCATAGGGGTAGATTTATAGGGAAACGTTGTCGTATTGTAGAATCATTTTACTGTATCTGTTTTTGAATGAAGTGAGTGGCTGGCAATTTTTAAGGTCCTTTGGTAAAGTGTTCCAGAGTCTGCAGGCTTTTACATAAAAATATTTGCTGAAAGTTACTGTATTATATCGAGATATTAAGTAGGTATTATTTCCCCTGGTATTGGCATTGTGCATACTGTAATGAAGACAAGTTTATCATATAAGTACTTAGGTATATACAGGCACCTTGGATACGAGCTTGACGCACACATTTCTCATCGCTTAATATTCAGTAACAATGCGAAACACAACATTATATGACAAGTTCAGTTCATAGGCAACCATCTTGATATTCAATCGTCGGCCAGAGTCTAGCATTTGTTGAACACGAGCCATTTTGTTGTCGGCTTTGCTGGTTGACAGCCACCCAGAGCGTTGTTCGTCGTAAACCATTATAAAAAATTGGAATTTGTAAAAAGGGTGCAGGGTAAATGCAACGAAAAAGTGAAGGAACGATGCTTCCTTGCCTTGGTCAGACCCCACCTAGAGTAAGCTGCCCATATATGGGATCCTCAAAATATAAATTTGATTTCGGAATTAGATCAAGTTCAGCGGAGGAGGGCTAGATTTGTCAAAGATTGTAATGACCAACGACGGAGCGTATCTACTTTGCTAGAGAATTTAGGTTGGGATTCTCTTACGCAGCGGCGTTTAAAATATAGATTAAACTTATTAATAACATTTAAATATGGGCCCTTTTCCGATGGCATCAAAAATATAATACGAACACCAACGTATTACGGTCGGAGGGATCACGAACACAAGATTAGAGAGATAAACAGCAAGACTGACAGGTTTGAAATGTTATTTTTTTCCTAGAACGATAAGAGACCAGAATTTATTTTCCTCGACCGGGACTTGAACACCGGATCTCTCCACTTGCCACGCGGATGCTCTAACCACCTGAGCTATCGAGGAAGGGTACTTTTACACTGAAACCTGCGATCTTATAAAGCGCCAAAGTGCTCCAAATCATTACCCAGAAGATGGCATTAGAGAGCTGTTACACCCACCAAAGGAGAAATTGACAAACACAAGAGGAGAATGGACAGTAGGTTAGCAAGCATACAACATCATAAAGGATAGGAACGGTATACTGTATATATATATATATATATACCAAGCGGGTCGCGGTGGTCTAGTGGGTAGAGCATTGGACTACTGACCGGGGGGTCCCGGGTTCGATTCCCGGGGAAAGCACTTTGGGCACCTGCAGCTCCACCCAAGCTAGTTGATTTTTCGGGTACCAGATCTTCCTGGGAAAACATAACCGGCACAGGGAAAGGAACTGCCCCCCCTACCCTGATGTGTGAATATTCACACGCCGTATAGGGCTTGGCACACGGTTGAGCTATACCATCACCTACTAAACCGACCTTCGGGTTGATTACTGTGTTTTTTTATATATATACCCTCCCATGGACTACAACCTTGTCGTGGTGGAAGGGCTTGTGTGTTCCGATGACCCCTGGAGCTGTGCTGGCGGGAGTAATAATAATTACTCCTGGAAGGGTCACCCATGCCAGATAGGTCGAAGGTTAGGAGCCAGACGAAACGTAATCCACGCAGCGTCTGTTCCTCAGTGAGGCGGCTGCAATGGCGTCTGACCCCAGTGGGGCGGCCATTAAATGATAGTGTCACGTTAAAAACACTATTGAAGAAGGCAACGGGAAACCACCTCAATTATGATTCCCAAGAATATAATGATGGGCACTATGATGAGTCCTGGCAACTACGGGACTCGACCCAAGAGGCCGTGTGTCGTGCCCGGCAGCAGGAGAGGCAAGGCTTTCGCGGTCGTCATCCCACGAAAACCTTGCAAAGAAGAAATAACTGCAGCAGGACAGAAGACTCAGAAGAAGGCGAAAGTAGTTAGAATAGGAACGTGGAACGTCAGGACAATGTTGAGGCGAGGCAAATTAGAAAATGTTAAGCGAGAGATGGAAAGAGGTAATATAGATGTTTTAGGTCTCTGCGAGGTGAGATGGAAGGATAGCGGGGATTACTGGAGTGACATTTATAGAGTGATATACAGCGGCGGGGACGAGAGCCAACGAGAGGTTGCCGTAATTTTAAATAAAGGGGTAGAAAGAAGCGTAGTCAACATAGAGCAAGCGACAGATAGAATTTTACGCGTAGAGATTAAAGCAGATCCGACGAACTTGGTCATTGTTCAGGTATACATGCCACCGAGCAACCACAAGGAGGAAGAAGTCGATAGGATGTATGATGAGTTAGAGGATATCATCGCGAGTGTTCCTGCAGGGAAACATTTGATAGTGATGGGGGATTGGAATGCGACGGTAGGCGAAGGAAGAGAGGGTGGTGAGGTGGGGGACTATGGGTTAGGCACGAGGAATGAACGCGGGGAGAAAGCAATTGAATTCTGCAGGAGACAAGGGTTAGTCATCACTAACACATGGTTTAGACACCACAAAAGGCGTAGGTATACATGGAAAATGCCAGGTGACTCAGAAATGTATCAGTTAGATTATATTATGGTTAGGCACAGGTTTAGGAACAGTGTGATAAATTCGCACAGTTTCCCAGGAGCGGATGCGGACTCTGACCACAATTTAGTTGTTATGAAATGTAATATCCGTTTCAAGAACATAAGGCAAAGACGGCGGGTTAGGAAATGGAATTTAGAAGCAGTAAATGGATTAACGAGGAAGGAGTATCAGCAGGCTGTAGAGAAAATGATGGATGACGGTAAAGAACTGAGTACTATCGAAGAAAAATGGGAATGTATCAAGGAAGGGATATTGGAAGCCGCTAAAGACACTATAGGAACCGTTAACGGGAAAAGGATAAGGAAACCATGGGTAACGGATGAGATGATTGCAAAGATGGATGAGAGAAGAAAATGGAATAATGTAAACACAGAGTTAGGCAAAATGAAGTACAAAGAGTTAAACAATAAATTGAGAAGGGCCACAAATAAAGCAAAAGAAAAATGGTGGAAAACGCAATGCGAGGATATGGAAAGTCTACAGAAGAAGGGTGAAATTGGTGCTCTATAGAGCAAGGTTAAGTTACTGTCGGGAAGTAAGAAGGCAGGATCTGTGCTAACAGTTAAAGATAAATGGGGTAAGATAATAGTTGAACCAGGAAAAATCCAAGAGAGGTGGAAGGAATATATAGAAACACTGTATGGTAAAGAACTTAGGCCGACAAGGTTAGACATAGAAAAGGAACATGACGTAGAAGAAGATATCTTAGGTCCAGGCATACTCGACGATGAAATAGAAAGGGCATTAAAGGAGATGAAAGCAAATAAGGCCATGGGGGTGGACAACATTCCTATAGAAATGTTGAAATGGTTAGGAAAATGTGGGAAAAAGGCCATATATGGACTGATTCGTAGTATCTATGAGGAAGGAATCTGGCCAAAAGATTTTGTGAGATCGGTGTTAGTTCCTATTCCAAAAAAGGCAAAGGCTTCGTCATGTGAGGATTACAGAACAATAAGTTTGATATCCCACGCAGCTAAAGTTATTCTCAGGATCATCAACAAAAGGATAGAGAGTAAGGCAAATGATTACTTAGGGGATGATCAGTTTGGGTTTAGGAAAGGAAGAGGTACGCGTGATGCCATTGCAGTATTGAGATCAATAGTCGAGAGGAATATAGAATACAATCAGGACGTTTTTGCCTGTTTTGTAGATTTCGAAAAAGCGTTTGATAGAGTGAATTGGGAAAAATCAATGCGTGTATTGCAGAAAATAGGAATGGATTGGAGGGACAGGAGACTGATCCGCAACCTGTACATGTCTCAGACTGCTCAGGTGCGAGTGGGGAACGGAGAGTCCGAATGGGCAGTGTTAGGAAGAGGTGTAAGGCAGGGTTGCCCATTGTCACCGGTACTGTGCAACGTATATGTAGAGGAAATCAATAAAGAGGCATGGGAAGAACTGGAGGTAGGAATTAAAAGTCGGAGGGGAATTCGTAAAATCGGTTACGTTTGCTGATGACCAAGCATTAGTTGCTCAGTCAGCCAAGGGGTTGCAAGCATTGCTGAGTGAATTGGAGGTTCAGTGCGATAAATATGGGATGAGAATCAATATTAATATAACAAAGGTTATGCGATTTTCCAGAAGAAAAACGCTAAGCTAAATATTAAAATAGGTGGGGAAAAAATAGAGCAGGTAGAACAGTTTACATATCTCGGGAATGTTTTGGACCAATACCATCAAAGTGGTAGGGACGTAAGGAGAAGAATTGCGCTAGGCAAGGAGGCGTACTCAAGGAGGAGGGAGTTGATGATGGGGACGTTGAGTAGGGATGTTAAGACAAGATTAGTAAAAACTCTGATATGGAGCGTAGCTATTTACGACGCGGAAACGTGGTCGCTGAAGCTGGAGGATAGACGTAGATTGGAGGCTTTTGAAATGTGGGTGTGGAGAAGAATGGAGAAGGTGAAATGTACCGAAAGGAAAACAAATGAGGAAGTACTAGAAATGGTGGGGGAGGAGAGGGGTTTGTTGAGAGAAATCCTATGGAGGCAGGAAAAATGGATGAAAGGCGTATTGAGCGGTAGTGGAATGTTGAAGTGGGTAATAGAAGGGATAATGTTGGGAGGGCGAGGTAAGGGTAGGAACAGGATAGGGATGTTGGACGGGATGAAAGGAGGAAAGAAGTACACCGAGATGAAGAGGGACCTGATATAGATTAGTTTGCAAGGTGGGGAGTCACAAAATGTTTATTTGATAGTTGTGTCCATCCAAAAACCTACCTTAACCGGTAGATTACCTAATAATAATAATATTTCACAGTACAGATCTTGCCGTCTTACTTCCCGATAATAACTTAACCCTTGTTGTATAGCGCCCCAATTTCCCCCTTCCTCTGTAAACTTTCCATATCCTCGCATTACGTTTTCCACCATTCTTCTTTTGATTTATTTGTGGCCCTTCTCATTTAAACAATACATTGAGAAGGGCCACAAATAAAGCAAAAGAAGAATGGTGGAATATGCGGTTATATCAGTTGTATTCATCTTCATGAATGAAGAGGGACCTGATGTGGAAGAGGTAGTTTTGTCCATCCAAAAACCTACCTTTACCTTTAGATTACCTTGTAATAATAATAATCAGTTCTTCGCGTTGTGCACGTCTTTTATGCATCAGCCGTCTACGTTATATACGTGTACTTCTTTATCAATTTCGTGTTTTTAAAAGCATTCAGAAACTGAATCTATTATCATGAGATTTAATACCCCCGCCAAATGCTGTGCGTGCGTCATAGGAAACATAAAGTTATTAATCAAGAGCGTCCCGTTGAGACATGCCAATATGCCTTGCAGAGCAGTCTGGGAGCCTGAGGACACTTTAAGTGTTTTGGAATGCAGTCAACCAGCTCAATGTATTTCTTTACGTTTGTTTATTTTTATCTACTGCACAATTCCTAACCATTGTTTAGCGTATTATATCCTTGCTAGTTTATGCTCTCTGCCGTGAATGGAGAATGATTACGAAGCCTTTCTAATCACCGGTCTTTGCCAGACACCCTACTCAATTTAGAGCGTGAAAGCTATTAGACTTAATTACTCCGGAGGACTTCTCTCCCTAATGACATATCACCCAGACACCCAGATTTAAATACCATTTAACTGTTTTACGCCCAGGATGATTCTTTTACCGTTAATAATTAATCTCCAAGTCACGCAAACAACGTGAAGTGTTTGAATTATCCTGCTTAAGCCAAATTGGCGGGGGAGAATTTCAATTATTTGCAATAAATTTTTAATTTAATCTGGTCACATACCGTAATTGAGTCGTAATCTTCGGGGAATTAAATCTTTCTTAATGGTGTCTGAAGCTTTTTTAGTGCTGTTGATTATTGTTTTAGGTATTTTTGCGTCTGAGTTAGGTTTTGGATGGACGCAGCCTATACAATTGTACAACAATACATTTACTTGCCTCTTCTAACAAGAAACACGACCAGGTATCGGACAGTAAATTAGGCTCTCTCCAATTTCGTATACTTCTTTCCTCCTTTCATGTCCTTATTTTGTTTCTCTTTGTCGCTCACCTATCCCTCAATCACAGTCTCCTGCCTCCCATTCTCGAGCAAAACGCTCTGAATCCATCTTTCCTGTCCCCTTTGGATTTTTCCCAGCAATCCGCTCTCCCCCTCCACCATGCCTAACTCATATTCATTGGCGATTAACAAGATTTAAAATTTATTGTTTTGATACTTAACAAGATGCCTTTCATCAAAGATATTTTATCAATGTCAGGATAGCTCGTGGTTGAAATGGTACCGAGTTTTGAGTGAGTTTCTTCATAAAGTTTTTCTCTACTCATACAAAGAAAACAGGGAGGGAGGAGAATAAATTAATGGGCATTTCATTCCACTTCTCCTTTTACCTATTCCTTGCGCACAAATTTATTTCATCTTGAGGTCTACCATTATTCTAAGGTAGAAGTATATTTCTTTGGAAAACTTGACCGTCTTAAGCCCGAGTAATTAAAAGAGTGAACGCGATGCTCTCCGTCTAACTTTCGGTCGCCCATCGCTTTCACTTCAGAACCAACCAACCATTATCTTCCCACTGCGAGAAAGAGTTGTTAAACAACTGTCCCTCCAACGTTTAACTAAGTTTTAAAAGAAGCATATCCGTGACGGATGACTTCCAAAAAAAATAATACCTGAAAGTTTCTCCTCGTGTATTATATTATTTATATTTTGACACGTGGGTGTTTAAAAATATATCGCCGTTGAAGCAATGTTTTCGTCGGCCGAATTACGGACTTAAATGATTCCGCACTCAATTAAGCCGTTTCCTTTGTAGACTCATCGACCCTTGAAAGGCACGGGGAGAGAACATTCAAATTCCAACGGCCGAGCGGCGAGTCTAAAGAGACGCGGGGACTGTGCACATCTGTTTCCAACAAAATAAAAGAGGACTAAAGAACAGCGTGGGGGCAATCTAGGTGAAAAGTGAAGTGCTGGAAGAGATAAACGCTTTTGGAAGCGCGACTTCGAGAGGGCGAGTGGAAAGAGAGCGGCGGGTCGTAATAAGGGCCAAGTTTACGTAGTTACGAAGTCAAAATGGCGCCCATTTCGCTCAGATAAGGGAACTACGCCCTGCGGCAATATCCATGTTTTTTTTATTCGTGGAGACGCAAGGACTAAGTAAGCAGGAGCTTGTCTTTGGTCACGTATTATGAGAGGTGGAGGATGGGTGCTGCTGAATTAGGATCCTCTCTTGTCCAGTTCCTCGCTTCCATTTCACTGCTCTCCGCCTTGCTAGTTACACCAAAAAGTAACGGAACATCCAGGAATATGAATGCTGCTTTTTATATCAATTTTGATTATATTCTAGAGTGTATTTTGGATATGGATATGGAATTGGATATGGATATGGAATTATTGGACGAATTTTTGTTTTTTTTCCCCCGCGTTAATTTTGAATATTTTGTTTAACCCCTAATGCGATAAGAACTGCTACACCCATCTTTTAAAGTTTCAATGGGAATGAGAACAAGGATAAAAATCACTATAATAACAAATCAAATGCTTGAAAACAAATGATTGGTAAGTGAATAAAATATAGATTTAGATTTAAATTTCACTCAAATTACCATGTAAAATAAGGGAAAAATTACAACCGCTTACATCGACTTACTCCGGAATTTATTTAAGGATCAGTCAGCTGTAGTCTCATTTTGAAGGCTCTTGCAATATTTAAATTAGATCTACAGCCCATTCCGAAGACCAAAGCGAGGGAATTTTCAGGAGGATTATTGTCCACCAGCCGCAGGAATAATCGGTGGTAATCCAAGGCCAATCCGTAACAATTATTTTCTATCAATTACTTTAAATGGTTGTACGTGATGTTTCCTTTGGTTCTGGTCACGAACTACGGAAGGTGAGAATATTTATGATATTGATCCGTTTGAAAGACATTTTCCTATGAGTTTTTTCATTTCGATGTTTTACTGCAGCCCCAAATTCCTGACTTCCGCGTCAGTGTTCAATATAAAAATATTTGTTAAGCGAAACAAGAAAACTTCCTGTTTTCAACTTTCTTAAGAATTAATTACATCCAATTTTTGTGTTCTAAATCATCTCAAGTGTTTGAAGATGACGAAGGAAGTTGAAACTAATTGTGATCTACTTTGCAATCGTATAACTTTAATAAGTGGAACGCAATAATCGCTTTTTTATATTATCATGAAACGATAGCATTATATCACACCTGAATCTAGGGAGTTGCAAATTCGAATGATTTATATTAATTTCTCATAAATATTTAAAATTTTCACACAATTATCGTGCTTTCCATGCCTACTAATCAAGTTTATGCAATTATGACAAGACGATTTCCGTTTGTTTAAATATATTCTTCACACATAACCTATAAAAGGCACATATGGTAAAGAACTCTTATCTACGGATAACACAATAGGTTATTCACTTCAACTTGCCATCTATTAACTGAGTTTTCTCAAAATTGTGTAGTTCGAGAATCTTTTTTGCTGATAAAAAATTAAACCAACGGGTATCCTTCCCCAAATACTTGCCGGCTCCCTTTCCGGCCTTGGTGGCGGTGGAATAACGTCCTAGCTGGCCAGCCCAAAGATCGCGGGTTAGATTCTGGCATAGGTGGGTTTTCCTCACCATTGGGCTTGGGTGTTTGCAATTGTCTATATTATATGTATACATATTGGTTAAATGGCAAAGACGACTATTAAGTCTCAATATCACCCGAATAAAAGTCGATAAATAAATAAAAATACTCTGACTTTTCAATTTTTGATGAAGTCCGAAAAATGTTTGAAATACAACGGTTTATTATGGGAGTGTGCATGATAAATTGGTCTTTTAAAATAATCTCACTGTATTTTTGAATATGTCACATTGATTTATCTATTGTACTCAACGAATCCTTTAGTGCCAGCTGGGCACAACTTGAATTTGTTGAAATCAGTGCTCGCCCTTAATGCACCCCGTTTCGGATGGCCCTCTCTCCTCCATGGCAACCGAGACCCTTCCCCTTATAACCCCCAGGCAGTGGAAGCACGTTTCCCCTCGACAGCGGTTGCAGAAGCACCCAAGTGCACTTTGTGATCCCTCACTATCTCGCCATCGATGGCTAACCGAATAGAACGGCTTTCCTGGGGGTAATCTGAATGCCGTAAATTAGGAGGGTAGTGTTAGTACGATTCAGAGATTCACTGGATGAGGATTAGATACATGATCTCATTCTCCGTGATTTTAATTTCCCCTCGTGCATCCGGGATATCCTTTGGGAAACTTTCACCTGTATCTCCCTTCCCTAAGCCAACTTGTCCCGTTTTGTTTTTCTGTCTCGGTTATTCATTAAATCCTTGAGTCCTACCAGCGATCCCGCTTGAAGCTATAATGGCTTCCATTGTAAACAACGTCTCATAATGTTTTAGAATGCAATTATTCTTAGTGGCTGAAAGCATAATGTCGAATTCTGTTTTACTTTTTAAATTTGTGTTTACTTAATTACAACGAAAATTTGTAAATGGAGTAAACATGTAATACAATGTAAATTATGAAGTAAACATAATAGTCGAGTGGCCCTCGATAATTTCTGAGTCTAAAAATCATTCACCCGAGATTCGTACCTAGATCCATCGATGCTCGGCCGAGTGCTTTAGCTAGTTAAGCTATCGAAGCGTCCACTTATCTCTGAAACTCTGTATGATATTTCTTTCGTTGCTTCTTGGTGCCAAAACGTTTCCTCTTTACGCTTGGATTGCAGCTGCTCGATGATTTAATCATCCAGCTGCTGTGCTTTCGGCTTTTTAGCCCGTCGATGAAGGAAGGTACAATCAAATCTTTTTCCATTTCAACGGTGGTTGGTCATCTACCCGTCCCGTTGCTGCTCTTGGGCGTTTGTAGCTTTCCCAGAAGACAGGCTTGGGGCCGCAGATCGACCGCAGGTGTTCTGCCTTTTTGCTTTCGAGCTCCTCATAAAAAGCCGTCGCGTGAGCCTTAATGACTTCTCCAAGAGGTGTAGTATCAGTTAATGCGTGGATGATTTCTGCGGCATACTTCCATCCAAGTCCAAGAATACTGTTGAGTGCCCCTCTTTCCGTCACCTCCATATGGTGAAAGACCGCCGGAGTCATTTTTCCACTCCATGCCGGTGAAGCGTAAATCAAGATTGGGCCAATTGCCGCCACGTATACATCCGTCTTCGTCTTGATGGAGAGTGCCGGAGACCGCAGCAGTGGTGAGAATTGTAGTCGTATTCCTCTTGCCTTCCTGGTGGCAGCGAGGGCGTGACTTTTGAATGTCAGTCCTTTAGCCAGTATGACGCCTAGATAGGTCACCTCTTCTTTCCCCGTCGTCACAACATCTTGTTCCTCTAAAGCCCCAAAATTTCACATTAGGGGGCTTCAAAGAAAAATCGAGGGATCTAGGTTCGAATCCCGGTCAAGGCGAATTATTTTTACACTCTGAAATTGTTGCATTGTAATGCATATCAACAGATGAGTCCATTAAAAATTACTGTTATGGCATCTTCCGCAGTTTCTTGGAATAATAGTGGAGTACAAATATTTCTCTTTTTTCCTGATTATCATTTAAATATAAATTCGTCAGATGTGGATTATGAAAGATGGTAGCATTAAGCGTATTGTGCTGCTTCTTTATAGCTAATTAATACCGCGTAAGTATTTTTTGGGAAGTAAAGCTGTGAATTCATTAACATTGTTTGAATCAAGATGTAAAATTGAATCGTGGAAATTATTAATTTCACGATTTTAATTTGCACTACGTTTTAATCAACATAAGTTTCAACGTATGGTATGTAGACAAGCGTTAAGATAATAATTTGTTACATGTTAAAGACCGGAAAATGATATACTATTGATTTTATGCTTTTTATAAATGATATGAAATTCTATCAGCCGAAATGTGACCTAATGGAGCAGTTCTTAATGAGAGATGCGACGAAACGTGAATTAGTAGCGCCCCCGCTGGAACAGATTGGAATTTCCGCTCACTTTGGGCATTCGACCAAAGGTGTTAATCTCCCTTTTCTAGAGTTATAAATTAATGAACCATCCACCGAAGATTCACTTAAGGCATACTATTAAATTTATTCGGAGCTAGATTCTGGATACGAAAAACTAATCCATGGCCCGGGGAAACTTATTAAAGGTCATTATATAACCCCAATGGAGCAGCACGATGAGATTTCATAGCCTCGTATTACGTCGAGAAATGAGGGATAAGTTACGGTTATTGTACGAAGGAGTTAACCCATAAATGAGATTTTTGGGGGTGGTCCGTTTTTGGTGGGGTAATTTTGGGACGTCTCAAGTTATCCGGCGCATCCAGAAGGTGGGTAAGATCGTGTTTAACAATAAGGAAGGATGATTTTCGGAATCTCCTGTGGGAGGCTTCGCTTTATGAATTCAGACGATGCCAATGGTCGTGCGTAATCATCTCCACCGAATCCCTCCCTCTCCATCCACCCCCTGGCGTAAAACAATGCTTATCAGATATCGCAGCCATTTCAAAACCACTCCTGAATTCCAGGCCCCTCCATGCGCAAAACCCTTTTCCTTCTGCCTTATGCGTACATTTCTCCTCCCCTTTTCACCGTTCCCGGTCAATTTCTTGCCTCAACCCTCGGCCCGCTGCCTCCACCCCGCCACCCGCCCTCTCCAGTTCGCCCGCCAACGCCCTGGATTCCATTGCCTCGTCCTCCGCTTTCTTTTCCCAATACTACTTAGGACACGCTACCACTACCACCTTACCCTTTCCCTTCAAGGTCCTCCCATAGCATTGTCTCACCCCCATCTTTATTCCCCGCATTCCCTGTTCCACAAACTCTCGCATACACACACCCGCACGTACGAGCTCCACTGTTTTCACCCCCCCCACCACTCTATCCCTCCTCCTCTTTCATGCGTCCCTACCCCTTCACCCTGTACTCCCCTTTCGGCCCCCACCTCATTGTTCTTCCCGTGTCTGATTCTAATACTAATTCCCTTGCGTCCTCCCCTCCCGTCCCGTTTCTCCGGTCTGGTCCCGTGCGAGGGCTGGCCGCCGTTCCACCTCAACTCCGGATCCGCCTATCTGCTTTCACTCGACCCTTCATGAAAGCACTCCTTCCTCCACTAGGATTTAGTTACAGATTCACGTTCGAATCAAGCATCGCCGTTCCTCCTCATCTGCGTTCCTCCAAATTACCTGTGGAGCCCTTTCTATAATAGAGCCTTCCTTTCATATGAGGGTGATGATTCACAATAGTGGACTGGAAAGATAATTACAATTCGAGTAACGACAAAGGGAATTCATATTGAAAGGTTTTCTATAAGGGATGGTGCTTTGGAAGCAATCCTGGGGATGTTAAGGGTTCAGAATTTGTGTAGTTTGCATTTTTAATAGTTTTGCATAGTGTAAATTTTTAAAAGTAATACATTTGTAATGCTTTAAAGTTTTAAATTAACGGTTCGCAAGTCCGGCTGAAAAATATTATGATATATCTCTTCCATTCTTTTGCATTAGTTACAAATGAATCTAGAAATATGAACCATATATAATCCCTAGCACGGATATTAGAAATGTAAAGCAATTTTTCTTTCGTTTTCAATTGAGCTTGAAATGTGTACTTAATAAATTAAAATACACTCAAAAATAAGTATTTTCAAGACAAGAAAATATGAGTTTGAAATTAATCCAGGCATGTTTCATCATATCCTTGTGCCTTGATCTGGGCACCATTCATCTCTTACTATCCTTGTGTCTTGAATTACTATGCTAAGAAAACAATTTCCACCAACGAAAAGCATAAAATCACGAACGCATGTACGTAGGACTTATTTTTTCAGTACAGAAATGGCAAGAGTTAATTTAAAGCACACCATATTTACATGATTTTGCATAAAAGCTCTACACTTAGTTGTATTCCCTTATCTATCTCTTCTTGTTTTCCATTTTGTAAGTTAAAACTAGGCCAGAACACTAATATTATTTAGTTTAAGGTATTGGATTATTTATTGTTTATAATAAAAGTCCGTGCTTACTTTTTCTCCGCATTTCACTGCCTCAGCCATGTCTCTCTTCCTGCTGCATTCTCCACCATTTGAAAATTCTACCTACCTTTTTTTCTATTTGAGATAATCACTTCTCTTTTCTATTTCCGGGCCCCGTCGTCGCGACCTAGTTCCCCTCTTCCTTGCCAACTCCCGGTCATCGCCCTTATCGTGCGAGAAGTGCAATCTGGGTTTTTTACGCCCAGTAAAGAATCCGTTGAAATTATAATGGAATATTTCTGGAAAATGCGGAATAAATTGTTTTTTCAAATTCTTCCCTCTCTTTTGTTGCGATCTGGAGTTATATAAGGGAAAAAGAACCTAGAGTCTATCATTTGTAATCATTATTTGGTTTTTTTAATTATGTCTTGGAAAAAATAGTCGAAGCATAACTATGCGTGTTTCTTCGTCAATTTGTAGATTGCAAGGAATTAGGAAATGCTAATCATATGAAACTTAACTGTTAAATAATGATCCCTACTATTCTCTCTCTGGAAGCTCGGAGTTATATATTAAATTGATTTTAATTAATCAATAAATCTGACAACTGTCAGTTTAATTTTTTCATATCATAAAAAATGCATATTATTTAAAAACAACATATGCTTTCTTTTGTAAAATGTATTCACTATCAAGTCATGAAAATTGACTTTAATTTTTATTGAGCAGTAAGCTGCTAATTTATTTTTCGGCACAATTTATCAAATACCATTTTGATTTGTGGATCATATTTGCTTATTCCTCATTTGATTGTATTATTTAAAAAAAAGTTGTTATAAATTTTAGAAGTGCTAATTTATTTTTCGGCACAATTTATCAAATACCATTTTGATTTGTGGATCATATTTGCTTATTCCTCATTTGATTGTATTATTTAAAAAAAAGTTGTTATAAATTTTAGAAGTGCTAATTTATTTTTCGGCACAATTTATCAAATACCATTTTGATTTGTGGATCATATTTCCTTATTCCTCATTTGATTGTATTATTTAAAAAAAAGTTGTTATAAATTTTAGAAGTGGAGAAGATAATGAAAGCTTAATGAAATCATGTAGATAGATAACTGAAATGGGAGTTAATTTCATTCATAGCACTATTCTATTAGGCTTTATTGGAGACATTGAAAATCATGTGGTTCGTAATAGGAACAAAAAGTAAATACACGACTCTCATGATCCCGGTAGAATTTCCAGAGTTCCTTAAATTCGTGGGCGCAGTCCCTTTTTCGCCAGCAAAATCGGAACTAGATCGCATTTCCACGTTTTGTTGCGGAGAGCCCGTTACAACGTCGTCATACACATTGCACTTGACGTGTTTATTCAATGGACCACATTCACAAACGCATTACGGCAATTCCGCCACCGCAGTTTCATTTCGCGCGTAGCACTTTAATTCCAGTCCTCATTTCTCGATTATTTTCGTCGGCGCATCCCTCGGCACGTGAGGCGGAAACTTTTGTGTAAAACCGCGTGTGCGAGCCTAGATGGGGAAGAGCCTCCCCTGCGGTCTAACCTCCCCGACTAAATGGGAAAACTAACTAACTAACAGACCGCTCCCTTCCTATTTTTGTGCTTTCACCTCCTCATTGCATCCCAGAGCTCCTCCCACCCTCACTGCCTCTTCTGTTCTAACCTCCCCCGTTTCACAACTTTCCCTTACTTCGTCAAATCCCCTCCCCTATGGGGCTAGCCCCCAACGGATGGGCTGAATCCTTCGTTTTTCTCTTGTTAAATCCCCAAATTTTTTCACGCTCATGCCCTTTGCCCTGCGGTGCATTGCTCACACGTGCACGTCCTAACCAAATCACTTAAGGCGTAGATACGTGACATTTAAAGCCGATCCTTTTCGGTGTTATTACGATAACAAAATGTACGAATACAGGAAATATAAGTAATTGCTGTAATTTTGAATGCAACACTGTGCTGTGCAAAACGCAATGCGGGAGATCCGAATAGTGCGATGGCTAACACGCTGGCTTTCAACCGTGAGGACCCAGGTTCGAATCCTGGAGACGACAGCTAATTAATATTGTTATCCCGATCCCTATTTGAGGTGCTTCGTGGAGAGACCACTTTGTTTGAGTACGCCGTCCGTCGGATAGGACGTTAAACTGCGTACCCCTTGGCGCCTTTCGTTAAGACGCTGGACTTTTCTCCACCCTTCGTCCTTTCCTGTCCATCCCTAATGGCGCAAATTCTCCTCCTCTAAAAACTGCAGCGACTACCTTTCAATGTTAGTGAAGTCAAAAGTACTTGATTCCATCGTTTGTTCCATAATCCTCTATGTATGCTCCGTTCCTTATATTTCTATATGTATGTATATATATATATATATATATATATATATATATATATATATATACATACAGGTATATATATATACATACAGGTATATATATATACATACAGGTATATATATATATACATACAGGTATATATATATACATACAGGTATATATATATATATATATATATACATACAGGTATATATTAACACAGACATACAAACACGGAAACCCGCCATATGGTGATATGCATGATTCAATTACATTGAATTAGATATCTAGAAAATGGAAAGGAAAATATATACAAGATGAATACAAGAGAGGTGGGGAAGGCGGAATCGAACAGATCTCATGAGCAAAAATATTTCTTCAAGTGTAAATTACGTGTCCTCGAGAGCTCAAGCGATTAGTGAATCGGTCCGGCAAGTCGGCCGTGTTTCGAGTCCCGGTCAAGGAAATACTTTTGAACTTGTGACCAGCTCGATTCCGCCTTCCCCACCTCTCTTGTGTTCGCCTTTTATATGTGTCCCTATCCCTTTTCCAAATATTTGTTTTCATGTATTCTATTTCCATTTAATCAATCTATTCTATTTCCATGACATTCTAATTTCTTCCATAATGCTTTGTTCTAGAAATATTTTTCTTCCCATTCTGTAGTTGGAATTTTATAAAATTGAGCTTGCCACAACTGCCGAAATGCTGAAAACATGATTTCTATACTCTGAATGTTCCATATGCTCCTCGTCGTACATTATTTAAGCTACAATCACTAATGACTTTCACGGTCCTCCCCATTCTGAAAATATAATTTACTCTTATCTTTAGACTGTATTTGATTTTGGGTATCCTTCTCGTCAATTTCTTGTACATGATCAAAGCAGTGAAGTGTGCTGAGTTCATGTTTGCCGATATCCGATGTATCCCTGCCTACAAGTACGATATACTTGTAGATGTGGGAATACTTGTCCATCGTAAAAATTTGTCCTACTAATATTGCATTATCTGTCATAAAAAAACTACGGTAAAACATGGTAAAGAAATGAATCTCAGGGGATCGGGTGATATATTATAGGCATATGAGGTTTACCTTCTTCTTCATTTCCCTTACAAAATTTAATCTCCAGAAAATTACGGCCAAGTGATTGAAAATTAATGAGATTTTTTATAAAAAGTGGTTTTCGAACGTTATACAACCCCTTGCCCGTAAAGTATGACTTGATAAAAAATTTCCCTTGGCAATTTTCTTTTCACCTTTATCAGAATCAATTACAATTGAGAATTTTTACTTTCGGGTCTCATAGATTTCTTCTTTTAGAGTGGGCTTACCGGAGGATATAGCCTTTGTTGTGTATGGCAGTCTATCCAGATTTGACAGGTTTCTACCGTATAAGGATTCTCCATGTGATAGGTTCATATTTGATATATTGAAAATGGAACTCCGGAGAGGCAAGCTTTCTTTTGGGAATCCTGTTAATCTTACTAAGAAACTGGTGCTATAGAAGATGTAGCACCATATGCCCTTTCACTTCACGAATTATCACATGACTATTAGACCTTGGATTTAATTTTTTTAATTAATTATAGATGATATATAATAATATAGAGTTTACATCAAGTGCGCACTGAAAATGGTGATTGTTTTAAGAAATATGACTTATTTGTTGATGAGAAAAGTCGTGCTTTGCTGCAATATGCGCATAGCGAATTACATCTAAAATTACATAATACCTCATAAGCTGTCGCAAGGGCGTGTGGCAGGGGATGGTAGGTTACCAACCATTCTAAAAATATTGCCTATTTTTCCTCATGCACCTGGCAGCCCCCGATTTACCGATTCGTGTGGAAAGGGGGCGACCGAACAGCATTCATGCAACATGCCTTCATATTACGAGTGTTATAAGGTTAGCAGATATTCCAAGGCCTACCCAAAGAGGGCAAGAAAATACTTTATAAGAGGGCAGGCACACATGCAATTCAGACACTGATTACCGTTTCTATTCTACGCATTCCGAACGGACAAATCACAAATACCATAAGCTTTAAATACATTCACATATACTACCCCATCTGGCTAAAGGGCGGATGGCGGGGGGTGTTAGGACCGAGAATTGAATAGTGTTTTGTGGGAATTTAATCTTCTTTACCCCTATTTTCTACTGTGGCGTACGTTTTACTTTCTTAGGCGTTTTCCCTTTTATTGTTGTCGCGAATAGTGTGCGGCAAAAACGAATACTCGAATCTGTCAGTTCGACAATCTTTCTAATTTTGTGACAATTGTCGACCCTGCCTATGTAATTAGGGAACCTAACTACATCTTTAATGTCGGATGTGACACCACACGCTTTATATCTTTGTCTTTATATCTGAGTCTTCGTATATCTACAGGTTCCCACCCCAGATTTTGTATTAACTGTCTGTCATTTTGTGTCCTATGGTACGAGTTTTTCACGAACCTAGCAGTCTTTCATTGCACTCTATTCAATTATGTAATTATTGTTTTTGAAATTGATCCCAAACGCTCGCCGCATACTCAATCTGAGACCTTAATAAAGATAAATATCACATTTATTCACTTTTTCGTCGCTACGCCTTTCGGCTATATGTTTGACGAACGCCAACTTTTTAGTGCTCCTCCATCAATCGTGATTGTTTTTTTCGGGAAGACGACCGATAGCTGAGGCCATTTGCGACATTAGGGATGGACAGGAGAGGAATGCAGGGTGGCGAGAAACCCGGCGTCAGAATTAGCCTATAATTAACGAAAGGCGCCAAAGGGTCCGCAGGTTGATGTTCCATCCGACAGACGCCGTACTCACTCTAAGTGCCCTCCAAAAAGCATCTCAAGCAGGGATCGGAACACCACTGAAGAATATCTACAACTGTCGGGATTCAAACCCGGGCCCTCTAATGTGGGAGGCCTGTACGTAAGCCACCACACCATCCTGATCTCCTTCCATAAATTGTGCGTATATATTTTCCCCAAGAAAGATCCGATGCAATGGTGACCCCCAAGTATTTTACTCCATCCACGACGCTTATCCGAACACCTCGGAGTGTGTAAACATGGTCTTTTTTTCTATTGTTTAATAAATGTATGATGGCACATTTGTTCGTATTTAATTCCAGTCCCATTCTTTACACAATTTTTGAATGTTGTTTAAGTCAGTTTTTAGTGATTCAAGATCAGCTTCATCCGCTATTTCCATATATATTACAGTGTCGTCGGCAAAAAATCTTATACTGCTTATTATTTTACTAGTAATATCATTAATTTATATAATAAATAATAGTAGTCCTATGACGCGGTTCTATGAAGTGATCCCATGAATTTGATACGGACCTAGCGTCTAAATTCCACGGAAATTGCTTGGGCGCTTTTAAGCCTTACCAAATTTTTGCATTTACATTACGGTAGCTACTATATAATCCCCTTGTCTGCATCTTACTTTCTCTTCCAGCAGTAGATGAGAGGGACCCTTCAGCGACCGCTGCTAAATAAACGCGAATAAATTCCCTATTCAACTCAAAATTAAAGTGGACCCTCCGTCACGAAACGAACACACATTATAATGTATTTAAATGCACGTATAGTATGTTTAATTCTAGTAATATCCGAGGAATACACACTTTGGATTTCTTCTTGGATTAGATGAAAAAACCATCAGAACATATTTCGTCGGTCACCATTTCACTCGAATCGAAACATTAAATACTATTTATATGTCTTTTTCTCCCACTTTTTTGAAATTCATTTTTAAAGGAGCTTCAGCCTCGTTCCCATATCAGAGAAGTGCAATTAACTTTGTTTCAAAGGACGTCTTCAAAGTCATGTTTTATTTCATTAAGCCAACTGCGCCACCTTATATCCGCATTTCTAAACTTCCCCGTTGCCCACTCCTTTGCATCCGCAATTTCCCTTTGAATGCCACCGCCATTACGTCCTCCAGCTTCACGCCGCTCCCCCCCCCCTCATTCTCCAAAAAAACCCTCTCTGGCATCCCTTATTCCCTTTAGCTCCCAAAACCCTGTTCGCCCATCGGCATTTAGTCTCCGACGGCAATAACCAGTAGAGGGAGCGGCTTCGTTTGGTTTTTGCTCACCGGTCTCCACCGAAAGCCACCAAGAAAAGGATTCCCGCCCAAATACTTGGTTGTGATTAAGGACCGCTCCTTCCAAGGGACAATTCCCAAAGTCCGTTTCTGGAGAGGAGCGAGGGAGGGGAGGAGGGTCTCCGCAATATGGCGGAGGGTCAGCTGGTGGAATTGGCAGTGGGGATGGGAGGAGAAGGGGATTGGAAGTGGGGGGTCTGCGGCCAAGGAGTTGAGGGGCAGATGGGAAAGGTCCCAGGGTTTCTGGTGAGCGAAAGGGAAGGTGTACAGTCGGTGACAACAGGGGGGGTTTGGAGGTGGGGTACCGGGGAGAGGGTGAGAAGTAGTGGAGGCCGCACGCAGAGGCCATCGAAGGATCACGGCTCGCAGACGAACAACGACCACTCGTACAATCCCGTCCTGGGTTCATTCCTGGCCAAAGCGTGTCGTGAGTAAAGACCCTGGATATATTAGCCGTTAGGTGGGTGCGGAGGAGAGATTCGATACCCCCCGAACCGACCTCGGGACCCCCCCACACTTTTTCCGGCGGCCATCTCCAGCGGCGTGGGGCGCACTAAAAGGCACCCGGGGAAGAATTTTTGCTGCTCCTTCGGAGATGCACGCCTTTTTAGAGAGTGAGGGAAAGATCGTGTCCACGAAGGTTTCGGACTCCTTCCTTCCTCTTCTCACGCACCCCCTCTACCCCATCATCGCCCTCCCCCACGAGCCCCGCCCCATTCACGGGTTTATGGATTCGATCCGAATGGCCGGGGCAACGCTCCCCTCCGCCGCCTCGTCACCCCCGCGACGCGATGGGCGACTCTCGGGGAAGGCGGGCAGGGATGTGGGCAACAAAAGAATCGATTGGAAAAAAATATGTAAGTAATAGGTGGCCAGCGTCCGGTGGATATAATAGTGCTTTCATGCTGGGATGGAGTTCGCGTATTCCGCACACAGCGATGCAGGAAACGTTTGACGTGGTGCGGGGGCGAATGGGTTTCGGCGGGGCGTGGGTGGCGAGGATTGCGGGAAGTGAAGTTTGGGGACACGGGCGCCCCAATATGAAAACCGGTGGGGCACGGAGAGTCCCGCATTCTCTCCTTCCGTCCTCTCTCCCGGACGCCCCACAGCATTCGACGGAGTTAATAAAAACAGACCAAATCCAAAAGAAATTTCTGGGAGACAGGGAAGGGTTCGAGTCGGTCGGATTGGAATTCGCATCCCCTTATTGCCGCTTGGTTACACGTTAAGCCATGAGCTCCCGCGATCCGCCCTCCCACGGACCCTCAGTCACCGATGTCTGTGGCTCTGAAGGCGATCGGTGAGGAGGCAATGTAGGACCCACCCCTTCCTTCACCCCCCTCAGGGGGTCGGGGCGTGGGAAGGAGCACCACGATCGAGTTCATGGAGGTGGGAAGGGATTAAAGGAGGTTGCGTTGGGGTGAGGGCGGGAGTGGTGGTGACCGAATGGGAGGGAACGATGAACTTGGCTACTTTCAATTACGAGTGGTGGTGGGAGGCTGGACGGTCCATTCGCCGAGGGGATCGGTCGGAAGGAGCAGAGGGTAGTTGGAGTGGGGAAGGGGTGGAAGTTGAAGAGTAGTTGTTTCATGGAAGTGTTGGGATTCCGACCGACAGGGGAGAGTTTCGAGAGAGATCTGAAATGGAGTGGGTGTTAATATAAACGGGCGGGTTGGTGGGGATGGGATGGGGAGAGGGCTTTGATGGAAAAAGGCGCGTGTGCTAATGTGTGCGACGTGGAGCCTGGTTATCGGGGGGGAGTTGTGACTTGGGCGATGGGGTGGACGTGAAACTCGTTGGGAAGGGGTGACACACACTCGGGATAAGGTGCTCCTTTCGCTCCCGGTTCCCCCTTCCTCGTCCCCCGGATGGAGCGAGGGCCTGAGGGGCCTCGATGGCTCTGTTCGATACGAGGATAAGGCGGACGGATTTCGAACTTTGCCACAAACTCAGTGGCAACAGTTTGATGGTCAACTTGCGTTCTGAATGAGTTCCGATTAGGGTAAGCTCACAGCTGTCATTGCAAGATAGTTGGGTCGTTCATGGGGCGACTGTGGACATTGCGAAATCAGACAAGTCGCAAATGTGGACGACTTGTGAGCAGTGTTATTATTATTCGGGAGTTATTTTAATTGTGTTATTTGCTTTGTTCAACCTTGATTGACATCGCTTAAATTTAATCTGATCATTTCGTGCACATAGTTCGGTTATGCGTTTTAAATTTCGTTTTTGAAAAATCCCGTTCGTTATGTCCAATTACTGAATTTCATATTGTTTGTATGGATGTATTCATCAATCATTAATTAATCATAAAACATGATATTGAATAATCAGGTGTTCTTGTAGTTAGAAATTTTGTCCAAAATATTGCTTATGATGGCAATTTTTTAAACAAAATTAGAATTAGAGCGAGTTTACAGTTTAGCTCTCTTTAATCATGCTATTGAACATCTTGCCCGTTTATGAGAATTTTTGTTGTTTCAGATCATCACAATGCCTCCTTTTATTTATGTTTCAGTGAGAAATGAATTCATAAAATATATGTGATAAAAATTTGTCTATGTGTTTTGTGAAATTAATCATTACAAACGATTAATCATTGCAAATTTACTTTTGAACCAGTTGTTCCGTTTATTTATACATTAGAATATCATCGACATTGATTACCTGTATTTGCAAGGAGTACTCACAGAAAACACATGCTAAGTTTTCATTGACAAATGGACACTTCCTTGGCCATTTAAGATGCAAAGTGGTCTTCCGTGAACTTTAATGGCGAAAAACCTCCCTTTAGGTGCCAAAATTTACGGCAAAGACAAATTTGTGTAAATATGGGCCGCATTCACATATTGAAAGCAAATAATAATATGCAGCTTCAATTTCGTTGAAATGCAACGAAATACGTGACAAAATGTTTGTTTCAGATTCGACTCCTAAGCTACTTTTTCTTGTAAAAAATATCAAACTCGAAGATTGTAGTACACATTGTTTTATTTTCACAATGCTGTAACATATTAGGAAATCCATTAATGAACGTTAGGATTCCAAATGGACTGCAGGCACATTTTCTCGATTTATCGAGACGAAAGAAGTAAATGAATTCGTTAGTCGATTATTTTTAAAAACATTTTGCCAATTGTATTCCTTTCATAATTTCAGTATTTGCTAATTTTTCAAGAATAAAAGGCTTAATAAATACGACTTGGCCATTATTTTGGAGTTTTTATGTGTTACTTGGCGATGTAAACTTTTGGCGACTTATCGAAAAATATCTGGCAGCCCTTGCCTAGAATAATAAATTAAAGAACCCCTACGTTCGCTTCCCTTCTTTGAGATAACCGAAAATTCATGGCTTGACTTATTCGAGTTCCGTAGGAGTTTAAAACGATCTCACGTAAATATTTCCTCTTCTGACAAATCTCGAAATACTTGGTGTACTTCTTCATTAAAATTCAGATTTACTGATTTTATTCTTCTTTGAATTATTTATTGTCCTTTGAATGTTTCTTAAGAAAGAATACTAATACTTTTAGGAAAAACTTTATACACTTATGTGTATTTAGAACTGTGTTTGTCACAGGCTGGCCAAAAAAATAGACTTTTCTGAAAGAAAAAATGTTTGACAGACGTCGAGTAATTATCAAATTACACCAATGTGTGAGGATTGATTATACAACTTTAGCTACGAGGGGTGCTATACCTGGTTAAATCTACATGAGCGGTTGTACCAGCTTTATCATTCATTGGAAACGTTTGAATTACTGTTATCAAACTTAATTACGGAAAAGATTTAGTTAAAAATGTTGCTCTTACATCCTAGTAATTTCCAAGGAATATCTGAAGCACAGCAAAACGGAACCCTTCTAAGGACCATTATATGTACACTACACATATACTGCGTCTTCTTAAGAATTTGCTGAATCATCGCATGGTTTTTCGATTCTCCAAACGGAAATTTAAGAAAATTGCCACAAAAATAGTATTCCCTCCGTAAAAGTTAAATACTCAAGCTCCAAAGAAGTAAAATATTCTTTTCATATCAAAAAAATAGGTTTTTGTTGCAGGAAAATTAACCTTTTCCCACAGTTTCCTTGACGCTCTTTATCGATAACCTCTCGTAAAGAAAGATATTTTGACACACTCAATTTTATTTATTTTGTAGACCTGAGAATTATTAATTTTTTTTTAAATTTCCAAGTTATTTATGGTAGAATTCTGGGTCAGACTTCTCCGATCACAGAATTAGTCATGAATTTAGAGCCACTTAATGCGATTACCATCGGCAGTTTACCAAGGGAAAGTTAAATTAGGTACTAATTCCACTTTTTCACGTTGAAAGTTTTGGGACGTTTCAAGCAAAATACGCCCGCATTTGTTTTTTGAACTAATCTCTGATGAACGCTATATGGCCGTAGAGGGTGCATTGCCCCTGGTAAATCATCAACGAGCTTCAACAGTGGTTTCAAGCCTCATCAATCAAGCGACTTGCGTCGCCATTATGCATATGTTACTGCTGATATGTGTTTTAATATTCCCCCTATAGCTTTGTTTTTCGTTCCAAAGCCAGACATTGGTATTCATGGAACACAGTGAATCACACGTTACAAATTAAGCACACTTGCTGCACGAAGCTCCTACTGACGGACGTTCTGTGAACATATGGTGACACACAAGGCTAATTGTGATTTGAAGTCCCGACCTGCAAAAATTGCCTGCAAAATTTGTAATTATGTAGCCGGTGATTCTTCGTCAGTTCGAAGATCTAAAATAGAATCAACTACTTATTGCTTCATCAGCAACAATTAATAGATCTGCACATGTAATGATGTGATTAAAAAAATAATCTAGTAAATGTTTGTTTTGAAGGAATTCTTATGTATATTTTGGCCACTGCCATTGAATAAAAATAAAAGTTTAATTTTATTTCCTAACCGGTTTTTTTAAGGCTTCTGAATTATTAAAATTACTCAGTTATAGAGGACGTTAGGAAAGCATAGAAAGAAGGCTCGATTTAAGCCTTCTTTGTTCCATATATGTTCGAGTCGCAAGGGACCTTTGTGGTTGATCCTGGCTGACGCACCTGTGAAAGACCATTCGCCCATTAAATGACAGATATTAAGACCCTAAGAAGTTACGTTGCTGGTACGTATTGCGTAGTGTATTAGTGCGGACGTATTTTTAAGATTTCCTTTTCCACGGGATAAATTTTAGCACAAGCTGAAGAATAATCAACTTGAATTTTTATTGAAGAGGAATGAATTTTATCTAATCAATGCAAGATTTACTGTTATTATTTGAGCGATTAGTTCTCGAAAATACGATAAAAATTTTATCAAATGTATTTCCGACGTAATATATATTTTTAAAGCATATTATAAATACACATTTTACAGCTGCGTGCAACACTTGTCTTGGCGAGTGCTTCAATTTTTTCTGACCAAAAAAATCTTAATATAGGCATATGTTGTTACTTGATTTGTCAAGAATCCGAATTTATTACGATATCTATGTACTAAAAAAACTAAAATATTCTTTCAGTGTAACTAGAATAGCTTAATTCTGTACTCAGCCATGTTTCACTAAAGTATCCTCATAGAAAAGGAGCGATAGAAATAATTTTGGAAAAACATTTCTTTTCATTGGCTTGAGTCGATACGAAAATCTGTCTGAAAATGTTAAATGTGCGAAGTGTGTTGTTAAATGTCTCAAAGAATGTGTAAATTGTATTGGAAATTAAACTTATATTACTTAATGGGGTAGTTGACATTCATGTAGCTGACTCTACTTGTAAGATAATACTTCATACCAATTGAAAATTCATTTTATAGCTTTGTAGTGAGGTCACAAACTATTTGTTGCTTTGAGAATTAAGAATTAATTCTGAAAGAAACTCGTGCCTAAACATTGTTCTTGGTCTTCTGAAATCGTCTTAATACCACGAGGATTTAATATGCACTGAATGGTTGAGGCCTTAACTTTGTAGAAATCCATGTTTAACTTAAGAAATTAATATTATCTTTGCTTTCTACAGAAATATATTTCTGTAGAAAGCAAATATTTCTGTATATATTCTGTTTTTATTAGGTAATCTACCGGTTAAGGTAGGTTTTTGGATGGACACAACTATCAAATAAACATTTTGTGACTCCCCACCTAGCAAACTAATCTATATCAGGTCCCTCTTCATCTCGGTGTACTTCTTTCCTCCCTTCATCCCGTCCAACATCCCTATCCTGTTCCTACCCTTACCTCGCTTGCCCAACGTTCTCCCCTCTATTACCATCTTCAACATTCCACTACCGCTCAATACGCCTTTCATCCATTTTTCCTGCCTCCATAGGATTTCTCTCAACAAACCCCTCTCCTCCCCCACCATTTCTAGTACTTCCTCATTTGTTTTCCTTTCGGTCCATTTCACCTTCTCCATTCTTCTCCACACCCACATTTCAAAAGCCTCCAATCTACGTCTATCCTCCTGCTTCAGCGACCACGTTTCCGCGCCGTACATAGCTACACTCCATATCAGAGTTTTTACGAGTCTTGTCTTAACATCCCTACTCAATGTCCCCGTCATCAACTCCCTCCTCCTTGAGAAAGCCTCCTTGCCTAGCGCAATTCTTCTCCTTACGTCCCTACCACTTTGACCGTATTGGTCCAAAACACTTCCGAGATATGTAAACTGCTCTACCTGCTCTATTCTTTCCCCGCCTATTTTAATATTTAGCTTAGCCTTTTTCTTTCTGGAAAATCGCATAACCTTTGTTTTATTAATATTGATTCTCATCCCATATTTATCGCACTGAACCTCCAATTCACTCAACAATGCTTGCAACCCCTTGGCTGACTGAGCAACTAATGCTTGGTCATCAGCAAACCTAACCGATTTTACGAGTTCCCCTCCGACTTTCATTCCTACCTCCAGTTCTTCCCATGCCTCTTTAATCATTTCCTCTACATATACGTTGAACAGTACCGGTGACAATGGGCAACCCTGCCTTACACCTCTTCTGTATATATATATATATATATATATATATACAGAAAGATATATTCTTCTTCTAAGAATAAGCTTCTAAGAAATATATATATATATATATATATATATATATATATATATATTTCTTAGAAGCAAATTTCTGTGTATATATATATATTTCTCTAGAAAGGAAAGATAATATTAATTTCTTAAGTTAAGGATTTAATATGCTTCTCAATGAGTTCAGGGTGGCCAATAAGTAATTAAAGGTTTATTTTTATTGTGATTTTCTTGGGTATGATTCTTCTAACGCATTAATTTTCAGGTACTTTCAAAATTGGTTCACCTCTTCTTTTATGATAAATATTGAGGAATTCATAAGGAATGAACACAGTATACAACAACGTCGAACCTTTTGAGGGCATAATGAAAGAATTTAGAAGTATTCACGAAGATTAATTTTTTTGCATTTCCACTTGATCATCAGACTTCGCATCTGAATTTAATTATTTATCCAAGAAATTTTTGGAAATCGCAAGGTCGATAGTTAATACTTTAACACGATTCAAGATATGGAAACCATAGTTGAAATAAAGATTCTGATGTCCATATAAAATACGAGTAATTCCATGAAGTGAAGCCAGAAAGTGTTAAGTACGAAGGAAGATACTGATGATAGGGGTCCTGTTGCCCACCAATGCTGTTTGATGTACGAAATATAGTTAAATTTCCTTGATAAACGCATCAATATTAGCCATTGAATAAGGAATTGAACTACTTGAATGCTATTCTTATCAGAGTTACCAGAGCGAAAAGAAACTTGAGAGAATATATCTTATATGGAGACAAGACGTACGACAATAATGCCTTCTTATGACCTCACTCCAATTGTTAAAATGGTATCTTATAACACTCGCAGATGGGCACATTATCATACACAGACCCTTCCAGAAAATCCCAGAAAACAAGCATTTTTAAATTACTTTAGAATCCCGAAATAAATGCACTTTCACCTCCTATGTTGAACGCATATATAGACAGAGGTTAAATCTACGACGAATAGTTATCAAGGTTAAAGCGATTATTTTTTAGGCTCTCAATAAACTGAATTGCAGAAAGGTAGTACCTCTTGTTTTATTGTGTTCACATGGAACTAAAAATAACTGTTACCGATGCTTAACGTTGAGATACGATGCGTAAGATACCTCTCATGTTTTAAAACTCAACCCTTCCCATCTTCATAATATTCGGGAATAAAAATAACGAGTTAAGGGAAGCCATAGTGGCTGTACTTGAAGTCGTTTGACTTAACAACGTATTGTATACAACATTTGTATAAAACTATTTAAAATAATATCAAGAGCTGTCAAACCAATTTCCAAAGCTAGGACATTTTTTTAAACACTGAAATATTTTTATCATGGTTTTTGGGTCCATGAAATTTCCTAGATTTGAAATGCAGTGGAGGAAATTATGTTTTCTGTCGATGTAATTGGTCACTCATGACAGTCTGCTTCGTGAAGCTTTGCCCCTTAGGTTGCTCTTTTGATTTTAAATTTCTTTTCCAAATTAGAATGCTCTATTCAAACGGAAACCACAGAACTCTAACGTACAGTTTCTAAGAAGTTGATGGGTCGGCGTCGGCAGATTCCTACATACGAGAGATTAGTAGTTCGGCATAAATTAGCGTCGACTTCTCCCAGCAAGTCATTTAAGTTCGGTTCGAGAAGTCAAATGAAGCTCTCTTTATGATTGCAGACACTCACGAATTCCGTCGCTGGACAATAATAGTTTACTTTAACCTTAAGAGCGGGATAATTTATGGTGTTGTAAGCCCATGTTTCTAGTGATTTGGGAACATGACCATCGTTAGCGCTTCAGATGCTAGATAGCTAAAGTGAGTACCTTTTTTTTTGATTGTCAATGAAACATGCAAATTATCCTAAAGTCTATAGCAATTTTCTTTGCCAATTTTTTAATCTCATCGAATCTGGAAACGTAAATTATTGGTGTATAATGAATAAGTATATTAGCATAATCACGGTCCTCTTTAATCCTAAGTTCTTTATTAAGTTATATATATTCCTCCAAGATTTGCATTGTATTTTCTGTTTTTTTCTCTCTTCAAAGAATTAATAATACCACTCTTTTACAAAGTTTTGAAAGTGATGAATCACATTTTGGTGAAGAATGTTTGGTGAATCATCGCACAGACAACACATTCTGCAAAACTGATAAAATTGAAGGACATAATCGGAGAGAAAAAATAAATATACCTTTACTCTTTTTCGCAAATCGGAAGAGAAATCCATGGTGGATGAGACAAAAAGAGAATTTAACTTTTATTTTACCCATTATTAAGCTAATTTGCTCATATTCCAGCTTCCGTTTTAGTTAAAGATAATTACTTGTTCTCAATAAACATTTCTCATATCTTTTTGATGATTAAACTTTTTTTAGGATTCTTATAATTCCGGGAGCTTGTTAGATATTTTTTTGATTGAAAGTTTTTTTCTTATAAGCTGTACCTTTCTTAAGGGGGGTATGAAATTTTAGGATGACAGAAAATAAATTCAAAGTAAATATACGAGATTGAGCATATGTATATATGGTGGAAGAGGAATATGTAGGACTCGATAGTTCGCAGTATTTGATTATTCATTAAAAACAATATTAATCTGAAACAAGTGTACTAAATTATTATTGAAGTGTTTATGGCAATATCATCATAAGTCACCCGTTAATATAAAATGATTGAAGGCACAAATACATTCAAAATGTACAATGTCACCAGCACCTCAGTTATTCATGCTTGGAATATTCCTAGTTTTCTTAATTATAACTGCTAATGATAATAAAAAGTGTTAGGTGTTGGAATTTATTATCTTTCTGAGCACAATTGTAATTAAAGTAGACCATTTCTTAGCCAGTGGACAGAGGAGAAAAATATTCTTATTAGCATCATGTTAATTATATAATTAATTCATTCCCCAAGGGTTAATGAAATATTCCGTTCGACTGAGCATGATTTTTAATTTTCTGAGCAATCAAAATTGTCTCTCTCTGTATTTCCTAATTTATCAGTATAATGTTTCCTTTTGATCAGAGAATTTTTGGAGCTAATTCGGCCTATTCAAGGAAAATGTATGTAATGCCAATCGTAATGTGTACATTCCTCCTCGTCATATTTGTGTCATCCATCCTCGTTAAATTTATAATTATAATATATTATTTTATTTAAATAAAACTTCAAAATATTATAATTCAAAATCGTAAGTAATTATTCACCTAACCTAACTATTTCACAGTGATTTAGTTTCTTGAATAACTAATTAGAAATATTTTTTTGATCGAGGCAAGCTAAAATGGAATATCTCTGAACTCATAAGTAACTTCCTGAAGTAGACATCAATGGTAATTTTATTTAAAAGACTAAATCAGATGTTAGCTTAGAAAGCTAATTACGAAAAGTACTTCCTAAGGGCTCTCTTTTGGGGAAATAATAGTGCACTCTACGAATGTTGAACCTTGATTTTCTCCTGTAGAATTATGAAGGACAACTCCAGGAAATGTTTCACGCAAGAAACTTCAGTGATAGTGCACTTATGTACATTTGAGAAAGATTCAGAGCCAGTATGAACGTCACGTTTATTCTTCTGCTATATATTGTTTCATTGGCCAAATATTCAAGATAAATACGTGGGAACTCGTTTTTCATTCACCATAGCTAACGGTTATTTTCCAAATATTAATCGGCGTAATAAAGAAATCTTCTAAATAAATTCATCCCTAGTTTAATGGCTATACGATCTACGTTTAATGGCTCGTAAAGTCTTTGTCGTCGTAACATGCCATATTTATTGACAGACATACTCCCAAGTCCGCAAGAAATATCGGTAAAATGATGAACAAGTATTCAGGGAAACTCAAACCTTTACACTAGAGTTCAAAATTCGATTTTTTTCATCGACACAGAGTTTATCTTTAGGCTCATTGAAGAAATTAAACATGGAACAGCCAATAAAAATTTGATTAGACTGTCTGCTGCGATTGCAGTCGTGATGCTCGATGAAAATTTTTTCCGTGAATTTTTATGATCCGGGAATATTTGTATGATAATGAAAAAGAAATTTAATTTCCAAACACAGTATATGCAATGATGTATATTATTCTAAATATTTCGGTCGGGAAATAATATCTTTTACGAAACGAAATTTTACGAATTTTGATATGAAGGATTATGCAAGCAGGTTTTATAATGCAACAATTTCAGAGAGTAAAAATCATTCGCCTTGACCGGGATTCGAACCTGGATCCCTCGATATCCGGCCGAGTGCTTTTACCAATTAAGCTACCGAGACATCCTCTTACACTCTGAAATTTTTTGGGGGCTTTAAAGGAACAAGATGTTCTTGACCCTTTACACCTTTTTCTTTAAAGGAACAAGACATCTTGTTCCTTTAAAGCCCCCAAAAATTTCAGAGTGTAAGAGGACGTCTCGGTAGCTTAATTGGTTAAAGCACTCGGCCGGATATCGAGGGATCCAGGTTCGAATCCCGGTCAAGGCGAATGATTTTTACTCTCTGAAATTGTTACATTATAATGCACACATAGCGGGTGACTTCGTTAAAGTTACTGTTACAGTTTCTTGAAACAAGCAGGTTTTATCTACGATTTTAAAATGTTCCAACTAATCATACATATGATGTTCAATTACATATGATGCATGTAACTAATTATATTCGGTTACCTTAAAACGTTCAGAGTTAATATTCTGACTTAAGCCACGTAGATTTTCTTATCATCAATCGAGCATCGATGCGCGAGTTTGATAAGCAATGAATGAGTACCAGAGGTTTAACAGAATAACGTGATAATTGTACTGCAAACGGGCGTAAATATTATTACGTAGAATGATATTCAAACGTCAATATGCATTATACACATTTTTTTCTGATAATACAATGCATATCGATGTATTTCTTCAAAGTAAGGGAATTCGCTTCGTAGATTCGCCCTAAAAGTGTCGCTAGTTTTCCATCCACCCAACCAACTACCAGCGGCCTCTCTTTGCTCTAGCGATAATGGTCTCGACCACTGACCCTTCCCGAAGGGATACATTTCCATTGTGGATAAGAAAGGAAACAGGAATAGTCCGAAATATACGCCTGGAGGGGAGCGATAATTTAGCGGGAAATTGGAAGTTCTGAGAAAATAAAAATGGAAAATCGGGAACATTCGGAGGCCGTTTACCTCTTTTCTTTTGAAAGGGTCTGTCATATCGCTGCTCAAAGTTAGCTTTATTGCGTTGTATGAGAAAAGTCTAGGTTTATTAGTGAAGGTTTAAATGGGGAAATGGCGACGACGCTACAATTAAACATGGTGTAGGGGTATACATATTTTTATCAATAAATCAGTGTTAGTAGTGGCGTAAGAGATAATAAGAGGTAATAATTGAGGTGGAAGGTACTCTACCTAAATGCAGAGATCAGTTTTCTTTGCAAACCACATTCCTCACAGGGGGGAACTAAAAATTTTTAAAATTTAAAATTCAGTCCCATTAGTAGCGTATTAATAGAAAGTCCTAAATCAATTATTAGAAAATGGATGGGAATTGCGTTACAACTTGAGGGTATAATCATAATTTTAAATGTGAGACAAGTTCATTTCAGAGTTAAGGATGAAACAATAGAATGATTTTAGCAAAGTTTTAAAATAGTATATCGAAACCGTAAAATATAACATCATCCAATTGACTATATGAACCTACCTTATTCTATCAATACAATTTGAATGTAAATCTTGAAGAAGAATGAAAAAGAGACATAAAGAAATATTTACTCCTAACCTAATCATAAAATTTCATTCTAACACGGTATGCCTCTTTAATCAAGGGAAAACAAGAACACAGTTTGAATCGATGGATGGTTCAGCAGGCATATGTTTTGAGGCATGAAATCAAAGGCCAGATGTTAAGTCTAAACTATGCAAATATGTGATGATGGAAAATAAGCTGATCATCTTTTTGGTACATTGGGCAACCTACCGCTCTCGGCCGATAACGCAGCACAAACGTCGAATTCTGACTCAGCAGAGTGCGTGCGTAAACATTAGGAGTTCGCCCATTGGGAAACAGGGCCATATGGTGACCCAGCTTATCTATATCTATCTCTGTGGGCATTTTGCATGAAAGCAAGACAAAAGCAAATGAGGAACCTCGGAAGAAATAGTGGCTCATGTGCCAATCCTTAGGAATAAACAGAATTTTGGATTCATCCAAGTTTTAAATTCATTTTCCGGCTTGGGAGATTTTTCACGGTCCATAAATGTTAGATAGTTATCCTGGACGTCCAGTATCATTAATGTAAAATGAACAAATACGACATCTTCTGTAAATAATACGATATATTTATATCTATCATGTTTCAAAGGAGGACACTCCAACCAAGAAATCGTCTTCAGAATCGACGTCATCTTCAGAATTTGATTCTGTACGTAGATAATGGCGGAATGTATTTCCTCAGTGTTTCTGTGAATAAATGTTTCAATCAAAATTCAAATGTATTCGTGTCGTCACCGAAGAACGTTCTTCTTTGAAGAAGACAGGGCAGTCTGACCTGAAGAAGGAAATATCTTGGTATATTATTATCATTTATTTTGAAATAATTTGTCTTCATCCCTTTATAACTTTGAAAGTTATAAATCTGCTTTCCTTCACCGATGTATATAAATGCTGTTTAAATAGCAGTAATTGATCTGGGACAAGTTTTACCTAGGCTGAAAATGACCTAAATAATATTTGTTCCAAGTACTTCACAGTACGTTGACCTCTCTTTCTCATAGGATAATCTTCAGCCTGTTTACTCACTTCTTTAACGCAGGATTTTATTTGAAAAATATATATTAAACATGATAAAAGAGATTAATGTAAGCCTACTACCAGTTTGAGCCTTTGAATTACATATTAAGCTTAATCAAAGTGATATTCCTTCCAAGGGAACCTCGTTAGACAGAAAATACGCTCAAGGTAACGCGAAGGTCGTGAAATAAAATCTCACCGCAGGCATTAAGATGTGAAGTTAGCCCATTTATTTTTCTAAATACATTGAACTGTTCAACATGTAAGACATTGGATTCAGGATGTAAAAGCAACGAGTAATAGGGACTTCACCACGTGAAGAACGTGCTGAACCATTAATGTTTCTCCTTAGATTCCCTCAGTGATTCATCTGGGAATAATAAATCTGGGTCCAGTTCGGTCTTGCTACTACCCTCTTCCCCTAGCCCAAGTGTGATTTCCCGCTGTGAGGAATGCGCGCGGCACTTTGCCTTCGTTTCCTTTTTGTACAGCTCTAAGCTCATAGTGTGCTGGTGGGCAGTTATTGCTGTTACTACATTTGTGTTGTACTTGTTTGTAAAAAGCCGTTCCCTGTCGGCTTTCCTTTCTTGTTAAGATTTCATAGTCTATTCTTAGTTTTAAGTTTCTTTTTCTCGCAAACCCCACTTTCACTTAATCTATTTTTGTTTTTTCAATGTCATGCGTTTCTTATGTAGAATGACCGGTACGGGTGAGACTTCTCTCATCGGAACGGTGTGTACTTGCCCGTTCGGGCAGTCAATTAACATTTCGGCTGGGAATAATAATATGGCCATATGAGAGCATTTGAATACTTTTATGTCACATTTCCATTGTAAACTTCAACTGGGGTTGCTAGTTATATTTAGAGGCATAATATTTTTTCACTTACATCCGGAAAGAAATGAAATATTTAGCACTTTTTATCACGACGAAATCTGAAAACATAAGTAACGATAAATTATGTTTCTCGCCTGGGAAAATTGCGGGTGCTTCTTTTCTTCACAGTTGTTGATTTTAAATTCAGCTAAAATATTTAGACGAAGAGGAACCTTACTTGGGTAATGTCAATACAGCGATTTATTTTGATTTTCGTTTTGTCAAAAATGCTACCACATATGTCGTGTATATAATGGAAGCAATGTTTCCGGGCGGATCGCTCGCGCAAGGGACGGGCATTGTTTCTATAACTTACTATATGTCGCGAAATTTTGGAAATATATTATGTCAGAACAAGTAGTGATAGCTCGGATATGTTGTACGAATTTTTTTTTCAGTAATCACCTATTAATTATTAGTTAGTAGAGGTAGTTTTGCATAGATATGGAAATTCCTCATATACTTACCAGCTTTAGATACCCATAAAGGGTATCTAAAATAAAACCAATTACAACAAAGATGGAAGTTTGAGGCGGGATGTTGGTGAATGGGAACATGATTAACTACCAAAATGCCAATTTTCCGCTGATTAAAAACACTTTTAATTACTATTCAGGTTTCGATGCATTGCGTCATCAACAGGTGATGATTTGGTACATCGAAACCTTTCTCGTAATTAAGAGACTTTTAATCCATTGGAAAATTACTTCTATGTCGTTAATCAACCAATTATAAAATCGAGTATGGCAGCTGAAATAATTTTCAATGGGCCTATTTAATGTCATAATACAATCCAGAGGAGACTTTTTTAACTGATCCACGACTGCGTCGCTTAAAATGTCTGCTCGTTGCGTCCCCGAATGCCACTGAGTTCAAAACTTCAGAACATCATTCAAACACTGGGGCGGAACCGCGGAGGAGGTCTAAGTAAGCTTCAGGAGAAAAACTTGGTTTTGAAAAAATACGTTTATTTCGTTTGAATGCACTAACTCAGTTTTTTACCTTTCGCAGGAGTATTCCATGATTAACCACTACTAATTAATTAGCCAGAGAAGTATTTAAAGGGGCCGCACGGTTCGCTTTTGAAGCAGTTTAAGAAACCCTTTTAACATCAATCAGGATATCTCGAGACTTATTCAAAATGACTCATGCATTATGCATGTAATACCTCTTCTTAAACGTTTCACTTCATGATTTGCCCAATAATCATTCGGTGTTGTTTTACTTAATGCCCCTCCACCGATAGTTTTAACCTTGATTTTAAATTTACGCGTACGATATGACGCATTACAAATTCTAATATGTTTCACTTCATCCACTGATGTCTACGCCAACGCTGTACCATATGTGAGGGTGATATTATATTTCTCCAGGTTTTGTATTGCTCCGTTTTTCTTTGTTTTTTGGTATAAAATTCCACCAACAAGCACTAATATCATTAAAATTGCTTGGGAGGACATTGCAATTCATTTCGTTATCAATAAGTCAGCAGATTGTACTGTCGTCTGCGGACGATTGTTATTTTCAAATGAAAAGGTATTCATAAGCTTACGTGTGAATATTGGGATTAAGTTTTTTTTTATTGTTTCCAGTTATTAATTGAATACCGAGCCTGTGAAATCATATAATTAACAATTATTCGTATTTCATCAAGTTCAAAAATCGTCATATGCGTCGTAGACAAGTTAGCTGTCGTAAGTGAAATAAGTGTGTGGGAAATAACCTTAGGAATAATTTTACGAAAAGAAACGGGTTAAAAGCAAGTTATCCTGGTACAATATTTCAAAATGAGCTAAAGTAAACTTCTTTTAGTCCATGTTTATCCCTAAATCTCTGCTCAGTGAAACCTCCTTTAAAAATATCTGCGATAAAGTATGCATAAAACGTTTTCCCACTACACACTAAATGTCTTCAAAAATGAAATTTTACATGGGATGAGATAATACTGTTCCCCTCGATAAAATAGCACTTAATGAAAAATATTCACTTAAACAATAATAATCAGTGAATATATCGCTTTTGTCCAATGGCAAAATGTATTTGTTTATTTTTTGAACCTCCTTCACATAGTCGATTGCTTTTTTTTTCGTGACCTACTTAAATAAACGCAAAACTGTATCGTCCCTTCATCATGCCGTGATGTCATTCTATGGAATATAGTGCATCGTTTCCGATGATATCGCGACGCGTTACAAAAAAAAACAAAACTCAGGACGTGATTATTACTATCATTTCTGCGAACGAAAATATTTTAATTTCACATTTACTCATTGATTTAAATTTTAATTGGTAGGGCACATAAATCGTGTCCCCGTCCCTACTTACTGGAGGAATGTCCAGCGACGTCGGAAAGCAAAGCGGAGCACGGGCTCTCCATATCCTACGTGGTTGATGCACGCATAACCACGTCCAGGCCATAAATATGGAAATAGGGCGGCGCAGAGGATTCCGCGGTAAGCGTGAACGGTTAGAAACGGCCCGATTGGCGAGGTGGGCTTGGGAAAGAAAAATTTCTGGCGGCGGTGGTGAGGGGGAGGAAAACGTGAGGGGAGTGGATTCCAAATCGATGCGTACCACTTCCATCTCTTTTGCCACCGCTTCCTCATCAGCTCCTCAGATTTCCTTTTTGGCGAAAGGAATGTAAAAAGAGAAAGGGTCCAGAACCTAGAGTCGCGAAGTAGGGAAGGATAAAGGAGCTGAACTGCATCTCGGTTAGTAATGGGCTCCATTTCGATTTCGGCAACACATATCGAGACAGTGATTTCAAATTATTATAAATTCATCGTTTCATCTACATCTCTATAATGCCCGACAGGCCGCCGCAAGGGCGCGTGGCGGAAGGCGTTAGGTCACCACTCGTAAAAGGAAACAAAATCACATTCAAAACCAACACATATGTTAACACATTAGCAAAGTTGGTGAGCCAACCACATGCCGTGGACCTTTACTTGTGTAGACCGTAGCTAACCACCATCTCTTTCAGATGATTTAAGGTATATTTGTTGGCAGCTTCCAATAACCATGCTTCGACAACGTCATGCGTTAACGTCGTACGTGGAGGTCGATCAAATAGAATATTTTTGAAGTATATTGCACATTATCTGACTCCATCAAAAGTTACTGTTGCAAAATCTCCTGCAGCTTATGGGTTTAGGATATTTTTAGTTGGCTTCCACCTAGGAGAGTCATTTAATGCTCGGTAAACTGCAGGGCAGCGTAACCGGTTTGATTTGCAAGTAGCCCCTAATAAATATTGCTAGCAATAAAAACAAATTTCATGATCTGATTTTCACGTCTGAATCGTGTCCCACGTGCCGAATTGTGACTGGGAGGTGTTGATAGAAAACCACCCTTGGACACCCGAGTTTAGTCGCTAGGAAGGACATAAATTTAGTCTCACTCTTAGAGTAATGCATTAAAACAGGTGGTTGTAGAAGAATATTTAACTATTTTAGGAATGGATTATGGATAATTACTTTAAAGTTAAAGAATTTGAAGCATAAACTTTAAAGGGAAAAATCTATGAGCTATTAGTGTTTGGCCAATCTTAGATTGCAAGCAGTAGTTTTACGTGGATTTCTTATGGAAGTTAATGCACAAAATCTGGGGTCAAACGTAAGACTTAAGGTGCGCGAAACGTAGTTTTTTATCTTTTTGAGTGGCAATACTTATTCTTATTCAAAGTTTCAAAGTTATTCAAATTCTGACTCTTGGAAAAATTGAGCATTTTAAAAAAACATTGAGATTCCCGCTAATATTTTTATATTCAGGTAAGACGGAAGACATGTTGGCTTAGCCATGCTTGATTGGCATAAGCTAGCTTTGTTTAATTAATTCCCTAAGTATTTTTACTCTAATGGGTTCTCAAGAGACACTAATATTAATTAAAGGTGTTTGACATACCTATATTAACACCTCTTCTTTTACCTTTCATTACATTATCCACCGTCCCTTGTTTTAAGTAAATATTAATTAATTTAGTGTATTAGTTTCAGAAAATGGTTGTTCTCAACGAAGGCTTAAATTGACATTGATCGCGAATCTCAACATGTTCTGACTAACTTTTTATAGCTCTACTTAAGGTGATTTCAAATTATTTTGTCATTTTAAATTCTTCAATTTTGATGAAATAGCTTTGATGATGCTTATTTTTTTCAATCATAGTTCAACATTTTAAAAAATACCATAATCAAGGAGAAAGCGTGTAGTGAAACTATGTCTGTGGTACTTAAAAGATGCAACTGCGGAGGAAATAGATGTGCTAGGATGTGCTTATATTGCAAATACATGTATCTATGATTTAACTAATTAGGATGATATTTGTTAAAGTGTACACGAGCCAAATTTATCCAACTATATTGTGCTAACTATACGGTAACTATGTGGAGGGTCATCTCTTGTGGCCTTACTGATCTTGAGGCATTGAACATTTGAGCTAAGAGCGATATTTAAATTCTATTGTGATCAAGACCAAAAGTCTCGAAAAAATAAATAAGGTTCATATACGAGTATGTTCTGAATTTGGAGTGAAGGGTATTTGGGAATTGTGCGTGATAGAACCTGCATTTACTCTTCAATAGGCGCCATGACGAACTTTTCTGCGTGAAATGAGTGTAACAGGGAATAAACTCATTTATTTTACCACTGTCTTGGCATTTATAAGTTCCCCATACCTTTGCTTGCTAGAGCTGACACCGTTTGCGCTATCTGAATTTATATCAGATCCGGTCAAGGATCGTAGCGAGAACTCAAGAAAAATTAAGTATCAAAGGAACAATCGTGTAAAATCTGAGAAAAAAAACATTAATAATTATTGCACCATTATGCAGCTGCAATGCAGCTGTGTGACGAATCGAAAAGAAAAAAATCCACTCACAGTGCAAAACAATACATCTTGAAGTTAGAAGTCACAATTTCATTCAATTGGAGTATACTTTTTACTCAGAATAGGAGGCAGCAGAAGGTGGTGGATGCTGCAGAAGAGAAAAATAAATACCAACTGCAGTGCGAATGTGCTGGCAGTTACAAGTAGAGGAATCAGTAATAAGAGTAAATTTATTACTTTGAAGCTTAAAGAGGTGTGATTTAAGTTACTCATTGATTCCTTGAAAAACACCTTAAGTCTGAAATGATAATCTCTTCGAATAAGAATTGTTACACTACTCTTTTATGAGAACGATTTTAAAATTGGTGTTTAGAGTGGAATACTTAATGAAGTCCTAAATCAAAGAAATACTTTTAAAATTATGCTAGGTAGAACATATAAATTAATAGGAAAGTCACACGAATCATATTGAGAACAAGAAAACGTCCTTAATTGAATGTATAGAAAAGTGATAAGCAGTCAATTCACCAGTTAAGATGCAGAATAGTCCACCGATCAAGACTGCCTTTTAAAATACGTGTGATCTACCTAAGTACTGCCACATTTATTGGTCCCCATGGTGACAATAAATAGATAGTCTAAATAAGGTATTCTAATTTTAAATAAGGGATTGGTAGAGACTCATTTTTCCTTTAATTGGCTGTTCCACGATTGCATACATCTGCTATTTCTTAGTTTCTGTTATTATTTATTTGAATTATCTACTTTCCTCAAATAGAGCTTTCGACAAGTTTTAATTACATTTTGCATAATAGCGTCCATTAAATTTAAGGTAATGCTTTATGCATGAGTAATTACTGCTATACTCATTAATATCTCGAAGACGAAGATGCATTTTGGATAGCTTTTATGAGCGCATTATCTTAGGAATCAGTCTGCCCTTCAAAGATTTAAACAAATTTCACACTTCCTTGTAGCGGGGATAATATCTATGGTCTGCGAGTTTCCGCATTTCCCACATTTCACGGAATTTAAGGCGGCAGACATGACGTTGTCAATTTCGTCCTCGCAATTAAAGTTGCCACTTTCATCTGGCTCCGTCGAATTTGTCGACGATGCCCGGGCGCCTCACCGCCCTCCTTTCCCTCCTCCTCCCGTTACTTATCCAAGGCTTTCGGAGCCCCGGACTGAATCAATGCCCCAGTGTCTATTGTGAATTTTTGCGTTCCTGAACGCTGCGGCCTTATATTACTTGCCTTGGTCAAACGTTAAAGAATGCGCCAGAGGCGAAGAAGGAATTTTCAAATCCACGGCGAGAGCAAAAGAAGTTGACGAGGAGAGAGATGGAGGGACGGAGAGGGAGGAAAAAAAGGGCAAAGGGGTAGGAAGGAGGGAGGGGTTGGGAGGCAAAGGAGGTAGTGGTAACGAGGCAATGGGAGGAGGACGTGACGGAGATTTGGGAAAGAGAAAGGTTGGCGCAAAATATGGGCTCGAAATAAGGCAGAGAGTGGAGCGAGGGAGGGTGGGGTAGAGAGAGATAATGACATTTGGAAGTTCCATTTGTGCGGGGGCGTGGGAGGTTCTAGGACGCAGGGCGGGGAGGCACGAGGGGGGGGTTGGGAGAGAAAAAAAAGAGAGCAACGATTCTCGCAAATGGTTCCCTCGTTTCTCATTGTCATGCGCACTCCCTCCGCCGTCGGTGTACTTCCTCCTCCCCCTCCCCCATTCTCCAACCCCCCCACCCTCCTTCCTGCCCCTCTCTCTCTCCTTTTTCATCTCCCCCCCCTCCCTTTACCGAACTCGCAACTCTACGCAGTTTCCCTCCGCGCCTACCCTCCCCTCTGCTCCTTTCCCCCTCAATCCCCGCCCCAATAAAAGGGGCACCTCTACCTTCAACAGCCGCAAAACAGGACGTGCGCGTGTATGGGCCCCAATTTTTTAGAGTGCGCACAACGAAGCCCGCTTCTTATGCTGAGCGAGGCGGCATTTATTCCCTATTTCTTTTATTCCAAATCCCTTCCTCCTCCTCCTTCTTCCCCCCCTCACCCTGTGCACCCTCGCTTCCTCCTTTAACCCCACCGTTCCTTCCTGCTTCTTCGTCTGCTCTTTATTCTCCAGTAGACGTCCGCCCACTCCCCCACTTCCCCTCCTCCAGACCTCTTCTCATATCCCTCCTCCTCCTACCTCATCCCTTGGGTGGTATAATTCTCTCTCTCTTTCTCTCTGTCTTCATCCGCGCCCTGAATCCCGCGAACATTTTTGCTGGGGAAAAAATCACTCTTGTTACCCGCCCGAGTTTCCATGCGTGCGCGGATCAATGTTGGTGTGTGTGTCGGTGTGTGTGTTTGCATTTGCTCCTCGCTGGCGTCTGGATAATCGTTTGTCGTTGAGACCTGCGTGCTTTTCAACCGTGCAATGGGTGCTATTTATTTATCGTTGAAATTGAAGATATTAAATCTGTGGTCTTTTCATTTGAATCCTTTTTCACGTCATCACTGAATTGATTTTGATATGTTCATCATTATCCACCCGTAACAAATAAGGTGATTTGCTAACCTTTTACTTTCACCTAGCTGTAGTAAATTATAATCAAAGGGTAAAAATTTTCAAAGCAATACTTCTTGTCAACAATTTCAATAATTCTCTAAGCCTGTATGGGAAGAAATTAAATTCATCTAACTTTAAAGATAGATACATTTTATTTCAGCCGCAATCACAAATTTTAAAAAACTCCTTGCAAGTATATTGGTATCAGTATCTGTTATTAATTTATAATTTGATATCTTTAACAAAGTAGAAATACTTAAAACCAGGAATATAAATATTGATATTCGAACTTGATTTCGATTTATTTAAATTATGGCATTATAAGAAATATTCACGATCAGCACAGTTGGCCGTGAAAATGTGCTCTGAGTTAATCGTGGTAGAGCAGTGATGGATGGCATAAGAATAAAAAAGTTTAGAAATGGTTAAGAACAGCAATGGCCCTTCGCATTAAAGTATGGATTAATCCCATTAAAACCAAGCTCACGATCAGGATAAGTGTTAAAGTGAGTAGCGTTTCGTACCGCGATGTATTTCTCGAGCACCCGTTTAATTGACGCTCTCGCCCACCGATTTGCATCAACGCCAGATGCCTTTTTATTTTCTTTCCCGCTAGCCGTCGTTCGTTAGGCACTTAAAAAGGTTCCCTTCGTAGCCATCCATTACCTCGCGGAACGGAACACGGGAGGAGTAACGTCTTGTCATTATCTAGTCCTAGACTTTTAAACTCCCGAAGTGCTTGCTTTGATTGCGGATCGCTTGGCTCGCTTCCGGGTGTTGAAACAGATTTAAGCTCTTCCACCCTTCCCCGCTTTGCCCTACTACCCTTGTCCTCCCCGCCTTCCTGTACTCGAAGCACACCGAGAATTAGAGAAAAAAGAGAGCCGAAAATCTTCGGCGCGCAGTGAATTCAACGGCTTCGATTAAAAAAAATAACACTCTTTGGATGCATTCACGGGCAGGAAGGGGGGGAGGAGGGAGCCGCCCGAACGATTCGTGGTGCTTCAATTTACTCCCTTCTCGCCGCACCTAACCAGGTGCACCCATTTTGCCCGCGTGCATTGAAGATGAGGCTGACAATTTGAACGGAATTCTCCAATATGGAGCCAATGCGTCAGCGGCGAAAGATCGGAGAAGCAGTTGCTCCTCAAGTCACTTAAAACGCAAAGTTGATGAAAAAGGTGACTTCTCACGCTGCTGAAGTCTGCATGATTTTAGGAACTCATTGCGGAATTGATGCCATGGGTACGAAATGGAATAGATGGTGCGAGACATGCAAGTGGAAATAGAATTGAATAAGGCAAAAATATTCCATTTCCAAGAATTTTAGAAGCTTTTTTTTTAAATAATCAACTGCCTAACAGAACACAACAGTAAAGATGGACCTTTTAGAGATGTTGTAATATTTAGAGCGGGGATATTCTTTCAAAAACTTGCATTCGTTAAAGGAGAATTCCTCAAATATCAGGTTCCTAACCGTCATATTTGAGCGTAGATTGGAGGACTTTAAATATGTGAACATGATAGAATTATCCTCGAACAATCAGGTTATTGAAGAGTGTAAGGCAGAAGGTAGTTCTGAGAAGGGGGAGTTGCACAGAAAAAATCAAAAGCAGGCGAGAGTGGATAGAGGAGTATAAAAATATTATGGGATATTATAGCCTCTCATTGAAGGAAAAGTGTCTAAATATTTCATTTTCGTATCGCAGCGGTTTTTGCTTTTAAATTTTCTTTCCTATTTGTAAGCCATGGCGTACGTAATCTTCCTACGGGAGCTTAGGATTATCTTTGGTATAATTGTTCTGACGCGTACTATTTTCGTCCGTTTGAATCCATCTTATCCTTGCTTCAACTTGGATTACGATTTCAGCATCGCACTGGTTTTATTTTGATGAGAATTATGGGAGAGCATAGTAAGCAGAGTTGGGCAAATAAGATTAATTTGAGAGGCATGGAGAAAATTGAAAAGTTTGAGAAACATGATGATGAGGAAAAGGATTTAATGAAACTGTACTTGATTTGATAAGAGACAATTTTTCCCTATTTTCAATAGTTCCATTCCTTAAAGAGTGAATCGAGGAAGCATTACTCGGTTGTTCCTATCAATAAGAATTTAATGATGTGTGGAGACTTATGTTATGATATTTGAAGAAGTCCTTCGATAATATATGAGAGGCTATTTCAATGCTACAACCCCTCCATGATATCTGAAACGGAAATGTCTTTGTTGGTGATATGTGTAAATTCTCTAGATCAGGAAAATATGCAGACCCTTTCCTCATGAAGCTTGATCCGATCTTTTTAAAATACTTATTCAACCAGAAGGCTCATGATTTAAATAAATTCGATATGGCTCATTTAGAATGTATTCCACCGTTTGGTTTAACTTTTACTGCACCCTCTCCGTGTGAATGAAAAACCAGAAATTTCAATGGTTCAACTAATTAATGTGTGTAGGGAATTTACCCGAATTTCATTGTGTTTAGGCAAGTATTTGAAATAATGCTTGCCTTAACATAATAAAATATCCTCGCAATCCTATTTCGTAGAGTATAAATGAGATTAAAGCGCTCCAAGAAAGACGGGCTTTGGCAAGAATTCAAGTGAAGTTGAATTCTTCTCCCTTCAAAGGAGAAAATAAATTGCTAACAATGGAAAAAAACTACTTCAACCTAACGCTATGAATAATTAATGTAATTAATAACAATATTTAATTAATTCGTAATTCTAGGTTTTCAGCAGTTTTCATTTAGACGTCGACGGTCAACTCCGGGGTCATCTCAATGCATCCCTTTCCGAAACTTACGTATATTTATTCTATTGAATTTGATTGTTCATTGCTATTTTTTCTGCATGTTGAACCTAAAATGCCGTAAAATAACATTATATTGGCCGCTCCTAATAAATTGGGAATTGATATTTTATTGACTTTATGAAACCTCGAACACATTAATTATGATACTGCAAATCTACAAATGTCAACTCTTCACTTTCTTCACCTTAAGGAAATCTCCTACGTGAACATATAATACCGAAAGTGTCTCACCCTTCCGATATGTCTCCTCTCCGTCCTCTAACTATTCTTTGCGTACGATCTAAGACTCTATAAGGAAAATTTGTCGAAGTAAATGTTGCCATGCAACAACAACGTATCTAACACGAACTAAGTTTAATGGCACTTTACATTCTCGGATTTTCTACGGAACTCCTCTCATGTCATTAACTTTTGAAAACAGTAAATACCATTCGGAACATCAATTTTATGACGACTACCATCCGTCTGATATCTGTGATGCAATCCCCCCCCCCGAAGATGCCATTGTAATTTACCTTTCCTTGGTAGCTCAAGTGGTTAAAGCGCTTGTAAATTTAAACAAAAAAACGTAATTCACACGTTTGGATCAGATAGGATTAAAGTTGATTCTAGGATTTTTCTTTTCAAAGAAAATAATATTTCGAGAGTGCAGAAGTGTCAAATATGAAGGTCAGAGGCAAAAAGTTCGACACACATCAATCTTCAGTGGTAGGTCGCCTCCTGATACAAGTACTTTTTTTTAGACATGGGGCGTTGAACTCCGATTCCCGATAACCTGGGAATATGAGTAGTGAGAAGGGATGGGAGGCGGAAGGAATTGATTACGACAGACGAGAAGAGACCTTGCCACACGGTGGCACGATAACCCTTCCATTGATTTTCTTGTTCATCGTAGGACCCGTAATTACACCGGTGGTAGCAAAAGATAACCCATTCCTCGCTTAGGAGTCGTTCAAAATAAAACTAATAAAATTAATGAAACATAGTACCATTTAACAAGCAAGCATCTTTTTTAAATGCCTTTAAAGCCCCCCTTGTATTGAATTCTTGTAGAGCATTTAACCCCTCAACTCAGCTATAACCTAATGGAATTTTGTGATAGTTGTGGTTTGGTAATTGTATTAATTTTGATTATTAGTTTTATGTATGTAATTATTAGTTAATTGTATTAAGTTTGTTAATTGTAAATGCTAGATCGTTATCTAAAATGGTATATATTCGCTAATTGAAATGGCGTGACAGTTCACTAAATTTCACTATCGTCTTTTTCGAATACTGTTAAAATTCTACTCTAATGAGTTAAGGAGCCCATTTTTATATCTGAATTTTTCTATAGATTTTCCGATTTGGCGCTCAAACCGTGTATGGCAAGCGAATATGATTACAGTAGCCGAATACAAGTATCTAGGTCTAGTGCTGATAAGAGTGAAAGAATGGGCTTTATTATTCATATTAAAGGAGAGATCAGTTGCTCTTTAGCGGAAAGAGTAATCTAATATCGAGTCGGTCTGATACGAGTCAGGTATACCTACACCTACAACGCTCTTTTCAAAGGTGAATCAGTCTTGATGCATCACCGCCTTGGGATTAGGGACAAAGGATATTGCCAATTTAAGGTGACAACTTGATTTAACTGTACGAATTAAATGGCTAATTTTCCTGTTATTATGTATTATTTTTAATTGAAAGAAATGCACCTTTGGGAATTCGAATGCACCAATTAGGGTTTCCTTATCCGAAAACATTATCCATGGCGTCGCCATACAATAGCAATTAACCATCCATTTTTTTCTCCTGTTTCCTCTTGGAATAGCCGTGAGCATCAAAAGGAAGTCAGATAGTGGAAAAAAGATGATAATGCTAATGATAAACTGCCCCGCGAGCGCCAAAGGGGAGGAGGATATTAATACGGTGGGAGGGTTGATAGCGCGCAGGAAAGCGAGTATGGGTGGGGAGGAAATATGTGCAGGAATTAGGGAGGTGTGGGGAGGAAATGTGGGAATCGAGGGATGGGATAGAGGGACTGGCTCTCACCCAAAGGTCCTCCACCCCTTCTGGCCCACCCCCCACACCCGCTCCCGCCCGAATCGCACCCATTTAACGCCTGGCGCCCGCTCTCTTAACTAATAGCGCATCCACTTCTAGCCGTATCTTCTCCTCTCCCCTCGCTCCGTCCCAGCCTCCTTCCCAGCCTCCTTCCTCGCCCCACTTCTCCGGCAGCAAGAAGGGACAACTCACCCAGTGAGAGGGAAGATGATGGCACATTTTAGCTCTTGGGAGGGAAATCGGTGCGAGTTGGATCTTAAATTCCTCAGGAGCAAGGAAAGGACGGGGTGGAAGGAACTCCACCAGCTATCAGCCGAAGATACGCTCAAGGTAGAATAATTAATAATGGAATGGAAAATAATATGTTCAATGTGAAGCGGTTTCACACAAAGATGCATAATGTGATAAATGTCGTGTGGAGAGTGGCACCGCAGTAAGTATCAGAGACATGAACTCTCTCAAAGTAATGTTGTAGATAAAATGTATGCATAGGATGAGAAATAAGGAATTAGAATAGGCCGAAGCTGCCGAAAGTAGCTGCCCGAGAACATCATGTAATTCATTCATTCCGTCTTCCGTAATGCAATTGAGTAGTACCTCATTAAACTTGTACCGTGACGTGATTTAATGTTTTCTCTCTCGGTATCCGAAAGACAAGAGTGACTAGAGGGGGGAACAGTCACTGACCTACTTCAAAACTATGGCGAACTAATAAGAGTTTGTAGAAAATAGAACTTAAATGCGCCTCCAAAATTCATTTGTTCGCTTGCGGTTTGACATATCTTAATGATGTCTTCTTTGCCACTACTCTTAGAACTTTTGTCGTGATTTTATTGCGTCAAAATATGACTGTGTGCATGGGGAAGAATTTTAATAGCATATGTCATTTAATATACCGTACATTATTTTTCAAGTAGCATATTTCCTTACAATATTTTACCCTTTTTAGATTTTTAAATCTAAAACACATTATTCATTTTTTGTTACATGTTGTTTGTCTCAGATTCTTGGATAATGTTACGTCGCACTTAAATATGACGTCGTTAGAAGCATAGTGTCTCGTATTGTGATTATGTGGATTAAATCGCAATTTTGTTTTGGGAATATCATGCGTAAAATTCACTGAAATCAATAAATGCGTCCGATATTTCATTTTATTCGAAGGTCGTGTCCTTAAGACACAAAATTGAAACGTATTAATTCTTGGTAAATGCTGTCATGTATTAATTTTAAATTACGGCTTGATGTTGACAAAACAATGTGCTTTGAGTAGGTGGACTTTGAAGCTTCTCATTGATCAAAGGTTATATTTTTATGTTAACATTTGGCGGACGCGTATTTATTTATCTACTTTAAATGAGATATTTACTGGCATTTTATCTGAGGATCAAGCCCATCCTTTTAAAAAGGAACTTCATTGCACGTATCACGTTATTCTTCTAAACACCCAGCCATTTATCAACGAAAGCTTGAAATATTACCCGTCGAAAGTCGGGTACTCTCCTTAACCTTTTTAGAAATGATCATTCGGAATAAATATGGCTTCCGCTGGATATCCGGTGCCCGTCACCGTGGAATATTTATCGGCTCTCCCAGAGATAAGCCATGATAGAGAATTTCCTTTCTCGATCTGAATTGTCAAATTCTTTAACGCATCGGTTCCGGGGGTGGGTTCGATGGCGGGCGGGTGCCACTCCTTTATTATCACGGAGCGTCGAAGGGTGGGGTCGATTCCCGTCGCAGTTGCACCCCCTTTGGGATTAAATTTTGACCCTCGTATTAACGTCTAGAATTTCTCAATCGAACACGCGAGGCATTGGTTGGCTTCTCCGCTTAAATGCTTGCAATATCAGAGCCAAGATGAAGAACACGCCTAAGTGAGGTGAAATTATTACGGTTGATGACAGCCAGGCAAACCAATTGTACCCTCGAAATTCCAAAGCGTAGGAAACTAAACAGCATCTACATAAACCGCTTTTTAATATCGTCAAATTTCTTCTTCTGGATGAGTAAAGTCGTCTGTATGTCTCCGATGTCGTGACTGCCTACACGCCAGCCGCCGTCGTCACATGGTTGAAACTACGTGATGTAAAATAATCTCAGCGCGCCTGCTTGTCACGGAATTCATTTCATTTTGAAGTGCTTTTAGGTCGAATGATTCTCATTAAAATGAATGTTATGTGTCTAAAGGTGCAGTAATTGAATTTGTAGCTCAATCCTCATTACAGGAAACCATTGCAGAATAATGGTGAACGGTAGGGAGACTCATAAGTGAGGAACAGATGCACCTTGCTGGATATTAGATATTGCAAAATCAAGTATATTTGATGTAATCTTGTAGGCGTTTTTGGTGCTAAACGGGAATAATTTTTTTTAGTTCCTGATTTTATCTCTCCATGTGCAACAGCAAGCTGAAACAAGTTATTATGAGCGGCCTTTGTCAAGCGAATATTAAGGAAATTTTGAGCATGAGTAAGGAATTGATGCCGCAGAGATTTTCTACGATGGTGCTTGTTTCAATCTTTCTCAAATGCGTGGGTAGGCTAAAAATTTTCCAACCTAACAAAGATACAAGCCATTTTTTCTGAAATTTTCGGAGTCGGAAACTTTTCAGACCACCACAAGTTTGCGACTCAGAAAATTTCAGAAAAAATGGCTTGTATCTTTGTTAGGCCGGTAACTTTTCAGACCACCCTTTTATCTATTGGGAGATTACGCTAAGAGGACATTTCTAGACCGTGGATGACGATTCACAATGCAAAAAAAGATCAATCTTTTAATATTAATCTTTCGAAATTTAATGCGAAGGGAATTGTTACCCAAGTGGTTAAAGCGTTTGGTACCTAGCGTATTCAAAAACATATACGATGGCTCTTGCGATTTTCCACTTAATGAAGATTTATTTTTAACTAATTTCGATTTTCAAATGAGTTTTTTTGGCTTGAAAAAAATGAAGTAGATCAAAACTAATCAAATACAAATCTTTATTAAGTGAAGAATTGCACAGGTTTTCGTCTCTATTATTACGGAACAGTTCCAAAAAAACAGACCCAACTGTGAGAGCTTTTTAAAATTTTATTTTTTCATGTGTTGATGACTCTAAACATCTGGATCAAATTTAAGGCACGTGGCTTTCAGGTTATTTTAAATATATTTGAAAAATCCCAGGATGCATATTTAAAGGAACTGACCCCCTTCAACATCCTGTCTGTGGATTTATCAAGCCGTAATGTTAGCATAACTCCCATTTTCTCCAGCCTAAACCAACCTTCAAATTGCTCGCGATATACGGCAAAGCACCTGACTAATTAGCTAGCGCTTTACCTGAATTATGGGGTAAAAAAATACGCCGTATCTTTGGGCAGCCTGATATCGTGGTGATTTTTGAGAGGTATAAGTTTCGATAGCGTATTAATTTTTTTGAGTGAATTTAAATTGGAGCTGGAAAAATCTTGGGCGTTCTCGACAGTAATAAACGAATTACTTGTAATAAATTAAGTGCTAAGGGGTGGTTAAATCTCGGTGGAAAAACTCTGCATCAAAACTAGACCAAAGGACTGAGCGCATTAAATCGCTCCACATTAAATCCCTCGCCGGCGCGCTCCCGTCTCACTCTAGGCTCATATAGTATGATACGTTTGCAGGATATAGCGTGTTATGTTACCGCGTCTGAATGGATTCAAGCGCCGCTCTTTATTTACATGTTTCCCATGAGAATAAATCATTTATGTATATATATATATATATATATATATATACATACTATATATATATATAATCTTGAAAATGACGCTCTCCGGCGACGCACAAACACACAAACAAACACTGACATAATAAATATTACACACACAGAAACATAAAAGGACACTTAGTGAAGATATTTACGTTTCGACGGCACGGCCGTCGTCATCATCTGCTGACGACGGCCGTGCCGTCGAAACGTAAATATCTACACTAAGTGTCCTTCTTTTATGTTTCTGTGTGTGTAATATTTATTATCTCAGTGTTTGTTTGTATATATATATATATATATATATATATATATATATATATATATATATATATATATATATATACACATAAAACTTAGCAACACACAGCACGAGAACACAAAAAGAACACTCACACGTAATATCTTGATAATTTCGACGGACTCAAACTCCGTCTTCTTCGGAAGATAAGATAGGACTCAGGATAGGATGGACAGTGGATGGACGTAGGATGTGTTCTCGTGCTGTGTGTTGCTAAGTATTTTGTTCAACACTTCCGCGTTACTTCGAAGAAATCATATATACTATATATATATATATATATATATTTAAAAAAATACATACATATATATATATATATATATATATAACGTATAACTTTTGGACGGCACAATATAACACAGAATAAAAAAGATAACACGTAAAAGGACACTCACACTGTAGATGATTTGAGCTTGAGAGTCTGACCTGAAGAAGGCCTCGGAATAGGCCGAAAGCTCAAATCATCTACTGTGTGAGTGTCCTTTTAAGTGTTATCTGTTTTATTCTGTGTTATATTGTGCCATCCAAAAGTTATATATATATATATATATATATATATATATATATATATATATCAAAATAAACATTTTGTAACTCCAAACAAAACCCAATCGAGCAACCTAAGCTACATCAGGTCCCTCTTCATCTCTGTGTACTTCATTCCTCCCTTCATCCCGTCCAACATCCCTATCCTGTTCTCCCTATCCCTATCTCTCCTGAAGCAGGAGGGTAGCCGTAGATTGGAGGCTTTTGAAATGTGGGTGTGGAGAAGAATGGAGAAGGTGAAATGGGCCTAAGGAAAATAAATGAGGAAGTACTGGAGATGGTGGGTGAGGCGAGGGGTTTGTTGAGAGAAATCCTATGGAGGCAGGAAAAATGGATGAAAGGCGTATTGTGCGGTAGTGGAATGTTGAAGAAGGTAATAGAGGGGATATTGTTGGACAAGCAAGGAAAGGGCAGGAACAGGATAGGGATGTTGGACGGGATGAAGGGAGGAAAGAAGTACATAGAGATGAAGAGGGACTTGATGTAGATGAGGTTGCTGGATTGGGTTTTGTTTGGAGTTACAAAATGTTTATTTTGATATATATATATATATATAACTTTTGGACGGCACAATAGAACAAAGAATAAAACAAATAACACGTAAAAGAACGCTCACACTGTAGATGATTTTAGCTTTCTGCCTACTCCGAGGCCTTCTCCAGGTCAGACTGCTGAAGTCTGACCTGAAGAAGGCCTCGGAGTAGGCCTTCTATTTGTTCTATTGTGCCGTCCAAGAGTTATATTGCTCTCGCTATATATATATATATATATATATATATATATATATATATATATATATATATATATATATATATATATATATATATATATATATATATATCCACACACACACACAAAGTCTGTCCATAAAGTAAAAGGACTGAGTCGATTAAAAAAAAGTATTACCAGAATTGATCCATTCACTCACAAGGCTTCGAAGTAGTACCCTTGTGGACCACATAACGCTGCCAGCGGATGTTCAACAACTCATAGGCCTTTTGGAAGGCGGCGCCCGGAATGCTACTAAGCTTCTCCATCGCGGCACCCACTACGCACACACCTTTCTCATTCCCATGTTTTCAATTACAAGTCGATGAACATCACTTTTAGGGATGCCAAGTTTATCAGAAACTATGTGAACACTTAGTCTGTGATCCTTGTCCAACAAAGCTTTTAATCTTGCAAGAATTTCATCATTTAGGAGGTTGAAGGGGGTACCGATAGTTCGGCGTTTTCAACATTTTCTCTATCCTCCCGAAAAAACTTGTGCCAATCAAAAACACCCGATATACCCATGACCTAAGCTTATCTTATCACCCTAATCTGCCTTGAGCATGTCATGGGTCGATTCCCGGTGATGTCTACTTTCACGCAACATTTATGGCGTGAAGTTATTCCAATAACCGGTTCATGAAGAAGCGTACAGAGGTCACGTATTAGAGATATTTCAAACGAACGATCGTCACCTCAAAATCTAAGAGCCAACTGCCTTTCCTGAGACTCTACTCCCTCTAACCCAGCCAGAGAAACTGCCGCCCGTCCATCCATCCATCTGGGAAACCTAAAATAATAAGTCCTAAGTAATAATAATAATAAATCCTTCTATCTTTGGGAGAGATTTTATGTATACACATACGCATACTATTCGGGCTCCTATATTTAAGGATTTGATTCTTTCTTATCAATCCCTTCTATATTGATCCATTTTTACATTCTTCTTTATTCTACGTCACTTTCTTAAACTGATTTTTTATCACTCTTCTACTCACTAGACCAATCTATTGATATCCACTGTCTTAAGAATCTGTCTGAAGAAATGCACTGCCGTTTTTCACTGTCTGCCTCATCTTTTCTTCTCAGTTACTCTTCCCTCATTAACTGTTTGGTAACTAGATACACAACAATTTTCTCGGAAGGAATAAAGTCAAAAACATATCCATCTTTCATAGCCAACTTCAATACGATAATCACTCTCTCAATATTACGTCATAGCAATTACAACCCTCACCAAATTTTACACATATTTGTGAAGAGAGATTCTTGACAACCCGAAACCAAATGCAATTAGTTTAAATTTGTCCTTCTCTAAAATTCTTTTCCAATAGTTTCTTTAATTTCTCCTCCATGCCATGATTTGGGGAGGAATATAAACTTTACATGTGTATAATAATACAGTAATACAATGCATATACATATGTACTTTAATAAAATAATACAATGGTTAATTAGGAATATACGTTGGTGGTCTGAAAAGTTTCCGACCTAAAAAATTCCAAAAAAATGTCTTGTAACTTTGTTGTTTGTCTTGAAACTTTTCCGATTACCCTTGTAATCATACCCTACCCGCTATAATAAATATTACGATTTTTTAATAATAGCAAATAACTTTATTCCAGAGGTATCAGGCCTTCACATATTCTACTCTCTTTTGCTTTCAATCAGCCAAGTCGTCCGCCGACTAATCGATTTTACGATGATTTTTGATAATCGATCAGTTTCCACTCAAATCGCAATCATTTCTCGCGGTATTTCCTTTAAAAAAACTAATCCAACTTCCGATGTATTCAATTCATGATCCATAGATATATGTTTCGGTATGCATAGCAATTTATGCGTGGGTGATATTTTATTGCATAGAACCTTCGACCTGAGGATCAAAGGTTTCAACATTTTGTCCCACCTTTGAACCTTACCATTTGAAATGTGAGGAGGTCAGCTTGATATTGGAATTTAGGGGAAACAAAATGTTTACAGTGTCAAAAGAACTAGACACCTTATTTTCCTGTTACTACTTTTGTGATAGATTTACTCTACTGGACTTATTTCAGAGTGAGCTCTACCCGAGTATGACCTAGACTTTGTGATAAATACTTGGACGAGGGTGAAGAAGTAGATGGAACCGATAACTAAGGGATTTTAAGAAGAATGGAGAAAGAAAAAAATCCCGTGGAAAACACTGAATGGAAGAGGAGGGAACCGTCCTTGCCCATCGACAACAACGCATGCGTGATTACTGCGATGGTGGAAAGTATTCAAAATTAATTCGTTTATTCCCGTGGGAATAGGTAGCATCTTCCACTCCTTCCACCCGAGAAAGGGGAATGGAGTGAAGAGTATTGTGGGTGACGCAGGGAGTTGGAGGCGGGGGCGGGGAAGGGGATCCCTCCCCCCCGGTCCACTGGGGCCCCAGTGGACCGGGGGGGAGGGAGTCGGGCGGGGTGTGGACAGGGGTCGAGTGAGCGGAAGGAGCAGGCGAGCGAGTGGGGTGGGTGCGAGGCGCTTGAGATGGAAGTGCCTCGGATTCATTAAGGGGAAGGCAATTGACTCGGCGGGAGATTCCCAGAGTTTAATGATTGTCATTAATTGCACTTAAGCTGCACCCCTCCTCGAAGGGGGGGAGCAGGAGAGGCCCGGCGATTCTCCTCTCCCTCCCTTCTCAACCTCCTCCTTAAACACACACCGTGCCTGTCTCTCATCCTGCCCGCTCCGATGGCTGCCCTACCTCCCGGATTCTCCCGGGAATGGGCGCGCGGAGTGGAAGTTGCTACGCGAGAAATTACTTCGAGCGAACTGCTTGTTATTGGACCCGCGAGATGGATCCTTAATGGAATGACGAAGGGTCTTCCTCCACTCGCTTACGCTTACGGAATTTTCTTCTCACCCACGTCCATGGGGGAGCTTTCAAGGAATGTGCATATACGTTGTGCATGAATTTTTCTCAGTGAGGAAAAATGACGGTATGGTGATCGGTCCAGGACAAATTTTCCTTCCTCCACTTTTCTAAAAAAACCGTTTTTTCTTAATTCTTCCCAGAATTCAACGGAAATGGCAATTTGTCCTAGTGATTATGAAAAGCGCTTATTAAAATTTCCTCTGTCTCCATTCGCGAAACGGTTCTCATCCAGTGCAATTCCAATATGATCTCCATGACGAACCAACCGGGAATCTAAATTAATAAACGTCTCTGGACGTCGACACGTCTGCACGGTCCTTCTGTCAACCATTAGAGAGTGTGACAGGACTTTTTTCCGTGTCATGGTTGGAATATAAACAATAGTAAAAATTCGGGCGCAAGATAAAATGTATAATTCAAGCGATAAAGGCAATTCACGCAGCCCTGCACGAACTGCACGTTTTATGTCTGGTGACTTCCATTTACGGACTTGGTTCCAATGTAGTTTTGTCTTAGGTAAGTTTAATTTCAAATTTGAATTGTCTTTTCATTTTCTTTGTCACTTAGTGTATTTTATGCAGTCTGTATTTTTGAAAGATATTATTACCAGGCGTAATAGCATCTTCTATTACTGAATAAGTAAACTTAGCATTTTTACACAACTACTATAAATAATAATACCTTAAAGACTAGTACTATAAAATTATAATCTTATAAATAATAATAGTATAAATAATTTTTGTGAACAAATAACAAGTTTATTTATTCAGTGGTCATGAACTTCCACGAAGTTGAGACTCAAACGATCAAATTCAGTATCTTCCATTTTTATTTTGCGTTGGCTAACTCATTGTATTGTAGGTAGTGTACTGGGTTTGGGTAGTATTTTAATGAACTTTGGCACTATCCAATGCCTATAGTCTTAAGACCTAACTAATCGTGCAAAAATATTCATAAAACCAATGCTACGCATATAATATAATGGCTCATTTATAGTTCTGTGCAACTTTGATCTCCCTTCACTCTATCCAGTATGCTCATTTTCTTTCCTCACTCTACCCTGCTTTTCCAGCATATTCACCTCCATTACCGTCTTTAGCATTCCGTCGGTTCTCACTATCGTCAGTATTCCTAGTGTTTAACCTCTTTCGAATTTCTCCCGGTAGCTCAATATTGATAATTGCAGGTGATAAAATAATCCAGTGATGTCTGTCCTACTCACCGGCTTAGCTCTCCGCCGAACATCTACTATCCGCATTAAAGTAATTTACCACGTGTTTCGGTTAAATCGTCTATGCTTCACAATAGAATTTATTATTGACGTTTAGGTTCGGCTATTTGTATTTATAGATCGTGTGCTTTTAGTATAAAATTTACTTTGATTTATTCGCTTCGCATTCTGTGAAAGCCATGATCATGTAGCTATCTTTTTGGAGCGATATCTGACTTGATTATTTGCAAAAGTGAAAATAAACGACTATTTTTATGTCTTTGAACTTCCCTTTTAAATAAATCGTGTCAAAGCTAGTCGCTGATGTCCACAATAGGAGATAAATGAAGCCTCTTTCATGTACAACCATTACACTTTCAAATGTTATAGTTATTTTTAGAATCGATTATATTTTCGAAATAGTCAGAGAGATCTTTCTTTCTTCCTAAAATCATTTCCAAAACGCAGAAGAAATAATTACTCTTAATCTCCCGAAGATAATTGGCGTATGTGCATTAATGCGATAAACCTATTAGGTTCTTATTTTAATAAATAAAAGCTGGATTTTAATTTTAACGTACATAAATTCATCATCCATACAAGTTAAGGCTGTAGAAATGAATGATTAATTTAAATATGGACGACCACAGTTTGTGGAAACTGCAGGCACGCAGTAATTTTGTGAGCACGAGGCCGCTGATGTCCGTTGTTATGACGCCATAGGTTTGTTTGTCTGTTTACACGTTGGCGCGAGCTAACAATCTCGATAGTCTTGTATCGAGAGAAAAAGGCTTGCGAGCCGCAGGGTGACACTAAGGAAGCCGGAAAGTGACACCATGGTGTTCGATTATGCCTGCGAGTAGTATGGGTGAGAATTGGTGGGTGGGAGGCAGGGGCGTGCGTTTGTGTGTATGTGTTCCTGAGTGCAGCGACGGCGGCAGGGAGTGGATATAGCGCTTCGGGCGTGGCACAATCCCACCTTTCTGGGAAAATAAAACTTTTGCGTGCGGAAGAGGTTGTTTCGTTGAGGATTGGTAAAGATTTGGGGCGAGTGTGTAAGGGTTAAAATGAGCGCTATTCCAACATTTCACTTGACATTTCTGCCACCCGCATTGTTGACAGAATGCGTTCCCCACTTTCAAAAAATGGCTCTAGGAAATAAAAATTTTTCGCCTCGAAGGATGACTTTCTTGGTGTGTCACCATTTTTGGCGTTGTCATTCTAAACGAGAGAACTCGCACTGCACTGAAAGTCCTTGTGTTCACAATATTGGCTTAACTGGCTATCCTGTTTGATTGTCTTTGAATTTTATCGTCTGCCAAACCTCATTCCCGGGAGGAAGGAAGTACACAGAGATGAAGAAGGACTTGATGCAGAGTAGGTTGCTGGATTGTGTTTTCTTAGGAGTCCCAAAATATTTATTCGGTAGTTGTGTCCATCCGAAACACACCTTATCCGGTAGATTACCTTGTTTTCAATAATATAGGCAAGTATATACATACGTATATTTCTACATATACATACATATATGATTTCGTCGAAGAAACACGGAAGTATTAAATAAAAAACTTTGACGGCAACAAACAATATAAGAACACATAAAAAGAATACTCACACGTCATTTCTTAATAATTTCGACGGAATTGACCTTTTATTGAGAATTGAGAGGATGGAGCTCAATTCCGTCGAAATTATTAAGAAATGACGTGTGAGTGTTCTTTTTATGTGGTCTTATATTGTTTGTTGCTGTCAAAGTCATAAAGACAGGCTGTTTAAATATATATATATATATATATATGTATGTATGTATAATATTGCGGGTCGCGGTGGTTCAGTGGGTAGAGCGTTGGACTTATACTACCCCTTGGTAATAATAGGGGACTACCAAAACGGATAGGAATTGGAATATTTTTTACGTAAAAACAAAAAGACCAAATTTAAAAGAAGAGACAATCGAGAATTCGTTTCCCGCCGGGAAAATTAATTTCTGTTGTCAGTAAAGGAAAAACATTTTTATGCACACTTACCTAATTTAGCAATGAAATTTAAATCAAATAAGCGTGTAATGAACACAAAAAACATTTTCGGTAACAAAAATAAACATGCTGTTATTTGTGAGGTTTTTATTCAAGTGAAATTAGCTAATCGGTGAAAAGGGATATTTTTATTAATCTTAGATGAGTATGTCTGAATTGGTTACATTCATTAAATTCCTCCTGAAGTCGAGTGCGTGCGTAATAAAACTAACCTTTTGAATGAATCTCTTATGGGGTGCCATGAAAAAAATATTAGACTAAACGTACTTGAAGGTTTCATAAAGGCATAAAAAAGGAAGCATAAAAGAATTCTGTTCTCAGGTTATTGTTCGTATGAAATTTTCATAAACCTTTTGGAACATTGCTTAATATTTTGCCGCGTGATGGTATTGATAACTAAGCTTTTTAAAGCCATATACTCACTTTGTTTTTACTAGTACATCATTATACTAGGATAGATTGGGAAAAAATAAAAGAAGCCACTTTGTAAGAGAAAGTTTACAGTACTGGTTCGCAAGATTAGTTTGCAATACTTTATAATTATAACCCCCTGTTAATTTTATCAATATATTTTCTGAGATATCTAAAATACCGGAAAAATTACTTAAAGAACTTAAAAAGAAAAAATATGTTGAATTAAACTGAGGGATCATACCATAGTTCTCTAAATAAATGGTTCATTTATCTATACATTATATGTCGCCTAGAAGAAATATTGATAATTCTGTGCACTATGTTTTTACCAAGTGAAGGAATTCTCCTCTCTGATCCATCACGTACATGGTAATCACTTGAAACCGGTCCACTTTGAAACGAAAAATTCCGTTAATAGGTGCAGAAGTGTGAAGTACGAGTATGAGACGTATCCGCAGTGCAACCTGCCATAATTCTGTCCACCTTCACCGTCGGTGACAGAGCAAGGGGTTGCGGCATTCCCCGTCGCCTTAACTGAACAGTGGAGGTGATATCTTCATGAGAGGCTCTTTTTGCAGCTGTTGAAAATCGTTGTATTTACCAACAGGCTCGCTGGAGCATCCAGTAATTCCAGCACCCCCTTGCCTTGCCTTCCTTAACCGCTACACGATTCCGCACATAACCAAGCACAATAGAAGGCGGAGAACATTCTAAATTGCCGTGAAACGATCGGGGCCCACGGCCAAAAAATGGTTTTGCCCCGGCACTCCGGGAGCACAATAGATAAATGGGGCGGGGAATGGTATTTTGACCTAAATCCAGGAGGGTGCCCTTAACCACCGACCTCTTCCCAGTCACTCCGGCCCCGCCCGAGAGGGAGGAGGGTCGGGCACCCCTCCTCTCTCTCTCTCTCCCTCTCCCTCATTCCCCTATTTTCCCCCTCCCCAATCCTTCCCGGACGCAGTTGAGCGGGACCAAATATATTTCACGAGCGGAACGACATGCGAGGCATTCCGGAACTTTGTTCCCGCCGTGCCATTTAGGCCAACGTGCGAAAAGCATCACGTGCGAATAAAAGTCTTCTCCCTTTAGAGAGTGGAGCGTGTTTTTCATAACCGTTCCATAAACGTCCGGGAGGCGCCGTATATCTCTCCCGCGTTCGGTCAATAACGGTAAGCCGCTCGGACGGGCCCCGGAGTTATTTTTCCGCGTGTTTACGGGTCAGTTCAGAATCCGGGGAATAGGTTAAAGTTTTATTAATGAGCGGAGAGGGTTGGTAGGAGGAAGTGGCGTTTTGATTAGTATCGCAGGCTTACACCCGATACTGGGGCAATGGGTTGGAAATAAAGTAATCGCTCCCCATTACGTATAATGTGCCACGCTTGAAGATTTCCGCCACATTTTTAGCATCACTTGCACCAGCAAAGGTATTGGTGATTTCGTAGATGCGGTGTTGCTGGTTGGGATAAAAAGTTTTTTAGCGGATAATACCGAATAAAAAACCGTGATATGGTGAAAGGTCATTGCGTAATTGAAGGACAAATTTTAAGCCATTCACTTATTTAATATAATGCACAAAATATCTAAGATTATGCGTCATCATCATGTACTTACTTATTACTATGGTTAAATTTACTTATGCAGTACTGGTAAATATATTTATGTATCATCACTTAAGCATCGTCACCTTATGAACTCTCACTTCTGTTCTGAGTCACATTAATTGAATAAGTTGATAATGTAAAGTGTGCTAATCACTTATATTGGACGAAATCAAAAACTCTTCGAATAAGATTAATATGAAACTCTGTAACAAAATTTCTATAAAAAAATTAATTTTTATACGGATATTTATCATACAGCAAGTATGTGATTTGTACTGCAAAACAATAACAATTATTTTAAATCACAGACATCAAATGACATTGAAAGTACTTGTAACGTATTTGGCAGTATAGAACAAAATTCTTTGCAGTAATAATATGTATTATGCCAACACAATATAAATAAATGATCAGGAAATGCATTGTAGGTTGAAATACTCATAAAACAAATTTAATGCTTGACAAAGCACACGCCAAAAGCATTATGCTGGAAATTATAAATTTGACATCTCTTTGTTGAAAATTAATTTTCGAACCAAGTTAAAATGAAAATTATGATGATATTTTTGAGATGGAGTAAGTTATACATAAGTTTACATGTCTTATTAAATTTTCTAAAAATTCCGCTACTCAAATAGTCTTGTAGTATGATCAGCAACGTTTATGTTGATTTTTTTACATATTAGAATGGCATCGATTTTTTAGAAGTTTAATTTGGAATAATAAGCATTAAATAAATAATTCAGGGTGGAAAGGTTCAATTTTGTCACACAATAAAGTTTGGTCAATTTTCACAATTATGAGTCTTGGAGGGTATAGTAAAGCCTACCATCGTACTTGCTGCCTTATAAAAAAAAGAATTTAAGAAATGAAGAATATGTTGTAATATTCATAATGACTACTTAAGAGGAAGAATATACTTTTTCATGGGTCCGAGGCTCTTTCTACGGAATAATATGGAATATTGCAAAGCATTTCTCATTGAAAATCATAAGGTTCCACAGACCACGCTTATGATCCACGCTCAATTAAAAAAACTTAAATGGCAAAATTCATAAGAAAATATTTGTAAAGACGTCTCAATTACAAGCATTTAAAGATTAACCATTAGCTTTGAGAACACTCACTGCAGAATAGAGAAGACGTCCACACCCGGGTTTGGAGTCACTGAAAAAACAGCATAAACGTTGGCTCAACCGAAGCAGAAAAGGTCGCTTGCGTACGTAGTGTGCGCTTGATAAAAACTTCGCTACACGTTATTCACGGCGTCAAGAGTGCTTCGCATGTGAAATTCGAATGTGAATGCGAATGTTCCCTGATTGAAATATGTGCTCATCTATGCGTTCCTATGTAAAGAAGAAGGGCCGAGACGTCACGGAATTGGAGAATCGTGGGATGGTCGGAGGAAGAGAAGGAAAAGGGTGGGAAGCGTCGGGAGTCTGCTCTGCAACACACACGCCAAGCACGGCGCTGCGGGAAACGGAGATAAAGAGAAAAATGAGGTCCGCCGGCGTGGAGTGGCGACACTTTAAAAATAAAACACATGAGAGAGGGAAGGGAGCGCGTTTTGCCGCCTGTTCGGGTGGAAAAACAGCGTCGAGGGAGAGAGGCTGTGTTTGCGTGTGTGTGTATGGGAGAGAAAAAAGATTTGACTCGGGGAAGATGGGAAGGGGCGTGAGGTACAAACAACGTGGAAAATTTACTTGCCACGAATCATCATCACCGGGGCGAGTGAACAAGTTCTAATGGCTCGTATTAAACCGCTTCAAAAATTCAGTCTAAGGGTAACGGTTTATAGAAAATTCCGATCGGGTGAAGCCAAAAGAAACAATGGGGAGTGTCTTTTACTCTTTAATTTTTTTCTATCACCGCGAGTTTTTTTTCCTTGGGGAAACTAATTTTCCGTCAATTTCGACCGCAGTCTTGCAAGTAATAAAATCATTCCCAAAGAGCAGACGAGGGAAAATCCTGACGTGCAAATGAAGTGCCAAAGGTTTTTTTATGCATTTTTATTTTTGCACGAGCGAAGGAATCTTGAGAAAAAACTAAGGGTAGGGAGGTCACGAAAGATGAAGATAGGAGACGAAATAAAACCTTGGGGAGTAGATTGCTGGGAGAGATATAAAGTGAGCGCTATAGATTAAAACTCTCGCAAGAGGAAAAGAAGTTCGCTCTGAGACGCATTTTAAAAAACCAACGATTTACTCGTTCTGGCCCGATTGCCTCCATCTTCGTGTGACTTAAAGCAAACGACCCCCTTCCCTTTATCCCCGCCCCTATGACCACGATGTTTTTTCTCATCTCCACGTTCTTAAATCTTTAATTTAGATATCCAATTTATTCGTAACTTAAAGAATTGTTTATTCTTGCAATTTCAACAGCAATGTGTAACCATTAACTCCTTCGGAATTCATAATTCTAAAGAACGTTTTTGTCAACTATTTCAGATTAATGCTTCACTGTTTATTTTGCATCAACACTTTGAATCGCATTCTGGTCCTAATTTCCATAAATCATATGGGTACAATTCCCAGTGGAGAAATTATTTTATCCTCTTTCATTTCAGGGTTTTCTTCATGAAATACGTATATATATATATATATATATATATATATATATATATATATATATATATATATATATGTTTGTGCGCAACCACTCAAACTCAAACGTTCCCCTTTCACGTTTTATTTTTTCTATTAATTACCCAAATCACTCTCACACCAACAAGCTTCTTTCTTTTGCTGTCCCTGAAATTGTTCTCCTTCTTTTCCCTGTAAAAGAAAACTTTTCGTAATCGTGCATTTAAAACTTCATAATTACCAAATAATGATACCTTTTTGTCATACCAATAGATTTCATATATATTCGATATTGAAAAATTGTTTACGAATAGTCAAAACTTTGTAGAATATATTCGTCACCCATTGCGCTATTGGATTTATTTTTGCTTCAGAAAAGCACCTCGAATCCTAAAAGATGTTTTTGTAATTTTTTGTCGTAATTGTGCGTCGGAACTAATTTAATCCTCTTTTTCATAATGTAGTCAATACATATATCATCGAAGTGGTGTCATTACGTATGCCCAGGGCGTGTAAAACATATAAAAAAGTGTAATATGTAAATTACGCTTTCACGAATATTTATTAGGAATATATTTTAGCTGTCATAGAGAGGAACCTTGTTGCACTGAGATCCTTCCAGCATTATTTAAAAAGAAAATGATAAAAGCAAACACCAGCACCTCCAAGATCTTTGTATATGCAAAATTTTGTAATATTGACAAATATAATATATTTTTATGCCTAATTTTGATATTCCAGATGGAAAAATTGTTTAGAAATTTCTGTAGGGACATGAAGATTAAATAAACAATGGCATCAGAAAAATATTTGGAACAGAATAATTGCTAACTACATTTACTATGCATTAGTGCTAGATAGCAACCGAGGATGAAATCATCGCAATTTTTTATGAAAAAGAATAAAGAAGAATAAGTACCTATGGTATTAAATGATGAAATAATTTGCTGAAATGTCTATTTTGGCATTTGAATACGCCTACGCCGTTCTGTTTCGCGTATGCTTATTTTAAAAAGATGATTGATTTGTTTTGCTTTCTTGGATGCCATTCGCGTATGTTTCGCGTATGCCATCGTGAGATTTTCCTACTGATTAAAGTGTAGTTTTGGTGTCCATCAAGATCGTTATTCTATCGCTGGAAAAGGCATGACTGAAATTTATTTATTCATTGATTAAAACTTTCATTTTCTATGATCGGTATTTGGAAAGATGAATAGGTACGAGTATATATCATTTGCCATAAACAAACTAATATATTTTTTCCTGACATAAAATTTGAGTCACCTAATAATATTACATCGGAGTAGAGCAAAAAGGTGTGAAAACTGCTATAAATGCTATAAAATGCAAAATTCTCTTCAACTCATAAAGTTTTTCAACTTGTATGTTGCGTGGAAATGCTTGGAAAATAAACAAGTAAAAGATATATAGAGACAAGACCAAGTTAATGGTGTGTGACATTGAACAAGAATTCAAAGGTAACGTAAAATTAGGGCAGCACCAATGAAACAAGCGCAAAAGGTTTATTGCCATGGAAATAGGATCCCGGGTCATGGAGAAAATGAGAAGTTTATAGTGAGTAAATAGGGCATACGAAGATGTCACCGTGCAGTAGGTAAATTACACTCACATCAAGCACCATGGCCTGGAATTAAAGAAACACCTTGCTAAAAGATATTTACGGAGAATACTTCTCTGTTTGAGTGTTTTATGGTCAAAAGATGCCACAGGAAACAAATATTTCATGGTGCTACACGTATAGCGAAAGAATGAGGACTTCAAGAAGGGTGGAAGATGAATGAAAAAACTCTTATTCAGGAGAAGCAAAGAAAACTTTTGCGTACAAGTAGAGCTAATGGTAAAGAAGAGGTGTGTACGAGATGTGTTCACTATTTAACGGGAATTTTAATTTTTCGGGCATTAATATTTATCTATTCTTATACATTGATATTGTCACCTTCAAAGTAGTCCCCATTGGAGATTATACACTTGTGCCAGCGCTTCTTCCAATCCCCGAAACACTTCTCAAACTTGATCTTTGATATAGCCTTTAGTTCTTTCAGCGATGCACTTTTAATGTCATCTACGGCTGTAAAACGACGGCCCTTCAAGGTTCTCTTAATTTTTGGAAATAGGAAAACGTCTCACGGGGCCATATCTGGCAATTATGGAGGCTAAGGCATCGTTACAGTAGAGTTTTTGGCCAAAAATCCACGAGCAAGCCATGAAGTGTGAGCTGGTGCATTACCGTGGTGCAAAAGCCATTTTGGAACGAATTTTGCTGCCATTCGTTTCATACCCAAAAAATTGGAAAAAATGTCATTAAATGATCAAATCCATATGCCAACATCATCAGCGACCTTTCTAATTGTGATTCGGTGATCGTTCATAACCATTTCTTTCACTTTTTCCACGTTTTCATTGATTGTTGATGTGCTGGGGCGTCAAGGGCGTTCGTTATCTTCAAGGTCTTCACGGCCTTCTTGGAAACGCTAATACCACTCTTAAACTCTTGGTTTACTCATAGCAGACTCACCATCGGCCTTTGTTAACATTTTACACACTTTGATCCACTTTATTTCATTTTTTAAGCACTATTACGCACAATTTGATACAAAATCTTTGATCCATTTCTTTTAACAAACGAAAATCGCCGAGCTCATAAAATACGTCTAACCTTAGTGGCTGTCACAGACAAAGTCCACAATGAAAACAGCTGAAAGTTTTATCGTACTTCAGGGGCATGTATACTAACATGAAAAAAAAAAGTTTGACAATCGGAATCTCCAAGCCCGTGAAATGAAAAAAATCCCGTTAATTTTTTAACACACTTCGTATATACTACGTATTTTTAGAAGTAAGAATGCCATTAAGAAAACATTAGGTAGTAAACAATTATTTAGAATAAATTCAATTGAGACTAGAGTGAAGATGAATAGGAATCACTTATAGTGGAAAAAACGGTGGAGATGATAATACTATCTCTGATTCTGAGCCGGAGATGATGCTCTGTGAGCCTTCTCCTTTGCAATAAAATTACCTTATACAAAGGCTTCTGCATTTATAGGAATTGAAGAGGCGTGTAGAATGAATTAAAAAAATTAATTCAAATAGGTTACATACTTATTTGTAAAATTGACATTTTCAAGTTTACTATTAGCAAAGTTCATGCCACCCCCACCCTATGAAATAAATATCCAACTAGAGTCTCAGGGAAATGATGTGGTAGAATGTTAAAAGACGTATGTGGGTTTCTGTTATAAGAGTCCCACGAGCCTCTTGTTCCCATAAACGAATGACTTATCGTGATTTGTCATGAACTCGCATGTCGCCAAATGTTAATTATTATCTTTTTTTAACATAAAACATATGAAAACCTTATTGTTTAATTTAGATATTGAATTTCCTGCGTGCTCAAATTAGAGTAACAATTTGATTAAGCTCACAAATAGACAGTCTTCGTACACTACTCATACAATCACAAGCAATCTTTGATTTTGAAAGGGATTTCATGGATTGCCTTAAAATATGAGCGAATTGTATTCAATAATTAGAAATAATGGATTATTGGATTTTTTACATCTCATAATGGATATTTTTACATCTCATACGGCAATTTTATCAAACTCCTTTCAGTGTGGATCTAAGAGTAAGCGAATCGGAAATAACGGCCAAAATCTGTCGGATTTTGGCATAACTAATTGATATCAATGGGTACCGCCGACATGTCGTAGATTATCGTTGAATTACCATTCAGGCCAATCTCTAACAAGTTAGAAACCCACTCAAAACTTTCATCAGAATTCGTGTTATTTTTAACATGATTTATGATGCCTACTAAGTATATTAAAACTTGAAACTATTCCGTAAGTGCAAGCTCAAATATTCTGAAAGAGTTCACTCTTCAATAGTGACTTGAATGAAATTCATGCATACTGCATGGAAAACCGATTTTCGCGTTAAATATTTAGGTCATTTTTTCAATTTTACAATGCGTTATCCATTAAAATGAAATGATTTCCTCGTAAAATGAAAATTTCGAAACTCTTGAATATATGATTTGTTACACGTAGCATGTTGTATAAAAATATTTTGCCTTCTAAAGTTCCACTGCAAAACGAAGCCCAATAATTTGCAAATGTTTAACATTTCAGTACAGGAATCCGGCACATAATTGGGGTATTTCCTAGGAGTACTATTTGATCTTAAATGATTTAGAGTAAAAGATTGAATCCAAGAGAAAATAATGTGCGTATCCTAAACAATAGGCAATGTAGTATACAAAAATGTATTGTAAATTGCATTTTTGAAGGATAGGAATCCCACTATTTTTCTTCCATAAATCTAGTCGAGCAGAGAAGACAGAACTCTAACAGAAGAATCGTTTAGGTTGGCAATGATTATGACTTGAGTGTACGTTATCCTTGGCCATTCATCGATTCATAACGTCATCGGTAAGTGTAACTTGTGAAATTGTGCTTATTTATCTAAGAATTTATTTAGTTTTCTATTCCTGTTTCTCAGGATATGATCAAATTCCTGCAAGCGTAGCTACGAGCTAGCTCGTAATTTGCATGTGTACCCCATACTTGTATTGTATATGCACTTAAATCTATTACGACTCTTCATTTTTTTCGCTATTGAAGTATTCGTGCATGCAGTGAGGAGGCTATGTGATAATTTAGTCATCCTTGATCTGCCTGATAGAGAGTCTCCATCGCTGCGCTACTCCGAGTCAACGCCGTTGCTTCGTCCCGGTCGTTTCTCCTCGCCTAGCTGTCTTTGAAATAATTTTACCTTTAACCCTTTCCTACGCACGCTGGTGCCTGAAAGTGAAGAGAGAGTGTCAACATTTTGTTTTAAAAATTTTGATTTTTTTTAGGTTTTGTCGCTTACTTTCGCCTTAGGATTATTCCAATGGCTAGAATAGAAGCAGAATGCCTTCGCAGAAGTTAAACGGAGTAAAAAGTACAAATAATTTTTGAACAACTTATTTAGGAACCATTCTACGAGCTAATAAAGCAACTTTTAAGTGGAGAGTAAACAAATCCCTTGGTTTCGGACGAGAAATTAATTCCATTTTTTCCCCGAACTTTTAATACTTTTTCCTTATAAAATTATTTCTAGTGATTAGCAAGGCAAGCAAACATTGGACGAAGAAGACCCAGCGTTTATGAACATTTTGTGCCTCAGGAAATATTTTTGATTTAAAATCCCAAATGGTTTTCGTTTTGAAATAAAATCAAACATGAATTTCATGTTCAATTTTGATGGAAATGAAATTCATCATGGATACTATTTTGGACCCAGAATCTTATTTGGTAAAGAAGTAATTCACATCATGAAATTAAGAGAGAGCTGCTGTAAATAACAATATTTTCATTTTACAAGCAAGCCAGCCACGTTGAATTCAGGCATCAATGGAATAAGATTGAGGGTGGGAAAAGATTTGAATATTTAAATTATGAATGTGAATATTTAAATGCATAGTGTGACGTATAATTTACGACGAAAATGTCTGTTACAACGCTAAATGTCGTTAATGTTATTTTTTAATTTCGAAGTACTGATCCGATTGGTGAATAAAAATCGCAAAACGGTTTATAAATTGAAAACTAACAAATTTTCTGAATATGCTTTTTAAATATTTAACGTATCTGAATTTCTGTGTGGTTTCTTCCCACTCCCAATTTGGGTCTACAGGGTTGTTTTTTTTTGAAAATAGATTTGAAAGATACAGCCTGATCAAAGTATTGATCGTTATCCAGGCCTTGGTTAAAATTATTCTTTCATTCACTGGACGCGTTATGTAATAGTGTTGAGAAAATTATTGTCTATTGCGTTTCTTATCCTAAAACTGGTGATAACACCAAATAAATATTCCCATTTCATTATATTAAATTCAGTACGAGAAACATTTCATCTCACTTTATTCTTGTGATACATACACAAAAAACATGCCAAATGTATCAGTAAAATTTTGCTCAATAAATATTGCTATGACACACCGTGATTACCTGATTCTACCATTCCATGTTGATTCTTTCTCGGAGGAAATAATGATGTTTTGCTTATTTACACTAGAAATTTTTATGTTTATGACCTAGGTTTTGACACCTAGCATCATCTTAATTCCTAAGTCTTGAAACATTGGTCGAGAAAATAAAAAAATCCAGCTTCATTAACAAAAGCTTTACTATTTCTTTCGTGAAGGACTAATTCAGGCAAAGTTAAAGCATGAAAGTGTTTAATTTTTTTCCTGATAAGTAAGAAAGTTAAAATTATTATTTCCATCATTTTTAAATAATTCATATTTTTCTGCGGTGAAAAATAATATTCTCTTTATTTCACTGGAGTAAATAATAAATCTCACATGTGTTAAGTTTAGTGTTAAATGTAAGCCTCCAATTAATGAAATGAATTACTGTCCTAGATGACGTGCATAGTTTCGGTATAACTCTTTTATAAACAAATAATCTGAGTGGTACTCCAAATTCTCCTTTGACGAGGGATCTTTACCAAATGAATATTGAGAAACATCTTTGTTAGCTTCCGAGACGAATTATAATAAAATCGTTCTAAAATTGCCTTCATAACTTCTAAATTGCATACTCATGTCTACATGAGTAAGTAATTTCATGTTTTTATACATTATTGTAAAAGGCGTAGGTATACATGGAAAATGCCAGGTGACTCAGAAAGGTATCAGTTAGATTATATTATGGTTAGGCACAGGTTTAGGAACAGTGTGATAAATTCGCACAGTTTCCCAGGAGCGGATGCGGACTCTGACCACAATTTAGTTGTTATGAAATGTAATGTTCGTTTCAAGAAGATAAGGCAAGGGCGGCGGGCTAAAAAATGGAATTTAGAAGCAGTAAATGAATTAACGAGGAAGGAGTATCAGGAGGCTGTAGAGAAAATGATAGATGACGGTAAAGAACTGAGTACTATCGAAGAAAAATGAAAATGTATCAAGAAAGGGATATTGGAAGCCGCTAAAGACACTATAGGAACCGTTAACGGGAAAAGGATAAGGAAACCATGGGTAACGGATGAGATGATTGCAAAGATGGATGAGAGAAGAAGATGGAAAAATGTAAACACAGAGTTAGGCAAAATGAAGTACAAAGAGTTAAACAATAAGTTGAGAAGGGCCACAAATAAAGCCAAGGAAGAATGGTGGAAAACGCAATGCGAGGATATGGAAGGTTTACAGAAGAAGGGTGAAATTGGTGCTCTATACAGCAGGGTTGAGTTATTATCGGGAAGTAAGAAGGCAAGATGTGTGCTAACAGTTAAAGATAAATGGGGTAAGATAATAGTTGAACCAGGAAAAATCCAAGAGAGATGGAAGGAATATATAGAAACACTGTATGGTAAAGAACTTAGGCCGACAAGGTTAGACATAGAAAAGGAACATGACGTAGAAGAAGATAGCTTGGGTCCAGGCATACTCGACGATGAAATGGAAAGGGCATTAAAGGAGATGAAAGCAAATAGGGCGGTGGGGCTGGACAATATTCCTGTAGAAATGTTGAAATGGTTAGGGAAAGGTGGGAAGAAGGCCATATATGGACTGATTTGTAGTATCTATGAGGAAGGAATCTGGCCGGAAGATTTTGTGAGATCGGTGTTAGTTCCTATTCCAAAAAAGGCAAAGGCTTCGTCATGTGAGGATTACAGAACAATAAGTTTGATATCCCACGCAGCTAAAGTTATTCTCAGGATCATCAACAAAAGGATAGAGAGTAAAGCAAATGATTACTTAGGGGATGATCAGTTTGGGTTCAGGAAAGGAAGAGGTACGCGTGATGCCATTGCAGTAATGAGATCACTAGTCGAGAGGAATATAGAATACAATCAGGACGTTTTTGCCATTTTTGTAGATTTCGAAAAAGCGTTTGATAGAGTGAATTGGGAAAAATTAATGCGTGCATTGCAGAAAATAGGAATGGATTGGAGGGACAGGAGACTGATCCGCAACCTGTACATGTCTCAGACTGCTCAGGTGCGAGTGGGGAACGGAGAGTCCGGATGGGCAGTGTTAGGAAGAGGTGTAAGGCAGGGTTGCCCATTGTCACCGGTACTGTTCAACTTATATGTAGAGGAAATGATTAAAGAGGCATGGGAAGAACTGGAGGTAGGAATGAAAGTCGGAGGGGAATTCGTAAAATCGGTTAGGTTTGCTGATGACCAAGCATTAGTTGCTCAGTCAGCCAAGGGGTTGCAAGCATTGTTGAGTGAATTGGAGGTTCAGTGCGATAAATATGGGATGAGAATCAATATTAATAAAACAAAGGTTATGCGATTTTCCAGAAAGAAAAAAGCTAAGCTAAATATTAAAATAGGCGGGGAAAGAATAGAGCAGGTAGAGCAGTTTACATATCTCGGAAATGTTTTGGACCAACATGGTCAAAGTGGTAGGGATGTAAGGAGAAGAATTGCGCTAGGGAAGGAGGCTTTCTCAAGGAGGAGGGAGTTGATGACGGGGACGTTGAGTAGGAATGTTAAGACAAGACTCGTAAAAACTCTGATATGGAGCGTAGCTATGTACGGCGCGGAAACGTGGTCGCTGAAGCAGGAGGATAGACGTAGATTGGAGGCTTTTGAAATGTGGGTGTGGAGAAGAATGGAGAAGGTGAAATGGACCGAAAGGAAAACAAATGAGGAAGTACTAGAAATGGTGGGGGAGGAGAGGGGTTTGTTGAGAGAAATCCTATGGAGGCAGGAAAAATGGATGAAGGGCGTATTGAGCGGTGGTGGAATGTTGAAGAGGGTAATAGAGGGAAGAATGTTGGGCAAGCGAGGTAAGGGTAGGAACAGGATAGGGATGTTGGACGAGATGAAGGGAGGAAAGAAGTACACCGAGATGAAGAGGGACCTGATATAGATTAGTTTGCTAGGTGGGGAGTCACAAAATGTTTATTTGATAATTGGGTCCATCCAAAAACCTACCTTAACCGGTAGATTACCTAAAAAAAAAAAAATACATTATTGTATATTATGATACGTTTTCATTGGAATCATTTTCAAAATTCAGTTACATCTCTTACAATTATTTCTTTGTACCGAGTTGGTAACATACTTCTAATTTTTATCCCCTGAAAGTGTCGAATGGTCACGTAGTGGAAATAACTAAGGCATTCACGAGATAGCCAATGCCAAATGGATCAATATCTGGTTGTAAGGTTTGGTAGACATTAGTGCAAGGTAAAAATAGAATGTAGTATATTTATTCCAGTTTACCTCAAAAAATTATCAGAGCAAGTGAAAAATATAAAGAATATTGGAAAACCATTTCTGAAATCTAAATAAAAATATAGCTCTGATTTTCGACCATTCACGTGCACTCAATACCAAATTAGTGATTATACTCGTATGTGTAGAATGACCTCTCACGAACCAATGATAGCTGCAGTTGAAACTAACTCGTATTCATGACTGAATTGAATTTGGTCGTAACGTTGCTTACTATAGGATTTTATGGAATATCATGCAGTGATTCAATCGGAACGATTATTCGCTTTCGCAGAAGTGGTACTTGGCCTTTCGATCCTAGGAATCTAATTTCTCAGTCAATGTGGGGATAAGTGACTAGTTAGTCCGACGTCCCGCCATTCTATTTATAAAATTTCAATGAAATATTTTTATGTTGGCCCACTATACACATTTCTAAACGCCTAATAATCGGTGATAGGGTGTAGAAAAATATTTTTCTCTTTAAATATTCAGCTTTAGTTCAAGGATTTCAGCCCGATAATCGACCATTCAACCCCAAGTGGTTCTGCTCACTCATCTGGTCTTTGAAAAGTTGAGGTGAAACAGACTCTTTCCACGTTGATACATTTGAAGTTATTCCTCACGGGTAGCGTAGAAGATTATTCAAATGTTTTTCCAATCTTCAAAAAATAATGTCGTTTTTTGATACCATAAATTGAAGATTCGAAATAAGTTCTTTTTTCAATACATAAGGGAGATGTAACACAGTATTAGAAATATATTTATTCTAAATATTAAATAATTGTTTTGTTTTATAATGAAACTATTAGCTTTCCAATTTTAACAATTATTCCTGAAATATCAGATTAGATTTTCTTTAAAGCTTTTGGAAGTTGAACTAACTTCGTATTAGGTCATACATTTGTATATGGTAGCATTCAAGTTAAAAGTAGTAATTCTTATGTTTTCCTTGTTCCATTTCTAGTTTATTAAAGTTTAATATCCAGAAATTCATTCCGTCATTGATTCCTGTTTCAATTTCTCAAAGATATACAGCATCCCGAAGAATGCTTACCCGTTTGGCCCACCCATGGCCTTAATAGCTCATCTGAAAGGAAGTTCTCATGAGGACTTCAATTCCTATATCTGTTGTGTCCGAAACGAATCACCATTTACCTCCCAAAGACTCAGATTCCACCAGAGATATTACAACAGGTATTCGGCGGAGATGTTTCTAGAGATACGTTGGGCTAAATCCAGAGTAAACATGGCATTTATTCGAGTTTAAATGCGAGGAAAGAGCTCTTCTCAAACTAAACCAGATGGTATACGAAGTACACTTGTTCTAGGCAGGCGGTTAGCGTCTGAGGATGTTCAGAACTCCCAGTTATGATTTTTAGAACATTTCATCAATCAGATTTTTGTAGTTTCAGCACTGTTATTATTAACTGTATCATCCGAACATGAACCCGGTATTCTCGGGCCAGCGAGCAACGCTCTATACCACCAGACTAATACGATGTCTTTCAACCGCATCGGATGTGAATCAAATAATACTCCACAAAATGTTACTACCAAGGTTTTCGGTAACGACAGGTAGTTTATTTTTAATAACATAATTCCAGTTTAATAGTTCATTGTATGTATTGTTCGTTCGTTCTATTATAAATGGTGTATAAATATTCTACACTTACTCCCGATCTCTCTGATATTCTCTACAGTAATGAACCTTTTGAAGAATGTTAGATTCAGCTTAGTGTTCCTGTTGAAACTTTTTTTCAATAACGTTTCTTTCATACATAACAGCGACAAAAATTTTTCCGATAATTTCTCAATTTTCACCCAAAGTCTAATCATTTTACAGGTGATTTTTTTTCACCATATTTTGCGTACTCTTTTCGCAAATCTTTCCAAAACTTCCAATTCATCATGATCTTTACTGAGCCAAGTCTTAAATTGGCCTCTTAGAATTTGGAGGACGAAAACGTGTGCCGAAAACCGGTGGGCGTGCTCACTTACTTGCGTGCTCATGTTGTCCGAGGCTGAGAGTTGGCTTGGCTCTGGTGCAACGTAACAATCCGCCGCAAACCGTCGCAACAATAGCACTTGGGGATTTATCGCTGAGCGGTCGGGGAGGGAGAGAGTGGGGATTTTTTTAATGGGGAGGGGAGGGAGTGCAGATGTACGGCCGAGGATGACGAGCCTTACACGGGGAGAGACGATTCCGGAGAGAGGGAGCTAGCTCGCTGTAGGATGCAACCAGGACGAAAAATAAAAGGAAGAAACTGCGCGTAATGAGAGAAGCGAAATGCTGCCGCGGAAAATGCAGAGAATGGGAGTGTGTGGAGTATGGGGGGATTACTCCTCTCGTTCCACTCCCCTCCACCGTCCTCCACACCCACTTTCCTCATCCACCCCTCCACCACCACCGCAGCACCCTCCTTCTCCTCTCCCGCTCCATGTCTCGTGTGTTTTGACCTCATTTGCACGTTCATTACAAAAGGAGCTGCTGCAAACATTAACAGCCGTGCTCCGCTCCTTTCCACCAACCTCCCCTCCTCCTCTCTTCCCTTCTCTCTTTCGCTTCCTCACCATTCCCCGCCCTTCCATTACACAAACCGCACGCCTTCAATTCATCTCCTTTCTTTTTCGTCCTTCTTTTCAACCACGGAATACGTACGTGGACGGATTGCTGGGGGGAGGAGGAGGGAAACTTCATTTTCGCTCGTTTTTCCCCATCTTTCACTCTTACTCCCTCCTTGCGCTCGTCAAAGTGGTGAGCCCAACGCGTCTCATCCACTTTCTCCCCCATTCATTCTCCCGCGGCGGAGACCGCGGGTTCGATCACATCACGTGGTGACCCTCGGAGGTAGTTGCGGCTGTGGAGGTTTGAGGAAACGGCGTGGAAAATGTCCCTGTCGTCCTCCGCACTGTTTTGCCGTCTCGTCAAACTTGGAACGCCGCACCACCCTCAGGAATCAAGTGGAGCGCGGCGCTGACGGCGAGCGGGGAGCACCGAGTGAGCGGGGTGCGCAGTGCGGAGGTAGCAAGGGCGAGAATCCCCGCTCGTCCTCCATCGAGGGCTACTCGGCACTTCCCGAAAGGGACCCCGCTCTCCCACGTCAAATCCCCCCAAGGGGGTTACGCGTCCCCACGGGGAGGGAGGCGGGCTTTAATTCGAGATTCTTGGTTTTTTTAAACGAACGACTTGGTCTCTCTCTCTCTCTCTCTCCTCACACTCGTACATTTTCATCCACAATACATCCTCGCTAGGCCGAGATTTGGCGAAAAACTGTACGAACACATGACTGAATCTTTCATAACATAACTGGGGTTGAAATATTAGTGGTCGTAGTAGAAGTGGAATTATAAAGGAGGGATAATACGAATTCAAATTGCTACCAATGAAAATCATTATGTAACTTAGTTTAGAGTGGATATCTGTAGGGTTTAAAGGAATATATGTTTGTATATATATATATATATATATATATATATATATATGCACATATATATATAAAATTCACTAAATAGTCATAGCAAACACAGAAACTAAAACATATAAAAGAGGGACTCACTAGTTCTCGAATTTTCGGTGGTGCAACCACCTTTCTCAAGAGGAATTAGGAACAGAACTCCATATATATATATATATATATATATATATATATATATATATATATATATATATATATATATATATATATATATATATATATATATATATGTGTGTGTGTGTGTGTGTGTGTGTGTGTGTGTGTGTGGGTATATATATATACATATATATATATATATATATATATATATACATATATTTATATATATAAACACAGTATTCAACCCTAAGGTCGGTTTGGTAGGTGATGATAGAGTTCACCCAGTACTAAGCCCGACGGCGTGTGAATATTCACACTTCAGGGTAGATGGGTTCCTTTCCCTGTGTCGGTTATGGTTTCCCTTGAAAATCTGGTGCTCAAAATATCACATAGCTAGGGTAAAGCTGAAGGTGCCCAGAGTGCCTTGCCCGGGAATCGAACGCGGCCCCTCCGGTCAGTAGTCTAACGCTCCCTGGACAACCGTGACCCACGCACACGTACACACAAAAACATATGTTATTATTACTTTATAATATATATATATATATATATATATATAATTAAGTAATCTACTGGTTAATGTAGGTTTTGGATGGACAAAACTACCAAATGTTGTGACTCCTAACAAAACACATTCCAGTAACCTACTCAATGTCAAATGTGTCTTCATCTCTCTTTGCTTCATTCCTCCTTTCATCCCATCCAACATCCCTATCCTCTTCCTGCCCTTTCCTCTTTGCCTAACATTCTCCCCCTATTACAGTCTTCAACATCGTACTTCCAATCAATACGCCCTTCATCAACTGCCTTCTTAGGATTTCTCCCAAAAATACCCTCTTCTCAGCCACCATCCCTAGTACTTCCTCATTTGTTTTCGTTACGGTCTATTTCACCTTCTCCAATCTTCTTCCCCCCCACATTTTAAAAAACCTTCAATACACGTCTACCCTCCATCTTCAGTGACCACGTTTCCACCCCGTATATTATTACGCCTACATATAAATGTTTTGAGTCTATTATTTCTCATGTTCCTTTACTATGTCTAACCTTGTCGGCCTAAGTTCTTTACCATACAGTTTTTCGATATATTCATTCCATCTCTGTTGGATCTTTTCTGTGTCAACTATTATCTTACCCGACATATCTCTAACCTTTAGCCCAGAGCTTCCCCTCTTACTCCCCGGTACTGATTTAAACTTACTCTATAGCACACCAATTTCACCCTTCTTCTGCAAACTCTTTATATCCTCGCACTGTCTTCCACCATGCTTCTTTTGGTATTTTTTTGCCCGTATAAAATTAGTATTCCACTTTTTGTTCATTCTTCTGCCTAATTCTGTGTTTATTTTCTTCCATTTTTCGACTCTCATCTATATTTCTAATCATCTCATCCATGATCCATGGTTTCCTTATCCTTTTCCCATTAACGGTTCCTATAGTTTCTTTGCAGCCTTCGATATCCCTTTCTTCTTACATTCTCAGTTTTCTTTTATAGTACTTTGCTCTTTAAATTCATTCATGATTTTCTCTACAGTCAGCTGATACTCGATCCTTATCAATGGTTTTAATGCTCATACATTCCATTTCCTAACCTGCCGGCTTTACCTTATCTTTTTGAAATGGACGCTATATTTCATAAAAACTAAATTGTGGTCAGTGTCCTCATCCGCTCCCTCCTAGCTCAGTGTCCTCATCAGTGCTTAACCATAATATAATATAACTGATACTTTTCTGAGTCACCTGTAGGTATATATGCACAGCCTTGGTGTCACTCTGAAAATCGGTGCATAGTACTAGTAATGCAACAGGCTGGTATCAGTCAAAATGAGATTTAAAATTCATTAAAAATTATGTAGTAGGGTAGCTATAATTTTTGACTCCAACATTCTGGAAGATGACTTTGAGAAAAGTTGACATTTTTGATTATACGAGTACATCTAATGTAGAGTTATCAAATGGAGGGTAAATAATTAAATGCTGTAATGAATAAATTCTCAGATAAGAATATAGTATTCTAATCCGCAAAACCACTGATCAATAAGGGTCTATCAATCTAATCAGGTTAAACATTATCTGCCGTAATGAAGTCTCTTTATCATTTAAGTCGCTAGTTCTCCTTATTGTGTTTTTTCACGGAACTCTTCTGAGGGTAGTTTTCCAATGATTCATCTTTTATTACTGGGTATACTCTCCAATATTATGACAAATATTGTGCTACTTCCCACTATACTCTCTGGTTAATCTATATCTTGTTTCTTTAAATACTTTTGAATCACTTCTCCTTTAAAGATTCATATTTTTACATATAATAGCATTAAGCCTGTAAAGAAATCAAATCCCTTTAATGATTACCCACAGATTTTTAGAAGTACTTTTTGAAAGGTTGGGGATAGGAGTGACTTTTAAGTATTTTAAATGCCCAACATTCAGTTTATTAGTATCATTAAACCATGACTGTTTCTCTCCTTGCCCATTGAACTTTATATAAAACGATATTATTTTTTTAATGTATCAATATATTTTAATTCATAATATTTTTGGCGTCAGCCTAAAAATCCTATATATTATTCATATCAGGAATAATTTTTCGAGAGAATGGGTAAAATAAACTCTTAGTGTGTAGGGAGACATGCAGAATAGAGGAAAAAGGGTGAGAGCGGGAAGAATGGTGAAGAGGAGTTCTGAAATAGGTAGCAAGAATGTAGGATGATGAAAAGGTTCAAATGAAGATCATGACCATGGTTGAGTAAGGATGAATAAAGGATATTTTAACGAACGCTGAGGAGTTATGTTAGAGGAAGAAGGCTGAAGCCAGCACAAGACCCATGGAGAAAAACGAGAACTTTTTTAAATCACCCTTATGTCACAGAAATAAATCTGAAGTCTCAGAAATTTAAAAGCTCCATTTATAACGTTTGTATGACTGTTTGAAATATCTAGCATCGAGTCTCTCTGGTGACTAGTTTTCAGTAGATAAAATTCCTTGTTATAAGATTACTTCGTAATTTTTTCGCAATTTGATCCATACGTAGGCCAGAAAAGTGTTAAAATAAAGTACATGTGTACCACATTTGTCCGTAGCGTATTTTTTATCAAATGTATTTTATTATTAACGAAATTGAAGAAAGTTTAGTAATTATTCCTGAATATGCACTCGGGTATACTCTGTATTAATTTGCCTGAAAGAGAAGTAAATATCAGCTATATTCTCATTCGAAATCGGTAAGTTTATAACATGCGGAAGAATTATATTTTTTTCTTAGATTTCTGTTAAAATTATTGTTATTCTCTCCAGCGAGAAAAAATTAATGTCGATGCTTGCAGTTCCTCCATATACTACCATGTCCAAGTAAATTGCATTGGCTTCAATCATTTATATTGTTACAGTAACTTGAACTGTGGAGGAATAGAACGGAAGTTGAGGCAGTCGCACTGGTATGAGAGCGAAAGGAGGCTCGCATTCTTTGTTATCCTTTGGGAAACGGTGGTAAGTCGTATCATTTTTTTATTAAAATGTTTTAAAACGGATATTCACAAACTACTCGACTCATCAACCAGCGAGAGAAGAAAGCCGTGCGTGACCCCGTTTCCATACGTTGAAACGTGGCAGTAACGCTTCGTGCCCCGAGGTCCTCCAAGGGTAGTAGTCATCAGGAGGCAGCGGCGTTGAATTTCCATTTCGCCCAATATCGCCGCAAAAGCCCTTCCTGCGTATCCAGATCGACCGGCGATTGCCATCCGTGCGCTCCAATTTCACTTTCAAGATGGGAAAGGCGGACGGTGGGGGGCATTCTCCGTTATGGGTCTCCACCCCCGCCGGGCTCCGTCGCCGCTGTGACTCGCATTCCTCCGCTCGTCTTTCCCGAGCAATTGCGCGCCGCACCGAGTCGCACTAACTCTGCACCACACCCCAGAGGTCGTGCTTCATATCCTGCGTGAGTGTGCAAATATTTGCTTTTTTTCCAACATTATGGGTCAAATCCATCCACGATGACTATTCTACTCCCGATGGCCTCAAAAAAGTCAAATGAACGGTTTGATAGGACTGGCACGACCACAATCTCTTTTTTTTCTTTTTCATAGATTTTCATTTCCACTGACCTATTTCTACAGTCTACCATCGGAAGTGTCCCAACGGCAATATCTCCTACGGAGATCTTACTTTGTCATTCCCACATTTAATGGTGTTTTAATACTTCTATCATAGGTTAAATATCACAGAAATTAGTCAAATCAGATATCATTAATAAAAATTATGGACATTATTGCATTTTTTCCCCAAAATTGTTGCGTCGACCTTTCCGATTTTGGCGATTAGAAGGGACCTTAACATATCTCCTAAATTCAAGAATATATTTTCTTTTGTAAACTCTATTTAAGATACTGAGTGCGTAGAGATCTTCAAGAACATGAAGATTTTGAGCGAAACACTATCCTTCAGGTATTAAATATCGAGCGACTATATTTTGATTCACCCTGGCGGGAAAAAATTCCATTTCCACTAGTCTCAGCCATTTGGAATAGCGAGAAGTGATGAAGACAAGATGACGGCCGGGCTATTTGATCTTCCAACTTTAGCACGTTTCCTATTATTTGTAACCAAACTTCTCTCCCCAGCTTGGTCAAGAACGCTTCGCAATGTAAGCAGTAATCTGCAGAGTCAACATGAAAACGCTCTCAAAAACACTGCCGTTGAGTCTAAGACCTAGGACTTGGAAATGGCCTCACCTAACCTAGATATTTTCAAGTTTATTCTGGATTCAGGGGCTAGTTAGTACGGGGACTATCTTATGGTCTGGGTCTGATGATTCCGTAGTTTGGAGTACTCGACAGAACTTAGAAGTGGTGTGTGTGTGTTAGACAAAGTGCTTTCTTCTCTCGCAAGGAAAGCTCATCTAAACCATCATTCCGGCTGAGAAGCTGTTCTCATTCACGCGGAGTCTCTACAGAGGGCGAGTTGTCCCTGTTTGCCGAGAGACATCTTAACCAGTATCCAGTCTTATCACTCTTGCACCACATGTTTATGGATGACAAGCGTGATCATATCAAAACCGTGACGAATACGATTCCTCCGTTATATCGCTTACTGTAAGAGAATATACTCAAACCCACCGAGTAGTCCCCATTTGTAGAAAATAATTTAACGTGAGTATGAACAAATTTAATTCGAACAACGAACTGGTTATACATGTTCCTTTATGTTGATTTTTTACTGAGGCTCCATTTCGAATTGTGAAAATTAGAGCTTCAAAAAGCTTCTTTCTTCTATTTTCCCACAAAATCCTTGTTGAGTATATAAGAAGAAGGCATTCTGTTTGTCTCACCCGATGATGTTACTAATGCGTCGGAACCCGGGTCTTGTGACTTTGTAATTGTGGTTTGTAATAGTTTCCTTTCGTTAACATGCAATAAATTACCAAAACGTTTCGTAGGATCGAGTTTTCACAGAACAACAACATTTGAACAGGAGACTCTTCATAAGAACGTTTCGTAGTAACAATTTTTAAAGGGAAAATTAACATGGATGAATTATGAAATATTTCTGATAACCTGTCTTGCGAAGAAGGTACTAAAATATTTTCTCTAGTCTAGTTTTTTATTAATATATCACAGTTTTTGCCATCAAAAGAACTTTCCTTTTGAAGAGACTTTTTAGCAACCATTCATCTATGGTTAAAAATTGCAAATGTTTGATACAGATGTAAGAAATACAAAGTCAGATACTTGACACAAGGTTTTGATTCCTTTCCCTCAACTTTTGAAAAGAATTTCTCTATGCCACCACAAAGTGTATTCAAATTGTTACAACCATCGTTTACTTTCACGAGAAATTCTTATGATTTATGATATATTTCTGATAACTTTTCATGTAAAGAAGGTAATTGAATATTTTATTTAGTCTAGCATATTATTAATAAATTACAGTTCTTTTCAACAAAAGAATAATCCTTTAAAAGGGACTTTTTAGCAACTATTCATCACTTAAATAAAAAGTGTGTGAGGGTCTTTTGGACTTTTCTTTGAGCAAACATTTATTTTCAAATGTATTAAATGTTGACGGATTGATAAAAAATACCATACACTGGACTATACTGTTGTAATCGGTCTGCAAAAACTATTCTAAACTGACGCTAATTCATATGTCACTGCAGAATACTCCTGAGAAAAAGAAACGATGACATGCCGTTCATTCGTGTTTATTTTAGGATGATTTCGAATCCACAAAGAGGACAAATATACGACTGTTCATGAAGGGGAATAATGAGTGACACACTGAGACCTATGGTGGAACCGTTGTATGCGTCGTAAAACTGACGTTTGACTTATAATGAGTCACTCCAGTCAACTCAAAGGAAATCTTCATTTGACGTGCATGGAAAAGATCTATCCGACGGCCTGATATTTAGTTTCATGGGATTCGCCAGTACACACACCGTTTTCATTAAGATTAAAATACAATGTATTAGGTATTATCAACATATTTGTAGGTTTTCTAGTTCTAGTCTAACGACGAAGACCCCAAAAACCCATCTTTTTTAACTACTAGTCCCAACCTAAATCGACACTAATGCCCCTTGAGTATAATATACAAAATCCATTCTTAAGATCAAATATTTTTCCTAGGTACCTTCATTCCGACCTACAAGCCTATTTTATTTTTCTCTGTCTACATTTACATAATAGCCCGCAAGCCGCCACGGCCGCGTGTGGTGGGGGGCATTAGGTCACCACCCGTAAAATAAAATATGTCCACTTGCAAAACCGACTTATGCATACAAACCTACACCCACAGAGGCGTATTTTGACTGACACGTATGCAAATACATATACCATCAACCAACACACACATGTACCTACAAATGTAGTAAAACTCTATCCAATACCGTACCAATTAAAATTGAAAAGTAGAAGCGGAAATTCCATTATATCATGGACATGCAACTCATGGTCTCCGTCTCCAAAGACAAGAGATGTGACACACGGCAGCAGGCATGCAGCGGAGGCGTTCCCCCTCCAGAGAGACAGGGAGAGACGACTCCCTACCTTCCGTACTCAGAGTAATTTCTCATCTTGATAATATTTTCTAATACAAATACCCAAAAATGCTACCGCCATTTTTATCTGCCTTTTTTGGTGTTATGAAAAAACTTTCTCTTTCTCGACTGGGACCATCATTACCTAGTAATGTAGTTGGTTCCCATTTTGTACATTTTATTTTCTTCATTCTTCCCACAACCACCTTGCAAAAGTCTCCTATCCAATTTATTTTTACTCTCATTCCGACCCAATTATAAACAGCAGTTGCACTTTATAGAGATCTAATGTCTAAGAAAAATTAATCCCAAGCCATGAATGAGAAGAATCGGTACGGCAAGAACCACAACCATTACACTGCCATCGCACTCGCTATCTCTTCACTTGCCCACATACCTACTCTCCTTAATACGCGCCTCAATGCCGACCAGGAGCTCTCCACATGCAGATGAGAGTAGAAGAGAAAGTAGTTTAAAAAGTTTTAACCGAAAAAATGAAAAGGGGGCGTTATCTTATCTGCAGTCCCATTCCCTCCGTCATCCCTTGGCACGCTTCCTCGCCGAGGAAATATTCCTCCCACGAACCACTTCTCCTTTCGGGGTGACCAACCCTCAACCGTTTCTCCGGCTGCCTCAGTGGAGTTAAAAACAACCCTGACATTCTCCTGACTTCCTGGAATGGGGTGATTCTTTTCTCTCGGGTGCCAACACTCTCCCGATGTATTAATATTCATCCAGTGATACGATGGAATGGTTGTTTATCATAAAATCTGAAATGCGACAACCTACTCACCTATTTATAGAGTTTAAAAAAATATAATTCAACCCGCGTGTCTTTATTTCTCCTAAAGGTGTCATTCACCCCGAATATAGATTAGAGTAAAGATTCCGATTAAAGGTCAAATACTCGATTGTGGTTCTTTCATCAATGAGGAGTGCTCATTTCAAGGTTTAACAAAGGTGGTTGTTTTGAATATTAGGCCATCCCAGGGAATCTTTTGGAGTTTGGTAATCATTGAGTGGTCATTTCCCGGAATCAACGTCTCAGAAGTTGGCAACACCATCTCCGTTCCCCGTTCCGTCCGCCTTCCCTCCCTTTTACTCTCCCTACCCCCCTCTCCTTTCCCATGCCCTTCATGCGGTAATCCCAACCCCATCTCGGCTCCACACTAACGACGCCCCCGACCCACCTTACCCATTCTTGGCACTTTAAAACCACCTCCCGCAGTCGTTTTGCCGCAACGTGAGAATAAAGCGGCTAAATTGTCAATTTCGCCGCGATGCAAGGGCATAACGCGGAACTTGGCTGCATCCCTAATTGTCCGATTGCTTGTCTCCCCTTCTTTGGCGCTCGCAAACGCCCTCCACAGCCTGGTAGGGTGCGCCGTTACCCTATGGCGCCCGGGACATATTCTTCCGTTATTTTCTATGCTTCCCCTCATTCTCCGGAATGAAAAATGTGAGCCGAAATGGCGATAAACCGTTTTAAAAACTCGCGATTTTCATCATAATTACGTGTACACGCATATTCCATTTCCATTTGTTCAGTTAATGACGTTTTTTTAATTTACTTTTTCCCTAATCTTACTTTTACGTTCTTTATCCCGATGAATTTTGAATGACTCCTGCCAAAATATTCACTCTGTCTTTTTCCTTCCCATTGGAATCTCACTGTTTTTGTTTTGTGTGGAGGATATTTCATGCGCCTGAATGCTTTGTGCAATTACAATTAAAAGCTTCTTTTTTTTAATATTCCGAAACAATGTATACAAAATAATGAGAAAATATCTGTAATTAGAACCTAAAATGTATAACTTTTAATGCGTAATAGTTTTTGACCAGTTTATTTACAAATATACATAGAATTACCTCAAGCCTATTTTCAAATGATTTTCTATACAGTGTGTGAGAAATAGAGATGACAGTTTTTTTCTTTCTTTTCACAGAAAATCTACATCACATCCAGAAGAGCAGTCAACTTTATAGTTCCTGCTCAGTATATGGACCTTAAAGGAGCCAAATGATCCGGGAAATAATTATTCTCAGCCAGCGTCAAAATGTGCTCTATCTAGATTTCTAATTCTTTCATTTGTCTTAGAGCTTTTAAATATACGTCTGTTTGATATTAAATTTCATCCCAGCTAAGTTTTTCGTGTTCTCGTTCACTTTATACCGACGAAATATACATGCTGAGTGGAAGAAGAAACATTAATGTTCTCTGTGCAAAATTACAAACTCTGCCAGATGACTAAATAGTGCATTCCGAGTTCAAGACAAAACTGTTAGGTCTAGAGCAATAATTCCATGCTCATAAGAAGTTTTAACATTGTTGATCAAACTCATGATGAAGTCAACCATTAGATAAGGAATAACGTACACTGAAATCACAGTCACGCATAAGGTAAGTGCTTTTTATGAAAATATTAATAAACATGAGAGATGGTAGAGGCCAATAATTTGTGTCATTCCAATTCTCAAGGAATAATCAATTGGGGTTGTATTTCCACAGAATAAATATTTAACTGTCAACTAGTCTTGCTACACTGTCGGGAAAGAGAATCCAGATGATGCTATATGTGTATCGAAAAAAGTAGACTCTAAATATTATATTCTGTGGAAACTCAAATTTATTTGATTCTTCCTTGTGCATTGATAAGTATGCTATTCTCTGAAATAATATTAACTCAGAGCAAAAAAAGTAGCTGGTATAATTTTACTTTTAAAATAATATTGTCATGGTATATTTAATTTAATTCCTTTTTCAATTTGGTAAAATTAAGTGTATTAATCCTGCTAACTATTTTAGTATGTGAGTAATATTGGTTTAAACATTAATATTACATCATCTTAATTACAATGGACAATTGATTAAAAGATTAAAGCCACTTTATAGTTCATTATCTTCAAAAATAACCCATTCAGTGCGCATTTCCTAACTATGAAAAGTCAGTATGAATTTTTATACATTCTCCTTAGGTTTAGAAAGGAAATAAAGTGCAAAGTTTAACTAATTAAAGTAAACACATCGTCAAAAATCGTCATAATTATGTGAGAAGTAAAAACAAACTGAACTCAAATTAAGAGGGAAATATTGTTTGGTAAAATCCATTGAGACAAAAATAATTTTTTTAATTATAACCGGAATGAAAAACACTTAAGAAATTTATTTTGAAAAGGGAACGTAAGTTCTCAAGTTTTGAACAAACGCTTTGTTTTTAATCTGAGAAGGAAAACATTGTTCATATCGTTGGTACGTTGTGTATGTTGCTTTTGTGTGTGTGATCAAACGCTTGAATGGAAATTTACTTTGTAAATTCAACTAGAAATAAAATGCATTGCCTAAAAGTGTACATCAATGAGAGAATCCTGCGACTTTTGGAGTGATCAATTAATATTTATTATCACCTGAGTATATCCTAATTCGTCGAAACTCATGCCCTACTAATATTTTTTATCGATTCTTACCGAAAATGTTTTTTCCTCCCACCCGTCACTTTGACAGATATGTACCATTTATGAAAGAGAATCAAAATCTTCTTGAAAAGATTTTTTCAAATATAGGCGATGAAAAATTTTCCATTCCCCATGAATTGGTTCAGAGACTCGTATGTTCTAATTCTAGCTCTTCTTTCCTGTCTCTCTTTCAATTGGTTATTTCCTCGAGGTAAATTGGATTTAAGGCGTTAAAAAAGCTGTACTAAAGACAAATTCTGATTTCTTTGTGACTTACTTTTTATTATATGTTTACTTTTAATCTGACTCAAACATTTCCGCTCTACGTAAAACGCTACAGTTGGAACATTGGCTTTTAAATCTTCCAGTCCTCAGGAAATATGTATTCTCCAAATTACGAGGAATATAGTTTCTACAGAGAGAAAGCCCCCTGTTATTTTTCCACTCTTTTCGGAAGTCGGGACATGTTTCGTTGTGGACTCCTCCGCAGTGTGTAACCGGTGGCGCCGAAGGATGGTTCTCCGCCTGAGGCAAGTTTTGAAACTGCACGCCTGAAGCGTAGCGAGGGAGTTTAGTTCGGAACATTGTCGGATAACTGGAGCAGCTTGAGCCCTCTCCGCGACTTGGAAGCCACGCCCTCCCTCACCATCCTCTGACTCCCCCCCCCATCCCTCCATCATCCCCCATCTCCGTGCCTGAGACAGCTGATACACCCTCGACTCGACTGAAGGACGCTGATGATCGCGCCATGCTCACGGATCCCCTGCTCAGCGGATTTACCCCGAACGCCCATTGGCGGGTTGAAGTGTCTCACGTCTCCTCCTGTGGCTCTTTCCCTTCTATTGTTGCCGTGGTAACTTTTGTACTCTCTTTCGCGTTTAGGTTTGCAAGATATATTTAGTTTCTACAATCGCAATGAAAGAAATATCGAGTTTGCAATGGTATATTTAAGTGGCGGAATTAGTAATATCGATTATATCAATTATATCGATAAATATCCCTTCTTTGGACCATAATTAACATCAATAATGATTTGCATATCATTAAGCAACTACAGGGACCGTTCATTGTCGTGAAATGGAAATTTTTCTCTATAATATATGATGATTTGATATAATCATATAATTTTTGTTTTAATATCGAATACGATTACTACCAAAAGTAAACCTGTCTTCTGTCAAGTTTCACTGATATTTTTATCACCTCCTTTATTACCTCATTTTATTACCTCTTTCTTAATTTCTTGGCCTTTCCCCTTCAATGTCAATGTCTCTCTCTGCACACAAAATGTGCTTTTCTCTTCCCGATAATCTTCCTTTCTGTAACCATATTCTGCCGACCGTCCCGGATAGTCCTTTTGCAAACCGAGTTTACCTTCCCCATCCTTGGACTTTTCAATATAGGTCCTTGTTTCCTCTCCCATGCTTGCATTGCCTCCTCAATCCCTAACCGTATCTGCCCATCCTATCCCCTCCGTTATCTGCAACAGGTCTATTTAAATCTTTCTAAGTATTTTCCTTCTTTCTTTCAATAGTTCATGTCTCATACAAATAAATGACCCCGTAGGTAAAACTTGTCGGGGATTAAAATATCTTCTTGATACAAATCCAAACTATGATGCACACTCGTTCACATGTTCTGTACAGTCTCATACATTTACCCCAGTTTCCGTACTTTCTTCATTTTTTCCACTCCTTTGCATTTGTGCTTCAGCTCTTTGCATGCATTCCCTGTTAATTATTCAGTATCTGATTTAGTTATTGCATTCTCCCACCTTCTAAAATGTCTATATTTTCACTTTCTCTTTTCCTTTCATTCTACATAATTTCCTGCATAATCCAAATTTTCCTTCTGGCTCTTGTTCTATTACTGATATAATGCTACTTTTAGTGTCATTCCATTTTTTAAACTCATTTTATTAATTTTTGGAGTTGGCAATTTACTACACTTCCCCTTAATCATAGGTAAAAATATTTTCAATCATATTGGTGATTTTCTACATTCCATTTCTATTGTGTCGTTCTTTTTTTCACATGTTGAAGCATCGTCTTCAGCTCTACAATGTCTAGGTTTTGATTTACGTAAGCCGAGTATTTGTTTTCTCAAAATTATCACTGAAATCCGTCGACAATTATCATCCCGATTTTTATCGGTTTAACAAAATTACCCATTTCGGACTTGATGTAGACGTATCAAAATATCTACTTCCGTCGAGCGTCTAAAAAATAATATTTGTTACCAGTGCCATTCGTTGCCGTCTCTTAATTTACACTTTCGTGCATCGATATCCTCTCACACTGTTTTATATTTGCGTTCTTCACATCCTATATTTTGAAAATGGTCTCACCCATTCGGTCCTCAGTAAGCCGTTGAACTTCTTATTAACTCCCTTTAACGATACGTCGGAGTTCCAAATTTCAACTTTTCGCTTTGAACGTTATTGAAAGCTTATCTTTTAAATTGTGGATCCTAATAACTACTCCCTTAGCATTTATGTTACATGCAGTACTATTAAACTTATGTGTCGTAATTTATTTTTAATGAAATTGGGCTATTTCCTCTTCGCGATCAACGTGAACTTTACCAAATCACTGGGGAGGAAAAATGGAGTCATGGAGGAAACGTCTTTATTTTAGGTTTACTGAATATCATAATTCTATTACCATAACCAAACATTGAGACTACGATGTAAATCTCTGTGATATAGTTTGCAGCTATAGCGAGATGAAAAGAATCGAGATGTTAACGATAGTGTCTCAAAAATCCTCATAAAATGGAAAGGTCGAAAGTTTCAATGTAGCATCTTTGACCATGTTTTGTGGAACCTATTGCAGGGATGTCGCTTAAATAACCTAACTATGACGGAAAACCTACTTTGTATCTACCTACAGATATGTAGCATCTTCCTAAATGTACATAGTGAAACAAATAACAGATTTTATACCCCTGTAATTGAAAAATGGAATGAATTAGAGAATGAAAAATTTCAATAAACCCCAACAATGCTGTGCGCATTTCTATTGAACTACCCGTAACTTAATATTTCCTTATCTCATAATATTCAATACACAATATCAGAAATCTCATGGAACACTTTCGCAATTTAAAAAAATATAGACTAAGGTTAGAACTTGACAGATTGTTATGAACTAATTATTGTTTTTTGAAAAACACGTAAACTATGGAAAACGGAATATTTTTAATAATTGTTTAAATATTACGTGTATAGTATCCGATGATAATGAACCAGGGCAAGTTATAAACTGTTTCTCGATAATATATTTTTTTCTGTCGGCGTCTGCATCCCACCCCCTTACTTTTCGGTTAGTTGATTCCTGAGCGCATTCTAAGCGTCGCTGGCAAGATCCGAAATAAGGCTCCGCGAATTGATTCACTCCCTCATTCCCAGTGCAGGTTTCATTTCGCCCTCGTTCTATTCCTTCCGGGTCCCTTGTCTATTTTCCTCCGCCCTTTCCACTACCCTCGGGGACCCCCTCCCACTGCCACCCACCAATCTCCACCACTCCTGCCGTCAGCAACTCGAGATCCCCGGCTGCCAAATTCAAAACGCCTTCAACTTTGTCCCCGCGTAGCGAGTGCTTTTGTCTGGCGTTTCCTGAATAATCTCGCCTCTCCCCCCTTCCCCTCATCTCTCCCCAATCCCTTAACCCTCATCCCTTTGCCCCGGCCCACTCCCACCTTTCCCCTGTCCCTCCTTCCTGCCACCGGCTGCAGCCCAATCTTTCACCGCATTGCTTGATTCCCAAAGCTGAGAGTGGAATAAACTGTCTCCCGTCCGTCCCCGATGCCGATGAGTTCAGCGCTGCATTATTACGTACCTACCTTCGAGCCTTCCCCCAAAACTCCCCTAGGATCCGAGTGCATGCGCCAATGGCGCCGGTGGCATTCCCTTCCCGTGTTTCGCCTTGCTGATCGTTAAGCTGTTATAGTGCGGGGACGGAAAATTTAATTTTGTCGGTCCTCTCTCTCCCCCTCGCTTTGGGCGTCCTTGCGTCTCCATTCAATATTAACAACATTTACGTTTGTTTGTCCCGTTCGCTGTTCGTCAAGACTAACGAGAAGGTTTTACACCGCGAAAAAAATATTTTATTTGTGAAATTAGCAAAGTACTCTAAAAAGAATTGTCATGAACGAACTAAAATCCTCAAAGTACCGAGTTTGGAAAATCACGTAATATAACCATTTCATATTTTACGTTGTATAAATAAATAAAAAACATTTTAGTTTAATTTTGTCATACAGGGAATAATTAATCCGAAACAAATTAAATTGATGATGGAATTTTCCAAGAGGAACTTGTAAAAACATTTCATTATACGTTGATTAAATTTGAAACACCTGTTAGTTTTCCCACAGTTTTCAATTTTAAATCGAACAACAGTTTTATCCTTATTATCATTATCAATCTCGATCATAATTGTCATCCCTAATAAGCAAAAATGCCTTAGTACATCTACGATCAAAATCAGAGTAAAAACTAGCCCTTAATTTGAATATTATCAATATTCTCTTCCAAATTTCATAGCTGGGCTCGTTTACGCTGATAAATGATGAGAATGCGTTACTAGCAGCAAATATATTCATATAAAAATACTTTGGTCACTTGAAATTCTGATCTCAGGCGTCGAAATAGTTTTAAAAAATTCTTTTCGAGTACTGGAGATTCGCCAAGTAGTAGTCAGATTAAGAGTAGACAGGATTCGCATTATCAAGATTTCCAATTAATTTAATGACTATAAGAACACGGTTTCTCTTTTAGAATTACCATCGATGTTTGAGAAAGAATTTGACCTTATAAGCATTCACGACTTGAAACCAAATTTTTACTAATACTCGCTATACATATAAATACGGTTAAATCATCACTCAATTATAGCTTGTGGTTTTTTTAATTAAATCAGTGTTAAAAGTGGAACTATTCCAGTTAAAATTTGGCCTTCATACTCCATGCCTTAATATACCTCTCCAAAATTGCCCGCCTTCCCCATAGTGTCGAGAATGACCACACCGGACTCTTGCTTTGATTACTGCCGTAATCAAGCGGAGACTGTCCCTCACCATCTGAAGAATTTTTTCGCAAATACGTTACTTCAAATATGGTTAGAAGACTAAGAGTGTACTGCAAGGTACTGCAAGACACTTATGTAGCCAGGGATTTAGGGGTAGCTAATTTCTATTCGTTAAATTTCATGTCTGAATGGCAGGATTTAAACTTAAATTATGACCTAAAAACGAAAAAAGCTAATGAATTTGATAGTAGGAGTTCAATATTTATACTGTGTTTGGCGCTTCATAGGTATTTCCTTTGAGAATGGCTGATAGTACGGCTGGCTAAAGACGATCCATACTCAGGGGAAGCATGTTTCCAGCTCCATGAATAAATCAAAAGAGCTTGTTTTAAACACTGCTTCTAACCCTTTTGTGTACTATGACAGGACAAGGGGTTTTATTTAGCCATAAAAAGGATAAAGGAGTTCATCAAGTGCACGAAAATAGCAAAGTAACCTGAATAACAATCAGTTGAATCAAGCGTCTGCGATTCCAATTCACTTTTGATCTCATTTATGATTGCCATGTTCCTTGATTAGCCCCGTTATTGTCCGGGGAAAGATTAGAGATGACATTTTAGAAGGATTTACCCCTAAGCTATTTCATTTCAAAGATGATGAGTGGTACATTAGCGTATGTCTGCATGTAGTGTGTGTGTGAAAGTGCTTCTGTGAATGTATTAATAATTAACATTTCCCCTCATCTGTAATAGAACAAGAGCTAACAATAATTTCATTCCTTTCATTGCCCACTATTCTAATGCGAATCTCACCCTCTCTATCCAGTGCTCTCACGCCGGTGTTCCTCAGGCAACTCAGCGGCGACACGGTGTGCAGTATCCCGTGGGCCGTTTATATCGGTCACCACCTCCCCGCACTCGATCCGCGTCGTGCCCCCCTGCAGTGAAGTGTGCGTGTTTGCCTGCATGTGTTTTCATACTTGTGGCGGATTGGGATGCCGACGGCGACGGGTTGAATATCCCGGCACAGAGTTTTCCCAAGCTCCGCCGTTTACCCGGTGAGTTCCCGGCTATCCCACGCCCCTGACCCCCACTCGCCACAAAAGCGCTTGCCTCTTCCACGCTCTAACTTTTCCCCTTGATATGTGACCTCGCGACGACCTGAACCTGGAGTGAAGATTGAGCTGGAGTGAGTGGTCATTTTAACAATTTAAACTCCAACAATAAAGGAAAATAAGTGAAGGATAGGTGGAAACGGGAAACTAGACCGAATTATTTGCTCAAAAAAAGTGAAAAACAGACAACTGTTATACACACATACACGCGCGTAGAAGGTGGAATACATCCATCCTAGTTTCACCTTCCGAGTTCTCCCCAATAAATGTTGAAAAAAATATAAAAAGGAGAAATTAGCCAGTGAGCGAAATTGAAAAATTCGAAGGCGAAAAATCCTCCTCCACCTGTTGTTCGGCAAGTGGTGTGAAGGAGCAGAGCCAGTGAGAATGTGGGACTGTGATGTCATTCCACGTGCGGAGCCATCCCTACGGCCCTCTCCCCAGAGTGAACGCTTCCCACCCCAGTGGTGACCACTCTGTGGAGGGCACCCAGGGCGTTGGGTCCGAGTGAGCGACGGGCGAGAGAGTGAGAGGGCGGGAGGCGGAGGTGGGACCGACGGCGGAACCAGGACTTTGAAACCCCGGATAGCGCGACGTCGGCTTGACATTACTTGAGGCAACACCGGACGGAACCGGAAAATGGAGAAATCCGCGGCGGCGGTCGGGCGCAGCTTTCGCTACGACCCCTACCACCACCCCCCGCCCCCACACCAGTACGTGGCTCACCCCGCGCACCACCCGCACCATACGCTGCACCAGGAGACTACCAAAATCCAACCGTACGGGGACCCGTCCAAACACGCTCCCCGCCCGGCGGACAAGAGCCCCTCCTCTCGGGAATCGGAGGGGGGCGGGGGTGGAGGTGGCGGAGGCGGCGGCAAGTGCCGGCGGCGCTGCTGTCGAGGTCTCGCCCACGGCCTGTGCAGCAACCTCGGAGTGTGTGCCCTCCTACTCTCGTACACTCTGCTCGGGTCCTTCATATTCATGGCCATCGAGGGCGGGGCAGAAGTGGAGGCCCGTAGAGGGTCGCACCAGCCGGAGCCCCCGACGCCCAGGCGACTCAACGGGAGCTCGGCGGTGGGTCGCGGGGACGGGGCCGGCGGGCCGCCCCCCGCTTCGCCCTCCTCCTCGCTGGGTTCGTCGCCGTGGTTACTCGGGGTGAGCGCGGGACCCCGCGAGAGGACCGTGGAGAGCATTTGGGACATCACGGTGAGCCTAAACATTCTCTACCGCGAGAACTGGACGCGTCTGGCGGCCGAGGAGGTGGCCAAGTTCCAGGAGTTCCTAGTACAGAGGCTGGCGGAGGAGTGGGGGCCGCCGCCGGGTCGAGGCGGGCCGCTCCCGGCGCGGCCCCTCGGCTCAGCTGGGATGATCAGGGATGCGCCTCTGCACAACGCGCACCACGAGTGGAACTTCGCCAGGGCCTTTCTCTACTCCCTGACGGTGCTCACCACCATAGGTGAGTACCATTTTGGTCTCTAGATAGTTTTCATTAGCTATTTCAGTGCCTTGCTAGTTTCCTTCCAGGACAAACGGTAGGCTTTTGCGGCGGGGTTCACAATAGACTAATTTTGACCCGAAAATAATCCCTAACGTGATCGGACAATGTTATTCCGATCCCTTAGCGCTTGTAGAAAAAAAGACATCTTAAATCTATCTGTCTTACGCTTAATCTCTCTAATTTTACCAACATGAATTCTAATACAGTAGAACGATGGTGGTAATAATACATTTTAAACATGACTGCAAAAGAGATATCCTACCAATTTATTCAAGATATTTCATCTCTTTTATGCATTGGAAGGATATCTCTGTAGCAATGATGCTGATAATGTGTTATTACCCCAATCGCACTACGGTATGAGAGACGCCTAAATGTGGAACCGCTTTCTTAATTTGGGGTTTCTTCTCTGCTTGCATCCGAGAGAGAAACAGATGTAAAATGAAATTCACGGTTTGAGGCTTCTCTCCGTTCAACTATTCAATGAATAATGGTAAAATAATGAAAATAATTGTCCGTTACCGTTAGGGGTTTTTCATCCTCACGACGCAAGCTTCGGTAAGTATTCATTTTCAAATATCTAATATCTCCCTAGTGTAGAAGAGGTTATCTCTTTTCTAATTGTGATTCCCGTGGTATTGGGTTCGTTAGTATATGGGGATAATTATTATTGTCAATGTTTCCATTTGAGTCACACTCTGTGGAAAAATCACCCATAAAAGCGGTTTAGCTCAAATTAACTCAAATTATTTATAGAATAATCAGCCGTGGTGGGATTGAGCGCGGTCTTTTGATCCCACAGTCAACGAGGACTGTTACGTTCGTTAACTTATTTGCTTAGGCTTGCTTCCACATCTTGGTTCCACTTTATCTCGAGCGTCCATAATACTTTTTAGTCTGACATTTGCTCCAAATTTTTAACTTCATTGTTTCAGTTTTTGGAATTCTTGTAGTTGGAGAATATTTTTCTGTGCTTCTCTTGCCAAGTGGAAACGTCAGGGGTTTAGGTTTTTTCCGAATCGTGAAATTCTTAACATCCTCGGTGCACACATAACCATGTCAAATACCTCAGGAGATAGAACCGGTGTGGTTCAATATGGTCAATGACATGAGCGCATGTCCACCCTGCTAGATATTCTATTGCCAAATATCCAATTATGATCATGCCTGTTTTCTGATTTAGGCATTTTCGCAGGTTTCTTCCGCGTTGACACCATGCAAATGGACTTTTATCACCTACTGACCTATGGATCCAGACTGAAGTTATATTCAGCCTTGCTTGGTCTGACAAATCCTGCTATAGAGTAGACGATACGTCGTTATCAATATGATGTCAACGCCGAGGAAAACTGTAAACCTCTATAATTCACCTGAACACTGCAAGTCTGTTGTTGAAGAAATGGAAATTTTTAGAAATACTATATTTCAGCATAGATAATGCTTTAATATTTGTTGCTTGTTTTCTAGATCTATTGCCCAAAATTTCATTAAAAATCTATGCTTATCAAAGAGTCATCGTAAGCTTCATGTTACATGTGTGAGCAAACGCATACCTTGCGTTTTGACCAAATTTTTAGTTTTTCTACACATATTGAACTCGGTCCATTTTTGAATGAATTGTTTTGAGTTGACCTCAGGCCACATTTTGGTAAACGAATTAATGTATAGCATTTTTCATATTTGAGTTTTCTTATCCTAGCTCCGTTTTTCTTCTGTTGAAATCTCACAGCAACTGTTTTCACTGGTCCTGTTAAAGTGCTTTTTCACTCTAGCTAAAATTTCATGAAGCTGCTCGTAGACAACTCCATTAAAGAATATCTCCGTTGACGACTTTTCAAGGCTGTATTGATAGGATTTCTCAAAGTTGATGCAACTACTAGACGAGTGAGACCGACTGACCTTATGAGGTATATGCACCGTTTTGTGAACTTCACTGTCAAGAAGGGCTCTTTGGAACGAATTTGAGACTTGCGGACTGGCGTTCCCTGCTTCTGCTATTGCTGTAAAACTTGTGACGTTGCGTTTTTTGCCGAATTTGCCGAAAATTTGCCGAAAGAACTGGAGGGACTGGAAATCGCGCCACCAGTATTGTGCATGGGCCTCTCCGGGACTCGGACAATCGTGCACTGAAGCCAGTGGTGAAGGAGGGCCGCCAGAAGTGTGCACGAGCCTCGCCGGGACTTGGACGATCGGGCACCCGGGGCCATTGGTGGAAGGAGGACCTCCAATATTGGGCACGGGCTACGCCTGGATCTCCAGCGGCAGGTTGGTGCGGTGCGTGTTTGCCGACCCTCCGGCCCTTGGACTAGTTCCGGTGCGTGCGGGGAGTGGCGAGACTGTTAAGAGCTGTTGCCCAACCCGGGGCATTGGAAAAGGTAAAAAACCTCCCCTGAGGTGAGAAGTCACCGGGCCGGGAAGAGCCGACCGGCGTGACTCTGCGGCTAGTCATCAGGCTAGCCTGGCGCCCTAACCAAAGCAGGGTCGCGGCCATTCCAGTGCAACGCGGTATCGGGGAATGTTTATAGGCTAAATTAAATTCCGCGTCGCAAACTATAGTATCTTTGAAGATGTTGAAAATTGAACACAAATTTCGTCTATCAAATTATAAAAAGTATATACATAACTTTCTACTAAATCCGCTTCGATATAATAAATGTACACTTTTCAGTCTTCAAGATGTTGTGTAGTATTTCATGCGTAATTATTTAGTGAGAAAAGTATTTTAAAATATAAGCTACATCAGAGTTCAATCCTCATAAAATATACTATTTATCAATTTTTGCAGTACTCCGGTTATTTTCGTTGCGGTTATTACGTCGCATATGTTGAAATATTCACTAAAATTAAATGATTACTCTTATTGGTCAGTAATTTCACACCCAATTCGAAATCCTTTCTCTTATTTTCGTAATAAATATTTTCCTTGTTTGTAGAGGTATCCACCGGCATAGACGTATTCATATGAATTTTTCCGAGTGAGTAAAGACAAATCATTGTGAGGTCGAAGTCATGAGAATCTGGTGAAATGAAAAGATTACGTAAATTCTTAAATTGCTAGTGCAAAAATGAAAACAAATCGAAAACGTAAAATGTACTTATGGAATATTTGACTATTCATTAAAGGTGTATTAATGACATAGAATGACGAAGGAAATCAGTTCTTTATAATGTTGAAACTGATTCCTGAGAACAGTAAACGAAACTGTCGTTTTTGGGCAAAAATGGGCATTGTTTAGTGTCAAATTTTTATCCTTGAAGAGAAAATTGATGAAACTTATGTTTCAATAAACACAAGATTCCTCAAAAATATTTTCTCAAACGAAAACTGTCCACACAATACTACAGGATGGTTTTAATTCGATAATGACGATTTGGAAAAGAGAAACACTTCAAAAACGCTTAGTTTACGACAAAAGCATTTGAGCAGGGTGAATTTAAAAGTGGATTTTAAGCATCAATGTAAAATAATAATATTTGAAATAATGAATTTTTAATCTTGGCGTGGTGAAACGGCTTGTGTATTCCGATGATGACCCCTAGAGCTGTGCTGGAGGCAGTAATAATAATTGCTCCTGGTACGGTCACCCATGCCAGATAAGGCAAAGGTTAGAAGCCAGACGAAAGGTAGTCCACGCGGCGTCTGACCACAGTGAGTCGGCCATTAAGTGATGGTGTCAACGGGAAAGTGAGGAAAGCAACGGGAAACCAGCTCAATTATTATTCCCAAGATTTTTATAATGGACAGTATAGAGAATATGAGTTCTGGCAACTACGGGACTCGGCCCAAGCGGCCTTGTGTCGTGCCCGGCAACGGGGGAAGCAAGGCTCCCGCGGTCGTCATCCAACTAAACCCTTGAAGGGGAAAAATAACAGCAGCAGGACAGAAGACGCAGAAAAAGACGGAAGTAGTTAGAATAGTTAAATGGAACGTCAGGACAATGTTGACGACAGGCAAATTAGAAAATATTAATCGAGAGATGAAAAGAGGTAATATAGATGTTTTAGGTCTATGCGAGGTTAGATGGAAGTATAGCGGGGATTACAGTAGTGATAATTATAGAATAATGTACAGCGGTGGGGACGAGAGCCAACGAGGGGTTGCCATGTTATTAAATAAAGAGGTAGGGAGAAGCATAGTCAACGTAGAGCAAGCAACTGATGGAATATTACTCTAAAAGGTTAAAGCAGAACTGACGAACTTGGTCATTGCTCGGGTATACATGCCATCGAGCAACCACAAGGAGGAAGAACTCGATAAGATGTACGAAGAGTTAGAGGATATAATCGCGTTTTCCTGCAGGGAAACATTTAATAGTGAAGGGGCATTGGAATGCGACGGACGGTGAAGGAAGAGATGGTAATGAGGTGGGCGACTACAGTTTAGGCACGAAAAATGACCGCGAGGAGAAAGCAATTTAGTCCTGCAGGAAACAGAGGCTAATCACCACCAACACATGGTTTAAACACCACAAAATGCGTATGTATACATGGAAAATTCCAGGTTACTCAGATAGGTATCAGTTAGATTATATTATGGTTAGGTACAGGTTTAGGAACAGTGTGATAAATTCTCACAGTTTCCCAGGAGCGGATGCCGACTCTGACCAAAATTTGGTTGTAATGAAATGTAATGTCCGTTTCAAGAAGATAAGGCAGGGGTGGCGGGTTAGGAAATGGAATGTACAAGCATTAAATGGATGAACGAGGAAGGAGTATCAGCAGGGTATAGAGAAAATCATGGATGATGGTAAAGAGCTGAGTACTATCGAAGAAAAATGGGAATGTATCAAGCAAGGGATATCGGAAGCCGCAAAATACGCTATAGGAACCTTTAACGGGTAAAGGATAAGGAAACCATGGATAACGGATGAGATGATTGCAACGATGGATGAGGGAAGAAGATGGAAGATTGTAAAGACAGATTTCGCAAAAATGAAGTACAAAGAGTTAAACAATAAGTTGAGACGGGCCACAAATAAAGAAAAAGAAGAATGGTGGAAAACGCAATGCGAGGATATGGAAAGTTTACAGAAGAAGGGTGAATTTGGTGCTCTATAAAGCAAGGTTAAGTTATTATCTGGAAGTAAGAAGGCAAGATCTGCGGTAACCGTTAAAGATAAGTAGGGTAAGATAATAGGTGACCCAAGAAAAATCCAAGAGAGATGGAAAGAATATATAGAAACACTGTATGGTAAAGAACTTAGGCCGAGAAGGTTAAATAAAGAAACGGAACGTGAAGTAGAAGAAGATACATGTAGCTACTGTCCAGGCATACTCGACGATGAAATTGAAAGAGCATTAAAGGAGATGAAAGCAAATAAGGCCGTGGGGGTGGGCAACATTCTTGTGGAACTGTTGAAATGTTTAGGAAAATGTGGGAAGAAGACTCTATGTGGACTGATTCGTAGTATGTATGAGGAAGGAATCTGGCCGGAAGTTTTAGAGGAAGAGGTACGCGTGATGCTATTTCAGTAATGAGATCACTAACCGAGAGGAATATAAAATACACTCAGGACGTATTAGCCTATTTCTTAGAATTCGAAAAAGCGTTTGATAGAGTGAATTGGGAAAAGTTAATAAGCGTATTGCAGAAAATAGAAATGGATTTGAGGGACAGGAGACTGATCCGCTACCTGTACATATCTCAGACTGCACAGGTGCGAGTGGGCAACGGAGAGTCCGGATGGGCAGTGTTAGGAAGAGGGGTATAGCAGGGTTGCCTATTGTCACCGGTGCTGTTCAACTTATATGTGAAGGGAATGATTAAGAAGGCATGGGAAGAGCTCAATATGGGAGTGAAAGTCGGAGGGGAGTTGGTAAAATCAGTTAGGTTTGCTGATGACCAGGTTTTGGTTTCTCAGTTGGGCAAGGAGTTGCAAGCATTGCTGAGTGAATTGTAAATATAATGCAATAGATATGGGATGAGAATTCATATGAAAAAACCAAAGATTATGCGATTTTCTAGAAAGAAAAAGGCTAAGCTGAATATTAAAATAGGCGGGGAAAAAATAGAGCAGGTAGAACCGTTTACGTATCTCGGATGTGTTTTGGACCAACGCGGTCAAAGTAGTAGGGACGTAACGAGAAGAATAGCGCTAGACAAAGAGGCTTTCACAAGGCTGAGGGAGCTGATGACGGGGACGTTGTGTAGGGATGATAAGAAAAGACTCGTCAAAACTTTGATGTGGAGCGTAGCTATGTACGGCGCGGAAACGTGGTCGTTGAAGCAGGAGGATAGACGTAGATTGGAGGCTTTTGAAATGTGGGTGTGGAGAAGAATGGAGAAGGTGAAATTTACCGAAAAGAAAACCAATGAGGAAGTACTAGAAATGGTGGGTGAGGAGAGGGGTTTGTTGGGAGAAATCCTATGGAGGCAGGAAAAATGGATGAAAGGCGTATTGAGCGGCAGTGGGATGTTGAAGACGATAATAGAGGGAGGAATTTTGGGCAAACAAGGAAAAGGCATGAACAGGATTGGGATGTTGGGTGGGATGAAGGGAGGAAGGAAGTACACAGAGATGAAGAGGGACCTGATGTAAATTAGGTTGCTGGATGGTGTTTTGTTGGAGTCGCAAGTTAATTATATGATAGGTGTCCATCCAAGTACCTACCCTCATCGGTAGATTACGTAATAATAATAATGATGAATTTTTACCTGGAGAAATTGGTGAAACTTATTGACCAAAATTTTACTCCAGAAGGCCTAATGTAATTTAAATCTGGTCCAAGTCTCTCAACTTTATTATTTTAATTTCTTTTATTGGTATATTTTCGTGTAATTCAGATCATTTTTTTTTAATTTTCGTTTCCAAAAGAGCTCATTCGCACAAATATACAGGGTTCGTCCGGAAAATAAGTGTACTGAGCTTAGAAAAAAAAATTATTACACTTTTACATATCTTAAGTTAATATTCCTCAAAATAAGACCCTTGTGAGTCGATACAGTTGTTCCAGCGGCGTTCCCATTCCTGGAACGCTCCCGCGAAGGCATCATCGGGAACCTCTCGAAGACACGTCACGGCCTCTTTAACGGCGTCCAAAGTCCCGTATCGCGTTCCTTTCAAACTCCTCTTTATCTTCGGGAACAGCAGCATTTACAGTTTGTCGTTCAGGTACAAATTCGTAGTGGACGACTCCCCTTTTGTCAAAAAAGACAATGAACATCGCCTTGATCCGAGATTTGCTCATGCGAGCTTTCTTTTGACGGGGTGATGATGGGGTGTGCCACTCCGCACTTTGTCTCTTCGACTTCGTGTCGTACTCAAAGACCCACGTCTCGTCACCCGAAACAACGTTCTCTAAAATATGTGGATCATTTTTGCAGTGATCCGCAAGTTGTGTCGCGATTTCCAAACGATTGAGTCTTTGATCATCACTGAGCACTTTCGGCACCAACTTTGCTCAAATTTTTCGCATCTGTAATTGGTCCCTAATAATCTGGTGCACTATTGTTTTTGGCACATTACACTGCTCTGCTATCATCCGAACACTAAGACGACGATCAGAGTTCAGTACATCGCACTTTTCGCACATTTTCGTCGGTGAGTGTCGTTGATGGGCGTCCAGGCCGTGGTTCGTCGTCGACCTCTTCTCTGCCCTTCACGAACATCTTGTGCCACCGAAAGATCATGTTTCTGGACATGACTGACACCCCGTAAGCCTGGTTAATCATGTCGACAGTTTCGGTAGACGATTTCCCAAGCTTTACCGCAAATTTATTGGAATAACGCTGCTCCAAAAACTTCGGCATCGCGTTCCGTGACGTGGGTCGAGCGTGGAGGTTCGCGTTAACAGAGCTCCTCACTACACCACAGCTCAGAGCCGACTGCTTTTTTCAGCGTCGCTTGCCAACATACCCCCTTTCAATCGCAGCCCGTCAGAGCGGTGCTGGGCGCACCTGGAGCGGCGGAAAAAAATCAGTACACTGATTTTCCGGACGAACCCTGTACAGAGAGCTTTCCGAAAGTAATGCAATAATGTTTGGAAAAGTAATTTATTGAACAGGTTTGCACAAACACTTAAAATTCTTCAAAGTGCTGTCCTTGGCCATCTACCTTTTTTCTTCAGCGACTCTTTCAAGACCGGGACGGGCCCTATTTCGGGGACGTCTTGTAAGGCCTTCGCCACGGCTGATTGGATCTCATCTATGAACGAAAAACTGGTTCTTTTCAGGGCTGCCTTAATCTAAGGGAACAAAAGGAAGTCTTCTGGGGTGACCTCAGGACTATAGGAAGCCTGGAGCAGCGTTGGCACCTGGTTTTTGGCCACGAACTCGCGGACTTGTAGCGCGTTGTCGTGATGGTGTTTTCAGGTAGCGGAGATGTCTTTTCACGTCCTGATGACCCTTTTTCGGAGTCTTTCCAGCACATTCACGTAGCAGGTAGTGTTAACTGTCAGTCTATGAGGAATAAACTCGTTATGGATCACTCCTTTAGTTTCGAAAAACACAATGAGCGTTGTTTTCACTTTTTATTCGATCATTCATGCCTTTTTGGGCTTGGGAGACTGGTGAGTGTGGCATTGCGACCTTCGGCGTTTTGTTTTTGGGTCTTATTAAAAAACCAAAGTATCATCACCAGTGATGACGTTTTCGAAATAAATTTCCAGGTAAATTTTCAATACGTTGCAAAAGTCACTTGAAATTTCTGCGCGCTCTGCACCCTGTGCGTATACATGTATATACACACAGATAAATTCCACTGGAATGAATCTTGGACAGAAGATTATAATATGTGGAATAAACGTAATAGCATATATCTCCATGTAAATCTCAGTGTCTCTTTTTTCAATTAAAAAGATTCCTATGCTATAAAGGTGTACATTATTGTAAATTCCTCTTTTCATGTACTTCAAAAGTTTGGTGCAATCAAATTGGATGTTTTTGTCATGGAAAATATTCTGTTTTCGGTAGTATTTATGCTTACACTAGAATAAGTTTTATGATTTCATGTTTTCACATGTTTAACATGAGTCTTAAAGCAGGAGGTAGGCATAACTTATATTTTTTCCCCTCATCTACTTTTAAGTTGTGGAACAATGGGAAAAGAAAAATCTCGTCTCTTTTGTGACATAGAATTTGAGACGGCTGTCTTTGAACGTGGCGTATATGCTGTGTAATCAGAAGGATGCTTTGGCATGATTATAGGACACATGTCGCCGAACAGTGTAGTAGGACACTCTCTCTCGGGCCAAAGCTCAACGTGTTTGCAATATTCGCGCTACCTATCCACGGTTAATATTTGCCCAGGGATCGAGTGACCCCCGTGCCGCCAGATATCACGCCACCATTTGCAGACGTGATTAGACCTTCTCACGCACACACACACATACACCCACACGCACACACATCCAAACGCGCGTTTGTCGTTCGTAGTGTCTCTCTCTGAGGCTGGCTGGCTAGCGCTTTAACCCGAGGGAGATGAGGCGTGGTGCAAATTTCAACCCTCTGGAGTAGACCTCTTCCCTCCTTCCCCTTCAAATAACTCCCATCCCTTTTGCCCCCTCGCGCTCCTTTGCCTTGGCCGCATCAAAAAGGGTGAAACGTCATCATCCTCCGCACCGCGTCACACATTTCTCACCCTCTCATCCCCCACACCCCCAATCCGCGCTTAGCAATCCACCGACGACAATCCAATAGCCCGTCGCTGTTGTCAACAAATCCCAAGCTCCCTCACGAGCCGCCATATCCCCCCTCCAGTCTCTATTCCAACCCCCCGGTTGATGCCTACCTTCATTTCCACCTCCTCGGCGCCAATTGGGCTCCGAGCGCCGTATCTCCGGGCTGCGGATTTAGAACTTTTGCCACAATGGATAAGAGGTCACTGATCACGGATAAGAGGTCATGGAGCAGGGTTAAATTATACACAGTGAAATGAAAATGAAAACTTGGTGACGTTTTGAAAGCAATTCTGGTGTGTATTGTGCGGAATGTATAGATTTAATACCAACGGGAAAATGAATAATTACTAAAATACTTCCTGATATTATCGACAGTGCATGACAGAAGTCGGGGATGGTGATGTAACCAACGGGCTGGGTTCACACCCAGAGGGGCGGGGCTTGAATCGCGGAGGCAGATATTTTTCAGTATCTTTGTCACTATGAGTGAGTATGCCGTCTGTTAAATGGGACGTTAAACTGCAGACCCCTGGCGCCTTTCGTTATTAAAGTAGGCTAATGCCGACACCGGGTTTCTCTCCACCCTTTCTCCTTTCCCAACCGTCCCTAATGGCGCCTTTGACCTCAGCTTTCGCTCGCCTCCTCTAAACACTACTAGTACTGCGGCTGAAGTTAGTCAGAAACTAAATAACCCATGGAGCAGAACGTAAAAATACGGACGGACCCCGTCCCTTTTCCCAACTTTCGAACGCCCTTAAAAACGGGTTTGTATCTCCAAACTTCCCATCCCTCTGCCAATTTTATCCAAATTACTGTCACCTTTTTCATCAAAATACAATATGATGCACATTTTTTCTCCGCGCTTTAATGACCCTCGACAGCTTTATAGATGTTTTGAAAACTCACACATCACCTTACATTAAGAGCACTCAACCCAATTTCTAGAGTCATTCAACAATGTGCCACAACTAAGAAGATATCTGTTGACCTCATTTCGTGATCCATTCTGAATCGTACAAATATATTTGATTAAAGTTCTTTAGTGCCGTCATTTGATTCGTGCCAAGAATTTTGAATTCAATGATTTGAATATTTGCAGTGTGTATTAGTCTTCCTTTCCGTCACTTTTTGATTTCAATTATTTGGATCACTCAGCTATTCACCATTTTTGGGCACCATACAAACTTATTGTTATTATAAATTTGCTATGGTGGAACTTTTCAGTCTAAATTCTCACCACTTTCATTTGATGGAGTGGAAATCATGAGGATTGTGGACTAATAATAGACAAACACATTCATCCTGTAAAAAGCTTTCATCACTTATTTTTCCCCCAACTCTCAATACTTTTGCCACAGACTACTAAACAGTTTGAATTTGACACAAAATGTGTGTGAAGCATCAGTTTATCGCTTAAATGCTGCCGTGTCAGTGATTCCCTGAAATAGGAATGGAATGTGAATGAAGGAATAGGAAATATATTTTTTTCTAATGTTTTTATATGCGCACGAGAAAATTACTTGGATGTTTCAAGCGTACATTCGGTGTGGGTGCATTATTGAAACTACTGATATGGTTCCAAATTAAATTTTAGATTCTATTTTGGCTTCAGCTGGATTAACCGCGAGTTATCGTCACCTGCTTGCTAGTTTGCATTTTTATAATGAAAATTCTCCAAGCTCTCATTTCCTCGTGTTACCGCTTTTGAATTTCAACTGAACTTATGCCACTTATGGACGTTGCCATTTTTTTAAAAGCATAGAAAAAAGCTCACTTTTTCCCTTCGGTAAGAATTTATTTCACAAAGAGGCGAATAAACGAAGAAAGCTTGGTTATTTCCCAATAGATATGCGTTAAAAAGGGTATAATTTCCATAATTCGTTGTCTCGGGCGTGATTTCATGGAATCGACTTAACACAACGAAAAGAGAAACTTTATAATTCCACATAGATTTATTAGACGGACGACTTAGGTTTCGACCTGATGATGACGTACCACGTCGAAACCTAGGTCGTCCGTCTAATAAATCTATGTTGAATTATAAAGTTTCTCTTTTCATTATGTATAATTTCCATTTTTTATTACTTTGCAAAGTGGTTCGACAGATTATACTTCGGGAAATTGGTTGGGATGTTTCAGAGGACCGATTTGGTGAGTGGCGGAAATCAATTGGGGAGTATTGGAAATGAAAATGATGGAGGAAGACGGGGGAGGTGGGGTGAGGTCGCGTTGGGCGTGGGTGTGGTTTCTTTTCACACCTTCTCCTCGAGTGCTGACGACTAAAAAAGGAGGCAGTGCAGATCTATTCCAGTGCCTTGACAAATGAGGGCGGGTAGGAGAGGGGCGGGTTGTTTTGGGGTCGGGGCGGGAAGTTGATCACATTCACCCTCCACACGTGGCCACCGTTGTCAAAACAAAATTTTTTTTATCCTCACGACGACGCCTTGAATTTTTTGTCTAAAAGTCCGTCCGAAAAAAACGCACGAAGTGTAGGAATCCCCTCCCTGAATAAAGTTTGCTCCATTACGCGTGTCGTAGAGAAATGAAAATGAAAGGTAAATGCGAGGCGTTACTTAAAAATTTTTAGATCTAATTCAGTGAACATTTTTTTATTTTTAAGTAAAGGCTCAATACATTTACCACCGTGTCCAATAAATAAGCGAACTGAGGCCATAAAAACATTATTTTGTAAAATTTAGTCTACATATATTTTGTCCCCTTCAAAGTCCTCTCCATTCGTTGCTATGCACTTATTCTATCATTTTGTCCATCGTTTCAACCACCCTTGGAAGTCCTCGGCAGTTGAGCTTTTTAGTTGTCTCGTCGTTTCTCACTTTATTGTGTCCAAATTTTCTCAACGATGTCCCCTTATCACATTTTTGCACTTTGGGAATAGGAAAAAGTCGCAGGAGGCGAGATTGGACGAATAATAAGGATGATCAAGGATGACGATTGAAATTTTTGCCAGAAACTGGCGAATAATCAATGCAACTTGGGCACAATTTCTGCAAAACATTTTTTTTAAGTCCAAATGTTCAGTTAAAATAGTGTGCACTGTTGATTTTTTCTAAATTCACTTCATCAGCTAACATTCGAACAGTTTTTCGACGATCGGTAAGTACAAGGGACTGCACGCGATCAATGTTGTCGTCAACACGGGTGGTTGAAGGTCGTTCCGGCCTTGCATCATCCGTGGAGTCTTGTCGGGCATATTTAAAACGGTTAATCCACTTGAAAACGGATTTTTCTTCAGAGTATTGAGCTTCAGAGCACTAATGACGTATGTTTCAAGGATGTTACTCCTATGTGACTTCTGCGGCAGTCTCTCGAGTTGAAATTGTTTATTTGTCCTAAGGCAACGACCTAGATAACACACGTTGACCTATACGCGGGATCCAAACGTTGATTTCGTCTGAACCAATAATCAATGTAGACGTATTTAATATCTCTAGAGGGTTTATCAATCAATCTGAAGTGTGTCTCCCGTCCTTCCTATAGCCCAAGAACATATTTGACCATTTCCTCTTCTCCAATTCGATGAAACACCTTCGCGGCTTGTCAGGTTTGTCATCAGAAACAGGCGTTGGCAAACTGAACATGTTTCCAATTGCAACAACCACCACAGAGGTGATACTGAAATCAAATAAATGAAACATAATATAGCATTCATAATATCAAGAACAACTTGCGTGAATAAAAAATGTACGATGACTCTTTATTCAAAAGACCTTGTAAAAGAGATGTTTTGGGAGTTGTGAAAAAAATGTTGCCACACTCGTAACAATGTACGTAAATGTGGTAGATTTTATACAGAAATAGAGCGAGAGAACTTCACGACAGAATGATTGGGAGTTATACGAAGTTAAAGAGTATTTAATTCTTACATCTGATGTCGAACAGTTTGATGAATGTTATAGCTGTAGTTTAGATTTTGGGGAAATTGTAGGAACTTCAACAACGACAGACCCTTAAGATGTTACCTTTCTGCACACTCTTCATGGCCACATCTGAGATGTGTTTGAAATTTCCAAAACTCTTCAGAAACAACTTATCGTACAACTCAGCCATCTCATCCATTTTGCATACAATGAAAGCCTGGGATGTACAGGGAACACACATGTATGTATGCCCTTGTGGAGGTTGGGAATGGATGACGTAATTTGTAGCTTCCTAATAGGATAAGTCCTAATGCCGCTAGTAGATTAACCCTTCAGCATAGCATTAACTCTTTCCATGATTAGGAAATTGACCAATACTTTGTATCAAAAAAATAGAGGAAATGGAGCTATTGGCTGTTGAACAAGTTGTCACAAGGAAGAAAATCCTAAAGCCAATATAATACTGAAGAAGAACTCCAATACCGGTATTTCGGTCACCAGGTGACCATCTACGGGGAGAAGAATCGAATGGGAACTTGAACTTGGAAGAAGACTATGCACCAGGCACTGTCCAAAGTCAAGTGAGTGTTCAGGTCGGGGGGTGGGGTATATGTACCTGGAGGGGCAAGGGGGGAGGGGTTAAGTGATGGTCGGTAGGTGGGGGGGAGTTTGTTGAGGTCACGTGGGAAGGAGTGGGGGAAGAGTGGTGGCTATTAGGAGGGGGCTGCCTATTTTTGAATTGACCAACGAAGTTAAAAAGTGAACTGTTGATGATGCCTAGTTCATTGTTCATAAGTGTATTCTTGTTTAAGTGAATGTGTAAACTCTCACATGCATCGAGTTTACAGTGTTGTATCGATTTTAATAATGTTAAGTCGTTAGGAGTGATCGAGTGTTTGGTTTCAAAAATGTGTTTGGCGACAGCTGATCTTTCGAAACGTCCGTTCTTAAAGTGTGCTATGTGTTCCTTAAATCTGATTTTGGGATTACGTTTCGTCTGTCCAATGTAGGAGAGTTGGCAGTGTGAGCAAGTTATTTCGTAAATACCCGATTTGTCTAAACGTGGTTTTTTGTCTTTCGGGTTACCTAAACAGGTAAGAAGAGTGTTAGGGTTAGTGTAAGTGACTTTGGTGCCTATTTGTTTAAAGACCTTATCCAGGCCTCGGGTTAATGTGGGGTAGAAAGGTAATGCGATGAATTTGTTATTTTTGTCTTCCCGTTGGGGTTGGAGTGTTGTATGTTTATTAGCAAGTTTTCTTTGTTTGTTTCTAACTAATTTGTCTATAATTTGGGGTGTATATCCGTTGTTAATGGCTATTTGTTTGATGTTTTCCAACTCTTTGAAATAGCGTTGTTTGTTGAGTGGTGTCGTCAGTAATCTGTGTATGAGAAAATTAAAAGCTGCCATTTTTTGTTGAAATGGGTGGTGTGAATCTGCTTTGATGTAGTTGTCGGTGTGGGTCTGTTTTCTAAAAATGTCGAAATCTAAGATCTCTTGGTTTCTAATTACTAGTATGTCCAAGAAAGGCAGTGAGTTGTGTTGTTCGACTTCAAAGGTGAATTTTATGGAATCATGTTTTTTATTCAGCCGGTCCAAAAAGTCATTTATGTCACACTTGCTAGTGTCAAAGATGGTAAAAATGTCGTCTACGTATCTGAGCCAAGTGTTAGGGAAATAGTCAAACGTGTGTCTGCAGTCTTTTTCAAAGTAATGTAGGAATATGTTAGCGACAAAGCAGGAAAGAGGATTTCCCATAGCTGTGCCTTGCGTTTGTTTGTAAAAATTTTGGTTAAACTGAAAGTAAGTTATGTCCATGCAAGCTTTAGTAAGAGTAATGTATTCTTTAATTTCAATGGGTGCAATGTCTTTTGTGTGTAGCCAGTCTGCGATGTTTTCAAGAGCAATATCAATGGGTACGCTCGGGAAGAGTTTTCCTACGTCAAAAGAGACCAGAATCTCATGAGGCTGGATGCGTAGGTGTTTTATGGTGTCAATGAAATGCTTGCTGTTCTTGACCCCGAAGGTTTCTTCGGACCCTAATTGTTTATATTGTTTGGTGAGCCATTTAGCCAGTTTGTAGGTGGGGGAATTCAAAGCTGAAATTATGGGTCTCATTTTCCTACCGGCTTTGTGTATTTTGGGCAAAGTGTAGAGTTTAGGCACCATAGGGTTTTCCGTTTTTAAGGTGAAACGTGATTTTTTGTCTATGATAGTATTACAGTGATTGAGTGCGGTTTTTGTGTCTGTAATCATTTTGTTGAGTGGGTTCTTGTGTATTTTAATGTATGGGCCTTCGGCGATTGTGTTTTCGGTGCGTTCAATGTAATCGCCTTACGGATACAGGAATTCTTATAACCTAGATTTATTTTAAGATCCCCCAAGCATAGAAAAAGCCAACGTCAATGATTGGTTCCTATAATTGTAGGGTTGGATCACACTCTGTTATCTCCCTTTGAAAATTGGAGGATGAATCAGATAATTAATCCTTATCCACTGTGGGAATTTAAAGTGACTACCAATATAAAAATAATACAAGAGTGGTCTTCGATCTTTGAAGTTTCCATTACTAAGGCATTCGATGATTTATGTTTTAGAGAAAAAGGCTTGCGCTGACATTTTGTTGCCCCAGGCAGAACTCATATCAAGGCCATTAAAGGACGAAGTTTTTACGGTGCACTCTGGGAGTTTTAGATTGAGGAGTTTTAGAAGTTCGAGGAAGCAGTATCTCGTTTTATCGGAAGTCGACACTTTCATTTATGGTATAACCCCGGGAGTGATTTGAAAATTTCAAGTGACGTGCCGATGTCGTATCTTTTATTCATTTTGGATTTGCTTCCTTCCGCATCATTATGTTACACCTGGTTTGGAAATATGATTGCTCTTATGAAAATTAAATTTCCTTCCGTAGGTTCTTGTAATGCTAATAACATCGAGTTCAGTCAAAGCTGCAAGTTTCGGAAGTGCCATGCAATCGATTCACTCTCAGTTAAGTCTCTCTGAAAGAGGAAGCCTGAAATAGACGGCCGGAAATCATTATTTGACGTTCCTTATGATGATATATTACACTTCGATATCTATAAAAGATGGATATTTCATTTCCGGAGCACTTTTTAGTTTCTTTAATTTGAGTTATGTTTGTACCAATATCATTTTTAATTTTGTATTTTTAAATTTATTATTGATTTTCCTTGAATGTAACTTCAAAAAGGAAAATGAATTCATTTTAACTTATTTTATTTCTTCCATCAATATTATTTCCATAAGAAATGTCGCTCTCTCTCGTTAAACCTATCTATAGCGTGAACAAACTTCCTACGCCGTAACTATCACAAGAGTCCGTTGATATTCCACGTTTAGTAGGGTTTTCTGTAACGTACTCGTGCATCAGTGAGATGCGTCGGGCTAATGCGATAAGGAAAGAGCAGAAGAGCCGTCGTGTGTGTTTCAGCTACTTTAGTGTTGGTCCATTCAGTTCGGCATAGAGTGCGGAGTAGCGGTTCATTGAGGTATCTCGTTTGAAATGCCAAGTCCAGTGCACGATCAGAGGGCAAGGGTGGATTAAACGATGCAACTAACGGTGGGACAAATGGGATGGAAAAATTTGATTCAAATTTGCAACGCGAGGACGGATAACATAACGAAGCGGACCGATGACGGGTCGACTGTCATGTCTAGCTGCTGGTCAAACAAGGGATGATTGCACAAAGGTCATTGCACCCTCTTGGTTCCTCGGCATGGAGAGTCCTCTCGCTCACGCCCCCGCTTGGTGCTCGCAGTCACGGTTGGGGAAGTGGGTGGTTGATATGTGTCCCAGGAGCAGTGCGTGCCCAGTCATAGAACCGCCAACGCGAGTAAACTCTCCCAGTATTTGTTTGCGGAAAGTCTCCGTGACATTCCTCTCCCGCAGGAAATTTGCTCTTCAGTTAAAACGAAGGTCGGGAGGAGGTTGATTCCTTCTTCGGGCACGGAATATAGTGGGTCTGCTTCAAGCCAATTGAGGCCATATGACAACTTCATTGCCCTAATTTTTCCTCCAAAAATGAAGATTGGCATTTTTATTTTTGCAACCCAAACACTCAACTTTCTAGTCAACGGCATGTATTAGGTATCGAGGGGATTTTTACGCATCAGATGAACTCGTTCATATCCACCGGATGGGTGGTTACTATGCTGTCGGGTCCTGGACAAAGAAACAGGCTATAGATGAACAGGACGAAGGAATTCTGAGTTTGAGTTAGAATTCACTGCAAGAAGCGCATTTACCAGTGATGGATGGATGAACTTAATGCCATCCACCGTCTGTTAATGAACCTTTTTACTCTACCTAGTAAAAAATACGATTAGGAAGAATAACTTGATAGTGTAACCATTATTATACTCGCTATTCTGTATTATTCGGATTTATTCATATTTATTTGGCGTTGTAGCCCACTTTTCCAGAGCGCTTGGCTACATTTGGAAGATACATTGGCTACATTCGATTTTCTTTTAAGCCTCTATGCACCCTCAGCTTTCCTAAGTGGTGCAATATTTGGGATACCGAATCCTTCTAGGAAACCCCCGGCAGCATAGGTAGCAATTACCCCTCCTACATTATGTAAGAATATTACATTCCATATTACTCTTAATACGAGGTGAGCTCTTCGATCATATATTAAACCAATCTTCGGGTTGACTAAAGTGCATTCATATTTAGTCACAAAATTGACTTTGACCTAATTAATTTGGTAGGATATTTTCATTTAATTATACCATTTATATAATGTCTGAGGATTTCTTAATGGAATCTCACATGAAATAAAGGATTTTTAAATAATATACATGGTATCATCTGAGTTGGAATCTCAACGGATGAATATCTGGGTTCAAGAAAGAGGCATGTAGGGTGAATTATATACCAGAATGAAAAATATTTCGCATTTGAATGGAAAGAATGAAGGAAAGAATGATAATCTGAAATCTAGTATAATTTTCAAATTGAAGGAAAATGAAAGGATTATGGAATTATGAGCTTCATTATGAAAATGTAATATTTTATTGTGTATTTTTTTGTTTTATTATCGAATTTAAGCCGGCATTCCTTGATCAACGGAATTGTCGTTCAATTGAGATTTCAGATAATTGTTCATAGTGAAGGAATAATGTGAAATAAATTTTGCAG
>CM073772.1:12827284-12845775 GCA_037158775.1 Hetaerina titia | reverse complement strand
CATTCATTTCCTTATTTATATTGAATTTTGACATAGGATAGGGGATCATTGCAGTGGATCATTGCATGAAATGCCGAAAGCTTTTGGGCAAAGCAATGCCTTGAAGAGGAATGATTAGTTGGTCTGTACACATTTCCTTCCAAAAAATGGAGTAACCCATCTGTGTCTTTACAAATGGATAGGTTGAGGAAATTCAGAGAACCTTTTTCCTTTTTTTCACATGTGAATTGTACATTAGAACTGACAGAATTTAAATGTGCTGGAAACTGATCTAGTTGCCTATCAGAACCTGTCCACACACATAAGACATCGTCTGTATATCTTAACCAACAAAATACATTATTAGTGAGAGGGTGAGGTGTGGAGAACAAAACTTTTTCAAACTGTATATGGCTGCGTAGATTTTCGCAGCGGTGGCTTGAAGAATTCTGCATGTCCGGGTTTTCACCGCATTGTTGTTTGAAGCCGACAACAGTTATACGGTCCTAAAACAGACAACGATATGGTCCTAAAAGGACCGCCAGGGAAGAAAGGCGAAGACGAGATTCTGACAAGTCAATCAAGCAGACAGAACCGGACCCAAAGGCATACGCGACTATCCCCTTCGTATCGGGAACATCCGAGAAGATAGCCAGAATCCTTAAAAAGCACGACGTGGTGACAAGGTTCAACTGCACCAAGAAAATAGCGGACGCGCTCCCCGGACCGAAGGACAAAATCTCGAAAGACCTATACGAAGGGGTATATCAAGTACCATGTTCATGTGGGAAAGCCTACATCGGGGAAACATGCCGAGCTATGAAAGTTAGGATGAAAGAACACCTCCGGGCTACTACGAACAAACAGTTTCACCTCTCGGCCATCTCCGAGCATAAATGGAGTGAACCCGGCCATGATATTCTATTCCATGATGCTACAATCATAAGTAAAGAAAGTAGATATTACCCACGCCTAATCAGAGAAGCCATTGAGATAGCCAAAAACCCGGCGAATTTCAATAGAGATGAAGGCTACCATCTCCATAACGCGTGGAAGAGAGTCCTCCGAAAAAGGACCAATCAGAGAGCAGCACCCGGATGGGACCACCTATATAAGGACGGCCAAAATCTGAATCCTCATCTTCGACCTGAAGACGCCGGATGAAACTTCGGCGAAACTGTTGTCGGCTTCAAACAACAACGCGGTGAAAACCCGGACATGCAGAATTCTTTTTCAAACTGGTCCATATAAATATTGGCCAGGAGTGGGGACAAGGGCGAGCCCATGGCTAGACCATTGGATTGTTGGAAATATGTAACATTAAAAATAAAATAGTTTTGGGAAGTACAAGTCTTTAGTAATAAGCAGAGTTCACTAATAACTGGCACAGGGATGTAGTCATATTGTAGAGGAGTAAAGAAAAACTTTACTTTCATATGGTCCTAAATGACCAAAACTCAAGGAACATGTTTAGAACTGGACAAAGGACAGGAAGCATGAGATTACTGTTTCAACAAAAATTATTTTAATTGAAGCAAAGAAATTGTTGATAGGTATGTTTATTGCTGATTTTCCTGGAACAACATTATGATGTGAAGGATTCATGAAGAGAAATTGCCACTGCATGCATACCAGAACAACAATAGAACAAAAACCGCCACTTGAATATGAATGAAGATTATAGAATTTCACAGAGCAAAATAACTGTGTACATGATTTTAGCAGCAGTGATGATGAATTTCTGGGATTGTATGATAAATAAATTTTTATATAATTGCAATTTTTTATGTAATGTTTCTATTGTCTTCTTACTTTGAAGAGTTAGCATTAAAATACTTTTTGGTCTGATCCAAGAATTTTTCGTAAATTCCAATTTCAAAAGTTCTAGTTTGTCTAATGGGCTGGGAAATACAGTGCTTGAAAAAGAGACAGTGTCAAATGAGGTCACTGCACATATCCTCTTAATGGAGCAACAAATGTATTTATATTTACACATACTTAAGATGTCATGTAAATTATGTACTACCAGTGAACCTAAAAGACAGGTTGTCTGTTAAGGACATTAGTCGCTGCTTCTTAATATTGAAAGATGCAAACATACCTGGGTCCCTGAGGACCAGGCCCTCCCATCACTTGCTGTGGGCGAGGACCCTGTCGAGTGTCCATGTGACTCCTTGGCATCCTCTCTGTGTAATGAACCCCTCTCATCCCAGGAGCTCCACGCCTCGAGGGATCATAGTCATCCTCACTGAAGTTACCCTCACTTGCTGAGTCTTTCGTTATTTCTGAAAAAATAGCAAAAAAGAAGAGGAGACCAACATTTAGGGCTGAGGAATAAGATTAACGGTCATTGGATAATGCGAAAATACTACATTGGACCATCCAGACATAGCACGAGACTCATTACAAACATTTACAAGATTCCTCAACAGTTTTGATACAAAAATAAAATTAAGAGGTGCATTTAAAAGGTAATAGAGAGGTTGAAACAGGCTTAGGATGTTTGCTGACATTTAAGCATTGAATGAATTTTGAATCATATTTATATTTCATAAGAAATCAAGAAAAGAAAGTTTCCAGTTCATAAGTTCTCAATCCATGCTTTTATCTAGTGAAGTGGAAATTGTCAAGAAGTAACTTTTAAACCATGCCCATAAGTTATTTTACTGAAATGAAAATGGACAAAATAAGTTCTATTTGAATTGCTGAAAAATCTTCTCTTCTAGTAGGATTTTTAAATTATGAAAAGTTTAACTTTGTAATGCATTAATATTTGCAACAGTTAGAACATTATCTCTTATTATTATTATTCATCTGAAATTTATCATTTGTTGTCTCATTATATCACTAATTAAAAGTTTAAGTCTGAAATTCTTATGGCAACTTCAATCATGATGAAAATTACATTAGTGATTGCTTTAACAATTATTTTGATCTACACTTTTAGTAAATAACTGTCAATATTTTTTGGCAATAATTTGAGACAAACATGAAAATTAACCAAAATAATTATTAACAATAACTTCTACATTGAGGTATTAACATTTAAGTAGGTAACAGTCAAGCACTTTCACTATATTTGATATTAAATGGATATGGGATTGGGAGAAAGGAAGGAAGTACTTGAATATCACTACAATTTCAGGTTTTCAATTTCTGGTAAATTTAAATGGCATAGCAATACAAATTCATCAAAGTTCAATCAAATAACACTACAGAACACTAAACAGACTTACAGAAAGTGAAGGGGGTATAGGCCACCAAATGTGCAGGGTTACATTGAAAGAATTAAATGATTTCAGCGCACAAAATCAGCATTACAATAGCCTTAGCAAGGATAACTTAAAGGTTTTAATCTTTAAAGTAACATAATATAACAATGTAATATGCAACATCACTTACAACAATATAGCTCTAATATTCCAATTTCATGCAGTATTTATATTTTATACAAATATTAGCTACTCAAAATAACACCAGACAAAACTACAAGGTTAAAGGCCAGCATGTAGCCTAATTTTATCTTCTATATCCAATTATGTTTAAACCTACCCATGTTACCTAATACAGAGTCAGTAGTATGTGTTCCTTGCAACATGCAAGAGTAGTTGAAAAACTCATCTCTAATATTCTAAAATGCTAATGTACCTTCTGTGGACTAATACCTGAATTGGGAGATATGGTCATCACAAGTCAGCATTAGCAAGTTTAATGTATGCCATTAATTCTTTTCAATTCCTTAAATTTTTCTAGTAAAGAAAAAGTCACTGAAATATTCACACACATTTCTCACAGAAATTATCACAGATAAGATTTCATAATACTGAATTAGTTCAAGGCACAATCCAAATTGAATACATATGATTAGCATTCACATTGTAAAAAATTCAAATTCATTTCTAAAATGGATCTCTCTAAAATGCCATCATCATTATGCACTCACTTTTTAACAATATTATTCAATAGTAAGATTAACGATGAACTGAAGAAGATATTTCATGAAACATTCATTTGAACATATTTGAAAAAACAACACATATGAAAATACTGAATCATACATAAGAAACCATGGCATTACACTGCTGCTATTTCAGTATATTAAAAATGAAAATGACAATAAGAAATTCAATGTCATGTGTAATGATGAGATGTTCACATAGAATTAAAGCAACATGTAGAAGCTGGAGAACACTCAGGGCTTTAGAAAAAAGTGAACAAGATTGTGAGGGCTAAGGCTGAATGATAAGGAATTGAAACCATTACACAATTTCTTTTCATGGGTTAAACATAAGAAATTTCATCAAAATTTTACCAAACATGATGGTAAATTTTATTTTTTTGGAAATCAGAAAACAAGGATTCATATTCAACCGCTATTATTTAACACATATTGGACTGATAAAAAAAATCCAAATGAGTACTGTTTGACTCCATGGGCATATTTGGATCTCCATGTCTTAAATTGTGTCTGACCCTGAAATATATAATGGTTATGGATTCTGAAATCTTTTCTACGCCATGACTAGCATGCTGATATTAAGATCGAGTCATTGTCTGACTACCAGTGAAAATATGCAAAGTCCTACAGATTTAATGTGCATAAAGTTATCGATACAATGTACAATGGAGGCAACCTTTATCTACTGGGCCTTTCACTGACACAACGACATTAAAATCAGCTCCTTAGGCCAGAAACATTGTTGCAATAACTTACCAGAATGCTGAAATCCCTTATTGACTGTGAAGAAAATGATGAATAAAAACAATTGTTGGACAGTTGATTTTTTTTCTCTACATTTAAGCAATTCAATTTGTGATGTAATAAATTACATGAAAAATTGGTTAGAAAGTACAAAGAAGGGTACTGACACTGACTGCAATTTTGTGGTAGTATAACATCCAGCATAGATTAAAAAGGCACTGGCAGAAGACACACTTCTAGAAGTAGTCGAGCTTTCAGCTCCAAGAGGGATTTATGGACAATGACTATAATTTGCTTGGGATAAAAGGTTATCTTTAATAGATAGGTAAAGGATAAATTGATGAGCTTGCTCAACAAGGAAAAATAATAACTGCAATTTAAACCATCAACTGATCACTGATTCCTAATGATTGTATTTTCTATTGCAGAATTTTTAACCTAAAAGAAATATATCTTAGGGATAAGATGGAGATAATTGTTTTTGAAGGCCCACCTGAAGACTTTGAAACAGAAAATTAGTTTGTTAACAACTAAGAATCTACTGGAGTCAAAGAATAAAGTGAGAAGTGCCTATTATTAGAAGTAATATTAGAATTATCATTTTTCACATGAAGAATAATTAATTTACAACAGAAAACTCAAGTAGAGATTATAAAAAGCATATGAAAAGCAGGAATAAGTGACAATGATTTATTGTTTTCCATGAAATTCATTTAAAAATCTATTCAAAATTGTTTCATACAAATTTACAATTGTGCACCATTTCATTTCATTGTCACTGACAGTCCACCAATTAGATTTAGGTTTTAGGTGACTCCAGAAAACTTTTTCAATTGTCAATACACACTTCATACTTTTTCCAGTCTCCTTCCCATTCTATTTAATGGTCCTACAAAATTCCTTCTTCCCCATAATTTTCCCTCCATCATGACCATTGACATTTCACTTGAATGCATTCATTGTAATTTATACAAAACAATATCATCTCCCTACACCTATTATGCCTTCTCCATTCTTCCCCACACCCACCTCTTGAAAGTGCCAACGCTATGCTCTTCCACTTTCCTCAAATACAACATCAGTGCCAAATTGAAATTTTTGATAGCTTTTTTCAATTATTGTCCAATTACTTGCCTTGATTATCAATGATTCCCTCATCATTGCATAAGTTTCTGATATTAACAAAATCCAATGCTCTTGTTACTATACTAATTTTCATTCAAAACATACTGCTTGAGGAAGCTCTGCCGGTGGAAGCTTTGTGCTTTCCAGGATTTCTTCTGCATATACCCATTTTTGTTGTCCCAAAAAATGAACCTACATGGAAGAGATCCCAGCAGACACAGAACTTCCACAAAATCGCAACACAGAAACTCTCAAAGGAGCTATCTGTTTGTAGCCCTCTACCAGTTGCAGTAGTTTTCATCATACATTAACTCTTTAATTTCACCTTTCTGATTTTTGAGAACCTCATTACTTTTATCTTGTACTGATTTTATGTCACTCCCATAACTCTCACATTGATGCTCACAACAATTGCTGCACCCCTTTCATCAATTGAATCTTGATCAAAATTCTATCTTGTGTTGCAAATTATTATTCCAACATAGTTGTGCAGTCAGAGTTAGATTAAATATTAAAGATACCAAGGCATCTTGATTTAAATCAGTTTTTAGATAGAGCATGGCAACTGATCATCAAAATCACCCATAGGTGTGGTGAAGGATTAGTGGACTACCCAAATAATTAGGTGACTTTTGCTCTAAATTAGCACATTGTAAATAATAAATTTGAAAATCCATGTCACATGGCATGATTTGTTTGCACTAAGACTGTTGAAACAATGTATGAAGGTTATAATGGATATACAGTCTTACTGGTCTGAAATCTCTAGTATGTTTTCATGAGTTTACAGCTGGTGGAAGAAGCTAAGCATTTCATTTGAGTGTAACTGAAGTTTGAATTCAACACATCAGTAAAAGTCATTCCTGAAACTTTTTTATAATGCAATCTAATGGTGGTGCAGTTTGAACAACAGACGAAATAATACAACCAGATATTGTTCAGTCCACGCCCTAGTGTGGCAATATTCAAGATTGGAGGACTGTTGAGCTTGGCAGATAGAATTGTATTTTTTGTTTTATGAGCAAGCATCAAGTGCATATCTTAAGCTCCTATTTGACCAATGTGAAAGCACACTGTGTATTTTGTATTTGAATTCATAGGATGTACATTAGGAAAAATGAATAGTTAAGAGAATCCCAAAAGAGCATTCAGTTTAAAACTATGGTAGGAACATTCTAACGTGTGTCACTGTGATCCTTCACCAAACCATTTTTTGTATAAGCTCATGTATATTTGCAGCCAAGCAAGAAAAGTTCACAGGAAAATGCAGTAAACTTCTTCTGCATCATGCAAAAGCGATAATAAACCAATTTAAATAAAAACAAGAGCCAATATAAAATTAGCCAAAGTGTCATCACATTAACAATGTTATCCCCTTTTCAATATTTTCAATTATTTGTGTACAGCTTCCTCAATAAATTTATGTGTCCATGTTAAATATCTCACTGTGCATTAATTATCACCTGTGCTGTTCATAAAAGTATACCGCTGCTGCTACGTTGAGATAATGAAAATATGACTGCCCATGAAAAAATATTTAAAAGGAAAACTTATTTTATTCAACAAATTAGACCCATTCATTTTATCTTTGGCAACATGTAGGTAATAAGTTTAGAAAAACTTAAAATTTAAATGATTGATTAGTTTCAAATTTTATCATTTTAAAGATGGTGAGCATCAATTAACTGAGTTAAGAGAAGAGCATTTGCCAGGAATACATAAATAACATCTGATGGTGATTGGAATTCATTGAGGCATGGCCAAGCTCATGGCTAAATTTTAAGAATGAAACATTATGTTTATTGTGAAACATAATTATTTTCTGCTGGGCAATATCCTAATTTTTTTGGCTAATGAATGGACAGAGTTGCAAACATGAGAAACAGAAGTATAATTTTGGATTCCTAGACTTACTTAGTTTGAGAAAAAATGATTTGCGGTAAATTGTTTCAGAATGGAGATACATGAGGTAAAAAGCCAAGTCCCCTCAATTTGACAAACAGCACTAATATGTAAGGAAGGATAATATTTTTTCCCCAAATATATATCCACTAAATGCAGAAAATATCATGCCATCAGAGTCACTTATTTCTCCTTATGCAGATGTCATGGTCAATGAGTGTCACAATAAGCCGCGAACAGGTTCATTCTAATTCTTGTTTATAACACATGGGAGCAATATCTTACCATCTGAATTCTAGCATTAAAGTGCTTTAAACCTCCCAGAATAGTATCATGAAACAAATATATACCTCCACATCAAGTGCTTCAACCCAAGCGATGATGTGAATTGTTCACATATCAATTGCTCCAAAGCCTGATGCTCCTATGTGGTGTTCACAAAAATTGAATTGTCACCATGCTTCATTTGCAATGTTTAGGTATTTCACTAGATTTTCAAGGTCATGGATCTCACAATCTCCAAGTGTTAGAATAACAAGTGCTGTTGATAATCAAAACCAAGAGTGATAGTTGGCAAGAGTTTTGGATAGTTAGCAAATCAGTATTTTTTTCAATAAAGACTGCATAAAATCAAGTCTTAATGATCCTAGATATAAATAATAAAGATTTTCCATACTCCTGAATATTTTAAAACTTTGAAGTCCATGTGCTTATTCTTTAAAACTCCAGAGATATAGTAAAAATAACTTTTTTTAAAGTAGTTTCATGTGCTATGGTTAATCCAAAAATCAGTATTAACAGTAAAGGAACATCGAAATAGCTTTGTATATATCATTAGTTGTGGCACATGAAGAAGACAAAATTTTTCCTTGAAATAGAAGAATAACAGAAAAGCATTGCTGCATTTAAATGCAGCACATCATTGTTTGACATTCAAGCTGAGTTGTTGCTATAATTATGCCACCCACTGGACACAGAAGTTAAATATTTTAAACTCTTATCCCAGTCCTTATTATTGTACTAAAACCCAAGCAAGTAGTTAAATCCTATACCACAATGTAAAAGATTTACACCATGAATCGCAGCATTTTTTACTTCAGAATTATATATTTTTATTAGAAACAACATAAGAATAGGTTTGAAAAATATACATAATCAGCCAACCATAGTCTTAAAATTTTAAATCATTAAGAATTTGGAATTAAACAGTGGCAAATGATTGCATATTAGAGATGGCTTTCACAGCTCAGTGCAATGCTCACCTATGACACTTACATATAGCCATAGTAGACATATTTTTCAATATTATTTACAGACAAGACATATGGACACAAAACACAAACAAAAAGAAATTAGTGTGAAAGATTAAGTTGAGTGATTGAAAATAAAAAACATTATTCTACTTGCATTACCATAGGAGAGAGAAGGCAAAGAAGATTTGCAAGGTCATGTAAGAAGTAAAATTATGTCTGAAATAAAAGCTTTTTTTAAGATGCATGGATACATATTTAGATGTATGTTAAGTCTTGATTTGAATCAGCTTTAGGTATTTAAAACAATGATTTTTTTATTGAGTACACACACTTTTTTAATTCACAAACTATACTGGAAAGTGTAGGACAAACCAAAACACTAAAAAGAAGTTAATTTTTTAATGTAACAACCCTGTTTTTTTAGCCTATTGAAACAAAAATATGTTTAGTGATAAGCAGTCACAATTACTACTTTTGTAAGAGGCTTTAAATATTTATAATAAACATATTAAGCAATCTTTAAATATATACTGAAATGACAATTCCCTAATATCTTAAATGTATTCCTCAAAACCATCAAGAAATCCCAGTCCTGCGCAGAGATATTCATTACTATTACACAATAACAAACTTACAAATTGAAAAAAAAATATTTCATATCAAAACATTCATGACTTCTCAAGAGTATGGGTAATTTTTAGAAAGGAGAAAATTTATAAGGCAAGAAGATAAGGCAGGGAGGAAAAGAGTGCACTTATGTGCAGTTTATAAAAACTGAGATTGGACTGAGAAACAGAGTGCCAGCACTATTCTGAAAAGGCTTAATGGATGTGGATTTTAATTGGTTATTTACATTTTATAAAGTTGGGATCTATCAACATAGAAGATAGTAGGAATCAAACCAAAAGAATACAGTGTTTCATATCCTTTAAGTAATCATGGTATATTGTATACCAAAATGATAACTCAATATCTTCTTGCTGAATCTCCAAAAAAACTGAAAAAAATGTCTAGTGAAATTTGAACTTCAATTATTCAGATAGCATTCCTCCATGTAGCCTCAGAAATGAATCTGCATGCTTTTTGGTAGGTGTTAAAAGACAGTTGGCTAATTGTTCCCTTGTCTCATTTGTCATTAATGCATAAGTAAATGTTAAATGTCAAATCTAGCTTCTTAGTAAAAACTAGTATGAATATGTAGGGACTACAGATACTGCATATTTACATCTTTGCACATATTTTTTACCTCGATCATTCAATAACATTTGCAATGTTTTAATAGCTTCCACTAAACATGTCCCGAAATACAGCTTATTCACCCATTTGTGTCTATGAGATTAGTCCATTTTTACTCCACTATACAAGAATTTGACAGCACTTATAAAAAGGACAAAAACCAGTTATGGCATCCTCAACTACTTAGTTTAATATAATACCAGAATTAATGCAATTCAGATCCATTATGCTCACCCCCAAATCTGAGATTCAATTCATTACTGAAAGTTGATTTAACCAAAGAAATGAGATTTTACTTTGTGCCATACTGGAAAAGTGGTTCAAAATAATTTTGAAAAAGACATTTTAGCATTGTAGTATTCATCACCACTATTCAAATAAAAGCTTCAATTTAATTTTCCAACCATTGATTTTTGCACTCTCAAGCTAACTCCCAAAGGTTGGACTGAATTGCATGGATGTTAAAAATTGTGTTTTTTGAGAAATAAATGGAATGATATTTTGAGGTGATATTTTAAAAAAAATAACGCCAATTGTGTATCAGTTTCTCCAAGAATGAGGAACTTGTTGAAAGAGTCCCTTCCACTAAGGAGACTCTGTGGGCTCAATCATATTTATTGTTAGGAAATGGATACAGAGTAAAGAAATAGTAATTTTTCATGCAACCATCCTCCTAAGATAAGCCTGTGGCATTGTAGAAGAGCCCATGGAACCTGCGAGGATATTTTATCCTTAACAAGCAACAAACTCCTGCCAAGACAGGTAAATGATTATTGAAAGCAAAATAAGGCCTGCATGGAACACAGCACATCTGCATAGAACACAGCAAGCTCTCAAGCTTCCTCTTCCTCTCCATAACACAGTGATCTTCCCAGTGAAAGCTGACTTCAACCAAAACAATAAAGAGAGTAGTCCAAAAAAAATCTAAGTTCATCCCAATCATTTCTTTTAGATCGGTGGGATTATTCACAAGAAATAAATCTATCCAATTAACACAAGTTGTATGATCTTCTAAGTTAAGGGAAGATGTGATGCAGCAATGACCAAATAAATGCAGGGTGGACTTTCAAAATGCTCTGCATGACCATTTAAATGCAATCATTTTATATATTTGCTATTTGCTCTCTTTCTTTTGATAATGTACCTTTTATACGTTTTCATAATTTAATCTCTAGAACGATTAAAAGAAAATTATTTTTATCTTTTAGATTCCAATTTTTTTTTGATTTTCCTGAAGAGCGTACCTACTTTTGTCTAATTTTTTTACAAAAGTTCTGAAATCTGATCACACATATTTTGGGAATCATCCCTCACTGCCAGACATGCCTCTGGTACCACTTCAGTTGGTCCTGCAACTTTTTTGGTAGTACCATGACTTTTATCAAGGAAGTCTTTCCCAAACATGAACTAGTCCCTCAACTAAAAGGAAAATCATTCTCATCTTGAATTCCTAAGTTTTAGATCTCAGTCCCTAATTTTTTCAAATATCCTACCCTTTTTCTAAGTTCATCTGCAAAATGTTTAGTCAATGTTTGTAAATAATAACAGCAGCATTTAATGGAATTGAATATTAAAATTATTCACTGCTAAAACCCAAAATGCATTATGTTGGAAAAGGATAAGGAAGCATTCAATTTTTCTGTAACTCTTGTGGAGCCCTCATAATACCCTGTATTCCTTAAGATGTGGTTGTACCACTACATGAAGAGACAAATAAATGTAGGAGTAAAATTGCTCCCTTTTTGGAGACTGTAATGAAGGCTTTTTCTTTGGCAAAATCACATTTGGTGTAGCATTTCGGATATACTTTGATCAGAAGAAGGATTATATGGGGTCTTTTAAATGTAGTATTCATTCACCTGTAAAAACATAGCTAGTTTTTTTGCTTACAGATTAAGGAATTGTATTGAAGCAATGACAATAAATACAGGAATCAAAAAAGCTGATGAACACCCAGAAATGGCAGCTTTAGAATTAGTACATAGTGTCTTCCTACACATGCATTTTGATTAAAGAAGTGAACAACTTCAGAATTTGTTCAAGAAGAGTATAATTTCAAATCCTAATGTAGACTATTGATGACACTCTATTTTACAGTCAAATATTGTTTTAAATATGAATACATTAACTGTTATTATTGATCCTGGCTCTTATGAAAATCCTATAATAAATTAAAATTTTACCCATTAGCAGTATGTTATGAAATATCAATCATGAAATACGATAACCAGAATTTAATTATCATGATAAAAACATTCCACAATCTCCTCTAGTTTTAGTCAAGATGTTTACTGCAGCAAAGAAGTGAAGTGTAAATAGTGTTGCTTCATATCATTTATAGGCATTCATAGCTGTAGATTTTTCAGCTGTGAATTTCTGTTTCTATATTTCAGAGGAATGTTAATAAATATGGCTGACAGTTTTCCCTTCTGATGAAATGTGAACAAACTTCAGTGGGCACCAATTATTCATTCAGATCTATACCACGTGAAATTCAAATGATTAAATATACTGTTAATTGAAGAGATACTTTCTATTAAGAATCAATCATATTCAAAATAAAACATATAGCATGCCAGGGGATCACGAACAAACAATCAAAGTCAAGAGAAGACTTTGAATCAATCATAAACAGTTTAATTTTCAAAAAAAAAGGTTCACTACTACATAATTCCACATTAGAGATTTCCTTTTCTTACACGAGCAACTCTTTAACCTTCCATCTCCTCATATATAGGTATTCTATTTTCATTTGGAAAACAAAAACACACAAACTCCATAACACCATCACTTTCAAGGAACTAATGGTATTAATAATGATGGCAATAACGATAGTAATAATGATAGTAATAATGATAGTAATAATGATAGTAATAATGATAGTAATAATGATAGTAATAATGATAGTAATAATGATAGTAATAATGATAGTAATAATGATAGCAATAATGATAGTAATAATGATAGTAATAATGATAATAATAGTAGTAATGATGATGACAAGTAAAGGCGGAGTGCACTCCCCAACGTTGCTCACCAATGGATGGGATGTTCATGTGAGCCCCAGGGTATATCTCCTTGTCGCTCAGGTTCTCGTCAGTCTCGATGACAACTTGGCCATGGGCATCAACTCGCATGCCCCCCCTGCCCATCATCCCACCCCTTGCCCCATGTGGACGCATATGGGGTGGCACGGCAGAGCCAGGGGGTGGGGGACCATACTGACGGTACTGCCCTTGCTGAGTCACCCCTTGCTGCTGAGGAGGCATGCCCATCCCCATGGCGGCCTGCTGTTGCTGCTGCTGCATCTGCATTGCTCTCTCCTCCTTCATCATTCGGCGCTCTGCCTTCATCTGATCGCTCGTCTCCTGCATTACAAGACACAGAATCAACAACGTTCAACAAGGTGCAATGGTGAACTTCTCCTCGTTGCAAAGTTTCCACTGGTCCCTGGGCATACAGAAGCAATGCTAAGGTATGTTCTCTCTCGAGCATGTAATTCATGATTTTTATTGAACTGATCAATGGCCTCATCACAAAAAGGGAAAGATGGCTTCCCTCAAACTCAAGGAAATGGAATGATAAAAGTGTGGGAATGTTGAACTGCTGAGATCCAAAAATAAATGTCTCAAATTTTACTCATAAGATTTTAATCATTATAGTGAGCAAATTCAACAAACTCATTATATTTTTCAAATGGTGAACTGGATTAATCATGCAGAGATGGTGACAAATCAGCTCCTAAATCACCAAATTGCATTACTCATTAAAATATTATTGCTCATGGATTACTTACTAAGAATTAAAAATCTCACATGCACATAAATCTGAATTTTTGTGAACATATGATCTTATAATGAGTTTACAGGGTGACATGATGAAAACCCACTTATGTAAAACAATGTTTATGTCAATTTCATGAAGCATACTTCCAGCCAAAATCTTTGACTGGCCAGCAAACCCAGCCACACATGCACATAATATATAACATATTGGATGTGTTAAGAGTTTACTGTGCAGTTAAAAGAATATGAAGAGAGAAAGAAAGAAACAATAATCCTCCAGCTGGGATGAAAAAAAGAAATTGACTAAAAGAATAATATAGGCTCTATGGAGATTTCAGGCAATAAAATGGCATATCACGAGTAAGCAAGCATGGTCTTTCAGTGTTATGTCATTCCTGCATATGATATGGCCTAAGAGCATATCTTATCTAACCTAATATTACATAACTTTGATGAAAAATCATGAAAATTCTCACTTCTTTGAACTGTAAGTTTACTGCCAGTCCAGTGACAAAATAAGGTTTTTCTGAGTAAATAATTTGATATATACAGATGTTCAATAAAGACTCTTACATTTTTTATTAGCATAAATTTTTGTGTAAAAATTAAATTTGCTACATTCTTAGCTCAAATTCAATGTATATATTGTGCAATTTTCATAAGTTTGACACTAGTATCGCATCAGTGGCAGCTGTTCCATTATTCTGTTTGTTTGCATGTGCTTCAGATGATGAAAAACACTCTCCACAAAGGCGTTTTTCATATTAAAGAACTGTAAACAATCACAAGGGACTAGGTCTGGACTAAAGGAAGGATAAGGAACATCATTCACATCGATTTTTGTGAGATATTCAGCACCAACATTTGTGAACTGTGGCTGTGCATTTTCATGGCCCAACACCCAGCCTGCTGCTTTGAAAACTGGCCTTTTGTGATTTTATATGGCCTTGAAGAATTTCCACTATCTGTATTATGTCATTGCACTACTTTCAGTTGTGTATGCACTATGTAATTGCTCAATCGCTTCATTTATAATTGTGTGGATTGGTATGACATGCTCATAAACCATTCCCTGGGCATTGAAAAATGATATGACCATACCTTCCCAGCAGAAACTACCACATTGGCTTTTCTTTTGTTTTGATGGTGCCAGAGATTTCCACATTAAGCTTTGCTGTATTATTATAGTGAAGTCTTTTAATGGTTAAATAAAATATATTAACTACAACATTTTAACAATATTGTTAGAATGTAGCTATCTATTAAAGTAAATACTTATGCATGCAATTGCTATGATTATCACTGAAGTCCTACATGATATAGCTAAAAGTTGTTGCCAGTTGAATATGTTTTAGCTTTTCTGCATTACATATCAAGTATACTTTTGAAAAATAACACATATATATGATATTTCTGTTTTTATCATCTTTCTCTTAATTTTTTCTCACTTCAGATAAGTTTTATACCAAGATCCAAATTTGAGAGATGTATGGTAAAAGGTCGCGGTGGTCTAGCGGGTAGAGTGTTGGACTGCTGACCAGAGGGTCCCGGGTTCGATTCCCGGGCAAGGCACTTTGGGCACCTGCAGCTCCACCCAAGCTAGTTGATTTTTCGGGTACCAGATCTTCCTGGGAAACCATAACCGGCACAGGGAAAGGACCTGGCCCCCCTACCCTGATGTGTGAATATTCACACGCCGTCAGGCTTGGTACATGGGTGAGCTCTACCATCACCTACTAAACCGACCTTCGGGTTGATTACTGTGTTTATGGTTTTTTATGGTATGGTAAAGTGAAGGAATTACTTGTGCAAGGAATTGAGGTAGCCTGTAGAGGATTTTAACTCCAAACTTTTGAAATCTTTAATTATGAACAGGAGAATAAACCAGCTTGGAACACTTATATGCTAAAACTTTATGTATGTGAAAGAGGTGTTCCCTTAGGAAGAAAAAGATCGATAGGGAATGGAATGGAAAATAATGTGATATCTCAACAAGACCAAAATCAAAACTTTTCCAACTCTGGAAAATAATGCCAGTGATCTAGTGAAAGTGACAAGAAAGCATATATGTGTTGCAGATTCTTTGAGTGATATGTAAAATGTAATCCTGAAGACTAAATCTGGAAATTGTGGGTGTCAGAAGATGACATTCTTATTTCATATGGAGATCCCCCTGCGATTCTATCAAAAGACAATATTTAGGAAAACTGAATCATAATAAAATATATTAAATTGCACTTTTGTTAAAACAATAAAGTCCACCACCACATTAGTGCAAGAGAAAAATTACTGCATATGAAAGCACACTGAGAAAAATGAAAATTTGACCTATCATGAAAAGCATTAGCTGTCAATTTGCATGTCCTAATTACCACTGGGATTCATATTAATCAATTTCTTGTTCAAAACAACATGCAGTGGTTGCAATCTCCAAATACCCATATGCATCTTTAATGGACTGAATCTTTTAATTTTACCTCTACTTGCTCTGTAATGTCTCCTCTGCTCTTCTGCAATGTCAGACAATTCTGAGGGTCTGTCATCCAAGTCACCTTCATCAGGGAGCTGGACACATGCAAGCATCCATATGTACATCCATGTTCACCCATGCCAACACACAATATACATATTGAGTGAGCAGCTCATAAGCAGTTCAAAAAAGAATCCAAGTGAGACAAAAAGCAATATAATGTAGGTACTAAAGCAAAAAACAACAGGAGGAAATATTATCCACTATTACTCTTTTCCTAGTGACTGTGATTGGGAATCTAAGGAGAAATGCAACGTTTTAGGTAAACACCTAGAAAAAAAATTACAGATGAATCAAGGTAACTAGTTATTATCTACATAGTCTGTGCAATAAATATGCCAACTGGTTCAACCTGGCAGCCATGATGCGGACTAGAGCCTCACCCCACTAGTGGCACTAGCTGCTCGAGACCCAATGAGCCGTCTATGCTTAATCGATTGTCGAGTTGTGTATACGGTGCCAGTGATGTTAGTTCTGTTGTCCTTTTTTTTACTGTTTGTCAAAAATGGAAATTGGCAAAATATGGAGCAATGAATCAGCATCAAGTTTTTTGGTGAAGTGCAGTAAAAGTCTATAAAATACTGAAATGTTGACAGCTGTTTACAGTGCTAATGCTCTGAATAAAACATCTATTTTGAAGTGGATTAAGCATTTTAAGATGGCTCACAAGACACCATGGATGATGCAAGCCCGGGATGACCTTCAGCGTTTATGACAACATTGATCGTGTGCAGTTCCTTGTCTTTACCGATCATTAAAAACCGAATGATAGTTGATGAAATGAATTTAAGAAAATCAACAGTGCACACTATTTTAACTGAACATTTGGGTTTTAAAAAAATGTGTGCAAAAATTGTGCCCAAGCTGCATTGGTTCTTCGCCAGTTTCTGGCAAAAAAATTGATTACCATCCTTGATCATCATTTCATTCACCAGATCCCTGTGTCACTTTTTCCTATTACAAAATGCAAAATGTGATGAGGGGACATTGCAGGGAAGATGTGGACACAATAAAACAAGAAACTACGAGAAAACTAAAAACCCTAACTGCCAAGGACTTCCAAGGGTGCTTTGCAAGGGTGCAAGTGGAAAAGAGATGGGAATAAGTACATAGCAACAAATGGAGAGTACTTTGAAGGTGACAAAATCGATGTAGACTTAATTTTGTAAAATAAAGTTTTTATGGCCTCAGTTTGCATATTTATTGGACAGACCTCATATGAAGTGATTGGAATACACTATTATTTATTCATGCTACTATTGCAACATTTCTGGTATATATGATAGAGATAAAAAACTACAGCCTAAACTATAGGTACATAGCAAAACTAACAGTAGGTATAGCAAAAAAACAAAGATAAATGCTAACTTTCACACATCAATGGCTACTTCTCCTGAGGAATGTTGAAGCAACTATATTTAGGGACAACTCTAGAGACATTAGCACACAGCATTAGCAGACTAGTATAACTACTCTACCTTTTTAGATGCTTTTGTGAAGGTGATAAATATCCTGCATGGGTTATTTTTTTCTTAAATGCAAAACAATGTTTTCACAAATATTGTCTAAAATTGTTTTTACATTACAATTATATGGAGGAGTGAAAAATCTATAGCTGCATTGAATACGCTCGGAACTAAAATTTCAATAATATAAACTTCTTAAACCAAAAAGATTCTTAGGCTAGAGCTAACCCTTCTGAAACCTTACCCTTTCCTTGCCAACCAATTCAAGTTTGTTGACTGTATTACTTGCCAACCATGGAAGTTTTGCACAAACAATAATTTTATTTCTTAGAACAAGATATACACAGATCCCCAGTAGAGTCTTCAATTCAAAGCATTAATATTTTCTGTTCCTTTGCAATGATTTACATATCTACAAGAGGGAATGAAAATCTCTTGGAAAAACTTATACATACTAATAAACAACTCCAGAATACAGCTGGGGTCTAACATTTTGAACCTTGAAGTACCATT
>CM073772.1:12687229-12827184 GCA_037158775.1 Hetaerina titia | reverse complement strand
ATACAGCTGGGGTCTAACATTTTGAACCTTGAAAGTAATTAAATAATGAAGCTTTATATGTTATAAAACAATTCAATTTAATTTACAAAATTAGAAAGAAAGAAAAAAAAACATATTATTCAGTTGAATTGAGGTATTCTCGCAGCATATTAAGCTATTTTTTTAACTTTATAACTCAGATTCATGATTAAAACAAAAAAAGAAATCATGATGTGTTATAGCAGCCTTTGTTATCATTTTAACTTCCAAATTTTTACTCTTATACTGAATAGTAATTCCCTATGCTCTCAACTGACCAGTTTTTAATTTAAATAATTAAATATTATTATTCGTCGTGGTGGTCTAGTGGGTAGAGCGTTGGACTGCTGACCAGAGGGTCCCGGGTTCGATTCCTGGGCAAGGCACTTTGGGCACCTGCAGCTCCACCCAAGCTAGTTGATTTTTCGGGTACCAGATCTTCCTGGGAAACCATAACCAGCACAGGGAAAGGAACTGGCCCCCCTACCCTGATGTGTGAATATTCACACGCCATCGGGCTTGGTACATGGGTGAGCTCTAGCATCCCCTACTAAACCGACCTTCGGGTTGATTACTGTGTTTATGGTTTTTTTATTAAATAGTAATTGCATACAATTTCTGAAATTGATTTAATTTATGCAAGACCATGATATTAAATGATTAATTTTATTATATTCTAATTTTTATGTGGCCATTAAACAATGAAGCTATTTCGGAGGTTCCAAATTCAGGTTTTATGATGTGGCTATTCATAATTTTTACATACATACATATCAATTCATGAATCTTTTTGATGCCCTAATGATAATATCTAATGTTGCCTAGTTTTTTTTAATGTTATTATGTTTGGTTTTTTATAAATCTTCTTCCAAGAACTACATGCTATGACCACACTATGATATTGCATAAAAAAACTTAGCTGACAGTAGTAATGAAAGAGCAGTAATAAAATTTCCAATGTTCTATTTGGAAAGAAAAACCTCAATTCTGCATTATAAGACATTAAGATATCAGATGTACTGAGCTGAAAAGTTAGCAATTTGTAGTTTTGGAGGACAGCCCTTTTATTTATGAGAAAATTTGTAAAGCATATGATAATTAATTTCTAACTGTGGATATTAATCTGTGTTGAGTGATTTGTTTCCCCAAATAAACTGAATAACTGATCTGAATAAAAAAAATCCAGACACTCATGTTTTTGATTTGAAAACGTGTGGGTGAAATTTTTGACTTGTGAACCCAATCTTTGTTACCATTGAGTTCATAATAATGGATGAAACCTTTTTATTAATAGAGTATTATATTCTGCTTGACCAATTTTTGGCAAGAAATATTAGTATTGACTGAATTTTTGCAACAAATATAGCCATATTACTCCGCAAAAAATATCCAACCTTTCCACAGTGTAATGGGCCTTCAAGGCAATAAAATATGAGAGAGAGACTCAATGAATGCATCCAGGGTATAATGAAGCAATGCTTTTAGTCAGCCTGAAGGTCATGTTAATGAAATATACCAATGTTTTATTTTTGATTGACGGAAGCAAAAGTCAACATTTACGTGTCCATAAACACATAACTCTTGAATAATTCATCGAGTAATATAACTTCATTCACAGTAATAACTACATATAATATTTAACAGATGATGAAATTCTAATAAATGCATGCATAACTCTTTAAACACGTACCACTATTTCAAAAAATATATTATACAACAACATTTTAAGTAAATAACTTTAGCCACAGTGCTTTCATATCAATTATAAAATAACTACCCACTGATATGATGATACGATGATACACACACACACATACATACATATATTAATATATTGATAATTTTGACAGATTTGAGCTTTGTCTTCATCAGAAGATTAGTTAGGTCCAAATAATCTTCTGATGAAGACAGAGCCCAATTCCATTGAAATTATCAAGAAATAATGTGTGAGTATTCCTTTTATGTGTTCTTATATTGTATGTTGCTGTCAAAGTTTTTCATTTAACACTTCTGTGTTACTTCGAAGAAATCATCAATGGATATCTATATATATATTTGGGTTTAGGAAAGGAAGAGGTACGCGTGATGCCATTGCAGTAATAAGATCACTAATCGAGAGGAATATAGAATACAATCAGGACTTATTTGCCTGTTTTGTAGATTTTGAAAAAGCATTTGATAGAGTGAATTAGGAAAAATTAATGCATGTACTGCAGAAAATAGGAATGGTTCAGAGGGACAGGATGCTAATCTGCAACCTGTACATGTCTCAGGCTGCTCAGGTGTAACTGGGGAACGGAGAATCTGGATGAGCAGTGTTAGGAAGAGGTGTAAGGTAGGGTTGCCCATTGTCACCAGTGCTGTTCAACGTATATGTGGAGGAAATGATTAAAGAGGCATGGGAAGAACTGGAGGTAGGAATGAAAGTTGAAGGGGAATTGGTAAAATCGGTTAGGTTTGCAGATGACCAAGCATTAGTTGCTCAGTCAGCCAAGGGGTTACAAGCATTGCTGAGTGAATTGGAGGTTCAGTGCGATAGATATGGGATAAGAATCAATATAAATAAAACCAAGGTTATGCGATTTTCCAGAAATAAAAAGGCTAAGCTAAACATTAAAACAGGAGGGAAAAAAACGTAGAGCAGGTAGAACAGTTTACATATCTCGGAAGTGTTTTGGACCAATACGGTCAAAGTGGTAGGGACATAAGGAGAAGAATTGCGCTAGGTAAGGAGGCTTTCTCAAGGAGGAGGAAGTTGATGACGGGGACGTTGAGTAGTGAGGTTAAGAAAAGACTTGTAAAAACTCTGATATGGAGCGTTATATGGTATGGAAATGTGATCACTGAAGCAAGAGGATAGACGTAGATTGAAGGCTTTTGAAATGTGGTTGTGGAGAAGAATGGAGAAGGTGAGATGGACCGAAAGGAAAACAAATGAGGAAGTACTGGAGATGGTGGGTGAGGAGAGGGGTTTGTTGAGAGAAATCGTATGGAGGCAGGAAAAATGGATGAAAGGCGTATTGAGCGGTAGTGGAATGTTGAAGAAGGTAATAGTGGGGAGGATGTTGGGCAAACGAGGAAAGGGCAGGAACAGTATAGGGATGTTGGACGGGATGAAGGGAGGAAGGAAGTACACAGAGATGAAGAGGGACCTGATGTAGAGTGAGTTTTCTTAGGAGTCACAAAATATTTATTTGATAGTTATCTCCATTCGAAAACTTACCTTAACCGGTAGATTACCTAATAATATATATAAAAAAATACAATACATAGAAGCCAAATATTTTAAATTTTTTTATAAATAAATATGTAAACAAATATATGTATATATATATGCATACACATACATATATACCCAAAAATATATTCATATATTCCTTTTATGGGTTGCGGTAGTCCAAGGGGTAGAGCATTGGACTACTGACCAGAAGGTCCTGGGTTCGATTCCTGGGCAAGGCACTCTGGGCACCTGCAGCTCCACCCAAGCTAGTTGATTTTTTGGGTACCAGGTCTTCCTGGGAAACCATAACCGGCACAGGGAAAGGAACTGGCCCCCCTATCCTGATGTGTGAATATTCACACGCCGTTGGGCTCAGTACATGGGTGAGCTCTACCATCACCTACTAAACTGACCTTCGGGTTGATTATTGTGTTTATGGTTATATATAGGTGATGTGGAAGTACTCATGAGAGCAATATAACGTTTGGACAGCAAAAAAAAAATATATATATATATAACGTGTGTGTGTTTATGTATATAATGCACAATATGACCAGGCTATATTTTGTGTTGATTGACTTACCTTTAGCATTTTGCCTTTGAGTACATGGTTCGGGATTGGTGTAGGAACACTGTCTGATGACTGGCTGTCTTTTGATTTTGTTCTGACAGTCACCTGTTTTGGGTTGAGCCCCACTAATTTGTTGATGTCAATAAGGGCATGGTCACCTACATTTGTGAAAAGAAAGAGAGAAAATAAAAAATTTCAAACTTTTACGAAATAATTCACAAACAAGAAAATGTAGGCTGCCAAAGTGCATCAACTAAAAGGGACAATTTTTATATTTCTATCTTCAGAAAGGCCTTTTACTGAATATGAATTTTGTAATTCGGAACTGCACATTATTCTTCAGGACAATTACTTGTGGATTCCTCCAAAAGCTAATAAATGTATAAATAGCATATTGGATATTTTTTTGGAGTTTGACCTTTGATCCCGTTGAAGGGACAAAAATTCTATGGTAAAACTAGACAGAGGAGGAGATGGGAATTTTCATTTCAGAAGTTGATAAGATAATTTACCAGATACTATTTCTCCAGCTCTTGCTGTGATGTAGTTACATATTTGTTAGTATGCTTTTCTCTTATAGTGGAATTGCCAAAGTTATCTTTTCTTATCATATAAATATTATAGTATGCCACTTTATAAATACAGTTATATTTCATTTACATTGTTTTAATGGAATAGTGTCCACTTTTATATTCCTGCTAGGGGGTTACAGAAGAATATTGAAAGTTAAATGTATTGCCATTGATAATGACGGTGTGCCCCACACAGTAAGTGAATATCCTATGGGGGAAATCTACAAGAAGAAGAAAACAAAGTGTACAGATCCTGAGGAGAGACAGTTTGAAGATGATCCTAATTGAAAGAAAAATAGATAGGAGAAGAATTTCTAAGGAAGATGAAAGATGATTTATATAAGAGATGGAAGAGGCCTGTACAATGAGTTAAGAGAGAATTTAGAGAGATAATTAAGTAACAGGAGAGTTTAGGGACCAACCAAACCTTCAAACTGATAGCCTGAAATGATCATAAAAGTCACACATGAATAGCAAACATTCAGTAAAAAACTCATTGTCAGGCGGTGAAAAAGGCTTTTGAAACTATTACATTTCATTAAAACTATCACTGTGGCTCTGCATGAGTGCATAATAACAGTTTTTATTGATTCCACCAGGAAAATATTACACATTTTCTTTTCTTGTTAGGTTAATATTTCATATTTAGTTCCCAGTTTAATTCCTAATTTCTCCTTCTTGGAAACCACACTTCCACTTCAGCCATGTTTATTTCTTTTCAATGCCATACATTTCTTATGCACAATGACCGGTGAAGGTGAGATTTCACTCACGAGGAAGGTTTATACTTCCCCATTCAGGCAGTCAATGAACATTGGGGCCAGTGCAACCACAAGTCATACGAGCCGTGTTCATAAAGTAAGGCCTGTTTGGTCACAGGAAAAAATATACTCATATGAAACACATTTTATTGGCACTTTTAGTTAGCTACAAACCTACTTCACTTATCTACATAATCGCCGTTCTCTTCTAAGCATTTTTCGTACCGCTGCACCAGCTTCTTTAACCCCTCTGCATAGAAACTCGCCACCTGAGGGTTGAACCAATCGACAACACCATTCTTGAGTTCCTCTTCGGTTTCAAAATTTTGTCCACCAAACCACTGTTTCAAGTGCAAGAAGAGGAAGTAGTCGCTGGGTGTAAGGTCAGGACTGTACGGTGGGTGGTTTAAAGAGTTCCCAACGACCCAAAAACTCTTGTCCACTGGACATTCTTTGCTCTTTGTGGTGGTCGGTGAGCATTTTCGGTACCCACCTTGCATGCAATGTGTGGTATCCGAGGTTTTCCGTAACAATATTGTTGACAGTAGTGCGTCCAAGTAGAGGAAATTGTTCAGCCAGGCCATTAATTGTCAATCGACGATCACATCGCAGTTTTTGTTCCGCTTGCGAAACAATTTCATCGGTCAGAATACTGGGCCTACTACTTCGCTCTTCGTCATGGACATTTGTTCGTCCATTTTTAAAATCATGGCACCATTGTCTAACCTTTCCTTCACTCATAACTGTAGGTTTATAAACTAGGCATAATTCCCGATGAATTTCAGCAGCCGACAATCCTTTTGCATACAAGAATCGTATGACAGAACGCACTTCACAGCTGGTGGGATCAACAATTGTCGCGGACATTGTTGTTTGCATGCACGGATAAGCAAACGACTTCTGAAACAAAACAAATGCTGCTATAGCTTCTCAATGAATCAGTAGATGGTGCTGCAGGAGCAAAACTGTGTTCTGAAGCGCCAATATTTAAATATAAGCAAACGGTACTTACTTTAAGAATACGCCTCGTAAAAGACAGAGGTGGGGGAGTAACCTTGACGAAGAAGGAGTCTACAGAAAACCACTTTCAAACTCCAATAACAATGCTCACCAAATTTTTGGGATGCAAAATATTGAACCACTTTCTTGCATATGATACAAAATAAAGCAGAAAAAGTACTTTGCACTAAGTTTGAAAATGCAAGAATTGAATTCTGCTACATTCATACTATATAATTTTCCATACATTTACTAGGAATTGCCTAAAGTGGAATTACAGCTAGAGTAATTAAGAAAAACTGTGTACCGGTTGGACTGTCCACATCCGTGACCTTCTTTCCATCAGCATAAACTGCATATCCTGTCACTGGTGCACCATTTGATGTGCCCGGTATCCCTGAAGCGCCAACGGTCACTGGTAGCCATGTGACGAGGAGGGTGCCATCTTGAGGACCTGCCTCAACCTGGATGTCCACAGGAGGGTCTGGCAGACCTGCGGTTGGCGGTCTCAAATCATCACCTCCGCTACTGCTATGTTACGCGCATCCACCTTTCCTTCCCAACCCTCACCCAGAGTAACACTACACACTATTCCCTTGTGAAATTTAGCATTTAAACCAGCTAGCTGGAAAATTTTTTTGACTCCTAAATATTAATCAACTATGTATGAGGAAAATTTTACTTTTTTAAAAATACCTGGTTAAGTGATTAGTCTTTGAACTTCTTAGAAAGGATTTACAAAGATAAGCCACATTTGTACAAGAGTGGTAAGCACACACTTTATTTATGAACTAATTACTACAGTTATTTTTTTGGCACCAAATAAAAATGTTAGAATGAATTGTGGCAACTAATTAAAAAAATTATTTGCTCAATTTGAGATGAAAATTGTACACTGTGCTATGAATTGTAAATAAAATGCTTCGCAAATTGTAATTTGAGATAAATTCCTGGAATTCAACATGAACAACAATTTCAAAAGTGAAATAAATTGCTTAAAATTTTCAAAATTTCATTTTCTATAAACTTATATTCACTAAGTTAATGTGCCACCAGATTGTTACAGACTACATTGCAGCCACCATACAAGGTAAAAACATAAACCATTGTACAAGAAGGCAACAATGAGCCTTTTGGATTGCTCACTAATATTTATAATTTTGAATCAGAATTTTCCAGCATAACTTTTGATTTTTGTCTACCTACTCCCCTATGATGACATTAACTTACATTAACATTGCTGAAAAGGCTAAGGTCCATCACAGCAATAGTATACTAAATACAACAAAAGCATAACAATAATTATGCAGTAAAAGAATGCCAATCAAATGGCCATGGTAAAAATGGTTTTAAAAATTAAATAAATCAAATTTAAGTTAGTTTTAAAAGTTAAAGGATGTCAAGAAAAAGCTATAAGAAGTAATGGATATAAATAATTATGTATTAATATGAAAGGTGAATACTGATAAATCAGCCTGTAAAGTTCAGGTTATCTGTCATAGCCTTTAGCAAGGTTAACATTCAGCTAAATTATTTCATAAATCGTACTAAATAAAACCAAAAACATATGAATGCATTATTCCTAGTAATATAGAATATGTTAATAAAAGGTGCTATTTCAATTGAAGCAATAAAACAGATGTTCCCTATTCAAGACACATCCAATAGCTGGGTTTTCATTAACATTGCAATGAAGGTGCACAGAGAATGGGAGATAATGACAATCACTTTTAAATTTACCTATACAGCAACAAAAGAAGATTTCAATCAACGAATTAAGCTGGCAGGTATCCATTTTATCTTAAAAGTTTATCTTAACTAATTATCAAAGGGAATCATCCCAAATAAAATAAAAGGCAAGCAAAATAATTTTTAAAGATTTTCAAAAACACACTTTTTACATGTAATGAGACATATTGGCAGAAGAAGGTAGTCCTTACATCTTACCTTGGAATCATCCGCAAACCAATTAAAATAAGCAACACAATGACATTAACATGCTCTTACATATTAAGAATTAAAACTACAATTTGTGCAGTATCTAAATACTTCAAGTATAGACTATAATAATGTACTAAAGATACTCATGTATATTACAGTAGAATGTTTTATACTTTTTAACTAATATGCAATGGGAACATCATATGGTACATACCACATCAAAGCATTTCATTGTAAAAACTTCTCTGCATTAGTAAATAATTGTAGAAACTGCCTAATTTACAGTTTAGAAATTAATTACCAGCAGCCAATTTGTATGATAAAAAACAAAAAAAAATAACATCAACTAGTCTCTAAAACAGTGCATCCTAATGCTGATAAGCTTCCACAATAACTGACAAAGATTTAGTGTTTGTCACATGCCATTAGATCATAGGGGTAACACTTCACAAGTGGTACAAGTAATACAGTTCATTAATAATTACCAAATAATTAAAAAAGGAAAATTGTATCACCTTTACAGCCTTTCCATGCAAGCACATAAATACAAGAAAAAAAGTATGAATGCAATGTTCTAGAGAGCAGCTAAAAAGCTTTATCATTAGACAACTTAGGGCTAAGGGTTGGTTAACATTTTGGAATTTTACACATTCAACTTGATTCTGGAGAGGCCCAAAGGATGTAAAAGTATACCGTGATATGTGTACGTTCTTTACAAGCAATGAGCAAGTCCAATAAAGAAACTAAATGAACATTTCAAGACATTGTGTCAACGTTCTACTGAATGGGCCAATGTGAACCACTGAAATACTTCACATTTTAAACCAATGTACAGTCACAATTCCACAGTTATAGTCAGAAATTTTAAATTATATTCATTTGAAAGCATTCATTCAAGGAAAAGAAACTTAAATATAGTAAAAGCCACAGTGAATACAAAAAAATGGAACTATCCTCAGAACATTTTCCACATTTCAAAGAAAAGAATCATCAAGTTCTCTTAGAATTAATCAAAATAATTACAAGAATTTATGAAATTTCCCATAGAAAAATTTTCAAGGCCATTGTGATTCTCCTGCTTTTTTTCTACACTTCAACTAATCCTAGTTATATACCTAATGCTAGCATTTACTCTTGAGGAAGTATAGATTATACCAATGGCAAATGAGCAATTAAAAACAGGTTTTAGGAAGTACATCATGAAAACAACCAGAGAACAAACAAGGAGCCTGGTATATTTTTTACCTTTTGGAAGAGTGCGGAAATCAATGTGAGAGGAAAGCCTCTCAACATGCTGACTGCTTTTCTCATCAAAATACGGAGCACGAATGTTTTTGGCACGTACAGTTACTCTGTATGTTGTATTTGGAGCCAATCCTGAAATAAGATGATACTTGGAAGTTAAATGCATGTAACTAAATTTTAGGTGAACATTTTAATGCTAACACACCTACACACACATAAGCTAAAACATTTAAGCATATATAATGAAATACATAAGAATGTAGGATGAATGATATATATCAAATATGTCTGTGACAACCTGCATTTTTAATTGCATAAATGCAGAGATGAATAATGTAACGAGAGCAATTTATAGGTTAAGTTATTATTTCGGATAGGGGGAGACAATTTTGGAGATGATTCAAAAGGTATTTGGAAAAGATGAGCTAAGCTGGACAAATAATCTGGCATGCCTTAATTTAACAGGATTTAAGAAATAGAACTCAAAGCTATGTGTCATGTAAAAGGCCTGATGAAGTCAGGTTAATTCATCATGACAAGAGATGTGCAACTTTCCAATTAATGTTTTTATAACATTTAGCTTCAATGATAGACATAAAATACTTTGTAGTGGAATGTGTACAATAAATCATAGCTGATGATGGATTCATAATAATAACAAAACATTATTAACAGGAAAACTGCAGCTGTGTTTCTTGCCATTGTAAATTATTATTTTGGAACATTTTAATTGGGGAAGGTGATCACATAAAAGTTGAAATCATTTCAATCAGATCTGAATTGCCAAACATTTGGCATTGCTGTATGAGACAGAATAATTTAGCAAGAAGGCATTCATTAATTTTCCTGTTACTCACCTGTTATTGTATGCCTGTACACGCCAGCTTTGACTGTTCGCACCTCAACATTATTCACACAGACAACGTGTTGGTAGTTGCTGTTGCAAGGCATCCACGAGATGACGGCTGAGGTTGATGTGACGTTGGTCGCTTTGACACAAGATGGCGCCAGGGGAATGTCCTTACCAATCATCATCGTGCAGGCAGCATCCCGAGATGTCCTCCGATTTGGTGTGATTGAGCGAACACTGATGCGGTGAGGCTGCAAGCATGCCCAGCCCACGCAGACACCCAAGACCCACCCGTGCATGAACAAGCACACGCACATACACACACACGCACACACCCAAACCCACAATGAGCATGCAACACAAGAACAGGTGACATGAGGAGGATGCACAAAGGAGTCAGGAAGCCCAACTACCTCAGGCATCCACATTTAATTTTTATCAGGAAGTGGCTTTGAACTGATAATTTTCATATTTCCATTGACTTTATCAGACATAAGATGCACAAGATTGCAGGAATTACCCATTCATTTTTTATTTCTCCTAAGAGCAAGGTTTAAATTATGTTGGTTGGCCTAAACAGTGCAATTTATTATTGTTTATTATTATATTGTATCATATGTATCATAAGCTAGCTAATGTTCACAGTAATGAACCCAAAGGGTGGCTTGGTAAGTGGAGGTATGACTCAACAAATACTAAATGCCATGTGAAATTCATATTTTCTCTAGATAAGAAATGGGGAACAAAACCTTGTTTTCTGTACTGCCAGCAGTTACCTTGGAAGACCTGAAAAATCACACTGGTTATGTGAAGTTGAGGATAGCCAGATATGTTACTTGGACTTAAGATTAGGCCTCCTCATCAGCAGCTCAGAGCTCTACCCAAAGGATAATCATGCCCGTAAGCTAGACTTATTTAGCTTTTTTTACTATCAAGAAAATTACAATGTTGTATTTACTCCAAAAATCAGGGCACATTAAGTCATTTTCTTAATTAAAAAAAATTGCAAACATGGTAATATTCTGTAAAGCAGCTAAATGTGCACTTAATTTCATACTTAAAGCCAAGCACAACAATTATGAACAAAGAGTGGGCATTCAAGAATCCTAGCATACAGGTCCAACATCTTTTGATGAGAACTGAGTTTATGAATTGTGTGAAATACTCTTTCAGGAAACTGTAACACTATTGATGAATTGATTCAAGTAAGAAGTAGATATTAAGATATATTAAAATAAAGACTAACCAGTACTTATTGCTGAATCAGTAAATACCAAAAACATCTACATTACATAATATTGTTGTCTCAGTACTTAGAATCAGTATGAATAGCCATTCATTTGCCATATTTTTATAATATTCTTAACATATAAATTGAAAAGTATGGATGATAATAGACATCCCTGTCTAACTCCTTTTCCTAACATTGCATCCCATCCTGAATCTCCATCTCCCACCTGCCCCTGAACAGTTTGCCACATAAACATGTTGTGGATAAGCAAACTATCCCACTCATATTTTCTGTAATATTTAAATTCATTAATTCTACTTAAGTAACTACATCAAATGCCCTTTTGAAATCTAAAAAATAGACTAATACATCCTGATTCTATTTTATGTTCCTCCAAGTAATCACTTGCCCTGTCCTCCATTCACTTATTGATCTTGAGAACTACTTTTGCTGAATGCGAAATCAAACTTTTTGTTCTCAATTCCTCACATGCATCTGCCTTTCCTGTTTATGGGATAAGAACTAACTCTGATCTAACAAAATCTTCTGGCTGAATTTATTCTTCATAAATGCTTCAACTTAGCACATAAAACCTATTCCTTTCATGTTTTCCTAAACCCTCAAGTTGTTCCATTGGAATGAACATCCCCATGGTCTTATTTTATTTCATAACCTTAATACCCTATGTAAACAAAAAAATACCGGGACCGTAAACAAGTTTACGGTCCTGGTATTTTTTGTTTACATTGATTCACGACCATAGCTACGTTCCTTGTATATTTAAATTAATACCCTATATCTTGCAATCAAGTATGCCTATTTCTAAGCTTCCCTCATCAACATTATATTCTCATTCTATGTCTAAATTTGCTGGCCTCATATCTTTATCATATAGATCCTCTGTGCATTCTCTCTTTCAAATATTTATTGGTGTAAATACTAATTTTCCTGCTGTACGAGGGTGGTCCCAAAATACCCAGCCTAACCTAGAGATGGCGGTAGTTGTTTGATAAATATCACTGTATTAGAAAGTATGCAATTTATAAGGCCAATGTTTCAAGTTTGAAGATACTATGTTATTTGGTATTTGTTTCAGAGCCATCAATAGTGAACCTTTTCAGTGAATTCGTTAAAATGGGGAAAATTGGTCAACATTATGTGATACAATACTTTTATTTGAAAGGACTCAGTCCAATCAAAAGCTGAACTGGATTCTACTCTGGGTGAGTCTGCTCCTTCATTTACAACAGTAAAAAATTGGGTAGCAGAATTTAAATTCGGCTTTACGAGCTATCAAGATGAGCATCGAATTGGTCAACCAAATGAGGTGACGACTCGAGAAACGGTGAAGAGAATCCACAAAGTGATAGTGGATGATCGTCGACTGAAAGTGCGGCAGCTAGCAGACATAGTAGGCATTTAAAAAGTTCGGTACATTGCATATTAACTGAAAATTTGGACATGAGAAAGCAGTGTGCAAGATGGGTGCTGTGTTTTCTCACACCTGAGTAAAATCAGTGTCATGAAGACGTTTCAATTGAGTGTTTGGCAAAGTTTCACAGCAACGAAGCAGAATTTTTGCACTGTTCCATAACGAGTATTATGCAAAATTATTGCACTGTTTGAGTGAAGATATCAAGCAAAAGCAGCCTCATTTGGCTAAAAAAAAGTGATGTTTCATCAAGACAATGCACCAGCTCACAAATCAGTTGTTGCAATGACCAAAATTCATAAATTAAAGTTTGAAGTGCTCTTGCACCCTATTCACCAGATTTAGGCCCCCTTGGATTATTTTCTGTTCACAAACTTGAAAAAATGGCTAGGTGGTCAAAGATTTTCCAACCGTGAAGAGGTGATGTCAGCAGTTAATGGCTATTTTGAGGAGCAAGACAGTTCTTATTATAAAAAGGGTATTGAACTTATGGAACACCAACTGACCTGCTGGTGTGTGTGTGTATATATATTTTTTATAATTATTCTTATCATTAGGTAATCTACCGGTTAAGGTAGGTTTTTGGATGGACACAACTATTAAATAAACATTTTGTAACTCCCAACAAAACCCAATCGAGCAACTTAATCTACATCAGGTCCCTCTTCATCTCTGTGTACTTCTTTCCTCCCTTCATCCCATCCAACATCCCTATCCTGTTCCTGTCCTTTCCTCGCTTGCCCAACATTCTCCCCTCTGTTACCTTCTTCAACATTCCACTACCGCTCAATACGCCTTTCATCCATTTTTCCTGCCTATATATAGAACTGGGAGAACTCTACCATCATCTACCAAACTGACCTTCTGGTTGATTACTGTGTTTATGGTTTTGATACACACACACACACATTTATATATATATATATATATGTATGTATATAAATGTGTGTGTGTGTGTATCAAAACCATAAACACAGTAATCAACCAGAAGGTCAGTTTGGTAGATGATGGTAGAGTTCTCCCAGTACTAAGCCTCAGGGTGTGTGAAATTCATACATCAACCCTGTACAGGGCCAGTACCTTTCCCTGTGCTGGTTATGGTTTGCCAGGAAGATCTGATACCCGAAAAATTACATAGCTTAGGTGGAGCTCTAGGTGCCCAGAGAGACTTGCCCGGGAATCGAACGAGGGCCCTCCAGTCAGTAGTCCAACGCTCTACCCCCTGAACCACTGCGACCCACATATATATATATATATAATCTAGAATGAAGACCAGTAATTTTGAGATATAGGGTTACTTCTACAGATGAACTTAAGCTTAATTCAATGAGAGGCTACCTAACTTATTACATGATCTATATTTTCAGAGCAAGATAGTGCATCTTATAAAACTGTAAGAAAGTCAAAGGTTAATGAGCTATCTCATTTACTGTTTAAACCTTCTCTTTCTATTAGGTCAGTATTTTCACATGTGCATACAGCAGGAGATGCTGTGTTTACCAAGATATACATGCATTACTATTTAAAAAGGTAAGAGTATTTGACAATATTTTAGGACATTATTCATTGTGGGCCACCTGGGTCTTATTTGGTTTAAACTGATTTGGCCTTGTTGTGAAACCAAGCTGTTTACTAGAAAAAAGCCACTTACTGAGAAAACTTAAGTAACACCATCAATAATGATGCCATGAATAAATTTCCTTTGTTCTTCAAATGCAGCAGAACTTCAAAATCCATAATCTTTGAGAGCATATCATTTGCTCAATTTTGAAATTTAAAATTTGTTTCAGTCCAATATTTTTTCACCCTCTTATTATTACACTTCCTTCTTTCTATCACTTTAAAATAACTTTTAAAATGTCAAAAATCTGACAAAATTCACAAAGATATTGCTTATGATATTTACAATATGAGTATTTATTCTCTAATGCCACAGCATTTTGCACATTCCCTTTCTTGCCAATCCACAACTCGGGGTTTTTATATGAGGGCATGAAAACTTCTCAGATAAAATCACCTCACCATTATTTTTCCAACTATATATATTAACCAATAATTCTAAGAAACAAATTCATTACAAGAGTGAAACGTGAAAATGTTTTCATGTCATTCATTAATTCAAAATTTCCAATTCAATTCTACCAATTAAAGTTAGGTTTTTGGATGATCCCCAATGACTATGTATTTGAGTAACCTCCTTTTGTTTACCCAACAATATTTTCTTCTTAATTTCTTTCTAACTTCTCCATGCTAGTTTTTTGGGTGGAAGAGTGAATGGCAGATAAAGCCACAGGTTGGTTTCCCTCCGCAGCTGGACCTGATGGCATGTGAAATTCATGAAAGAGAGTTCTTTGAGGGATTCAGTACTTTTCTTTCTACTGCCCTAGATACATCTGGTAACCAAGGAATCATTCACAGCTCAGGTAAGTTGGTGATTTCTAGAGACAAATGTCAGGATTTGAACATGCTCCCCCCTTCCCCCTCAAAGGGGGCCTCAGTTACCAGAGGTGCCTCACTATGCTTAAAATACACCTTATTTTCAGATTACCCATAGCACAACCTCACCCCTCCAACTTTCCTCATACAGTTCTCAGTAATGGGAAATTCTGTCACATATGCTTCATTATTTTTTGTGTTTATACAAAGAGTAGAATTTTTACCGTGAATGAATAAAAAATTTTCCTTTTCATTTTTACAATTCATCACTGCTGTTATTTTGCCCTGCAATGCCTTTTGACAGTGAATAATTTGGACTCTTCTGTATTTATGACTCTCAAATCCACTCTGAACACGATAATTTGTATTTATCAAAAAACTACCATAACAAAAGTTAGTTCGCTTCAATAGATAAAATTAGCAACAAATGTGTAGAGTTAAAGTTTCATGAAAATAACAATGAATACTACAAACAGCAAAGCTACACCTTCCATTATGCCAAAGTGCCGAAACCCAAGACCTTCCTGTGTCTGCCTTATCAGTTGATCTCTCCCACAATGTACAGTTGAGCCATCATACATCTTCAGAAAAGTTGGGAATGCATTTAAGCTTCCAATACTCATTATATATAATGGTTTTTATTTTATGCCAGATTGTCACAGGACCATGGATGAAGAATATGGTGGGGATTTCATTTTAACTAAATGAGATAGAAAACATACAGTTTCACTCTATGAATTGTACAAATTCTAATTCAGTTTTTTTAAGCATTTTTAAGCTAAGAGAACTAAAATACACGGTATCATCTGGAAATTGATATAAAAATCAGAACTAGACACTGCAGGTTTACTACCATGTGTAATGTGTACCCTAACTTAATGAAAATTTTTCAAACAAAAATATTATTATTATGTATTATAAATAAAACATTATGATACTTTATCTACTTGACATGCCTTTAACATGGCCTACCATAGGAATCCTCAATCAAAGACTTGTGTATTCATAATGTACCATAAGGTCACTGGTCTTTCCAAAGTATGTATATATCTCAATGAGGGAAATAGTTAATGACTATGTTACTCTACTAAATTTGAGCTGAAGTACATGGAGCAGAGTGATATTCACTTGAAAAAGCTGGGAAACACTGAATAGAAGGTTGAGTGGGAACGGAGAGCATGAGGAATAGAAAACCTGTGCCATTTCCACTACATTTTGAACTAAATTTAAGAAAAGTTTTGCATTTGCCCAAATTCAATAGCTCTTAGCTCACTATCATCAGAAAAATCAAGACAATTTCATTAAACAGATCCTTTTATTATAGTAAAATGATTTAATAAGAGCAATTTTTCTTTAGAATTCATTTATATCTCACTACATGTTACAAAACTAGACTATTCAAATACCTTCTTGAGCAAAAGCTTGAAATAATGGGCATTAGCACATAAAATGTTTGTTCCAATCTGGACTTAATTTTGTTACAAACTCTTGATCCTATGCATCCCATGGTATCATTGACATGAATTTTACATAAGAATCCAAAATAATCTTACTCACAGCATAATTCCTATTATTTCAAATCAATTTCTAAATTGATTAATCATAAACTAGTTTAAGTTATACTTGAAAGATTGAAGGCACATCTACAAATAGCAAAAAAAAACAATTAAACATTTAATGAAATTCAAAACTTACATAAATACTATTCAATCTTACTGCAGAGAAAGCTATGGATTGGTTTTAAATAATTTCTTTGTTATTCAAAGTGCTTCTAAAGTACCAAGAAATACTATATGCTAAATGTAAATATTCTTATTCCCTCATATCTCATATGTTAAATGCTTTTTTGTGCTTGTGTATTAAGTAGATAAATGATTAAATGTCTAAAATATATCTAATCTAAACTGAATACTGAATTTGGAAGGCTGTTCTGGTGAAAGAGGCCAGGCGCACAATTGAAAGTATATGTTACTCAATGTTCCTCAATTGATTCCTATTTCAAGTTTAAAGACATTTGAACCTGACTGCATTTAAATTTATAATACTCATAGATTGCAATAAGGTTTACTTCTTCGTAGATGTTTGTAAGGGGCCCAAAAAATTCAACTGAAGTTGGAACTCAGTCTCACTGAAATTTACTCGTTGTTTGTTTGATGGTCTTAGTCATGTGGTTTGGATATTTATCATCATGAAATTTCAGAATGCTAGATTTTTGAAGTTCTACTGCAATTACTCATTTCATATGCACACGCCATATTATTACGTCCACTTAAATTTTGCTTGGTGAAAATGATTTTCAATGATTAACAGATTTACATTAAATCCAGGTAGTGATGTAAAATAAGCAGCTAAAAGCCTTAGGGTGATTTATCACTGATCTGAAATCTGGGGTAATTCACTTATGCAGAAAAATGCAATGAATGGAAAGGTGTGAAACCATACAATGCCGCAAAATATGTCAGACAAAAAATCTCAAATGAAGAAATGCATGAACTCCTATACTATAGGTATAACATAGTCCTTAATGTCATGAAATACAGCTGATTAAGTAATGACAAGGCAAGTGAAATGAAGCTGATATGCAAGGACTATGTAACAGTGAATGGTTTAAACAAAATCAAAATATTTTTCAAAATTAAAAATGCTAAAATGACAACAATGAAAATCTTATTAAATTTATAAATGGTGATCATGCATGGCATCCTTGTGTAGGCTCCAATTGTCAGCCAGAAATAGAATAGGCAAAATCTACATCATTAATCATATCACAAGGTGCTTTATGATTAAATTTCAGAGAGATAGAGAGAGCCTCTCATTATATTTTCTATGCAAGTGATCATTCAAAGTATTTGTTCCTTCATCTTGAAATTATCCACTATAATTATTATCATATGCAGCTATGTGTACACTGAAAGCAAAAGTAGGGGTTAAAGTAGCACCATATGATATAAATGCAAAACATATGGGCAAATGTAAATCAGTGAGGGGAAATCACTGCATCCATGTCGCCTGGATGAAGGCTCCCAAAAATAGAATCGCACCTGGTTATTGAAGCATTTGCCAACAACACAGACCACCAATTGTTAAAATAAAAAAAATTAGCCCAATCCCTTCCTCCCTCCTCCCCACATCCCAACCCTAAGGAAATGGACCCACATCCCCAACCCCAGCCACAGGAGTACCAACCCGGGTAGAGTCGACACCCTCAACGAGGGCCCTAGTCCTCTCCGTGGCCTTCACTGTCGTCTTGAGAACCCCGTCCACATAAACATGGTAGCTTTCGATGGTGCCAGGAGGGCAATCTGGAGGATTCCAACCAATCAAAATGCTCTTGTTCAACTGCCTCTCAAGTGTAAGTTGCTTTGGAGCTGGGACTAGCACCGAGAAGAAGAGATCTGGTCAACGAGGGACATGATTCATGTTACTACACCTACAGGTGCTTAGAAAGCAATGGGCGTGCATAATGAAGGAGATCATTTTGTAGGATGGGATGGGTGAGGGAAATTGGTATGGCTGGTTGAAAAGATTGTATCAGGATTGGTGAGTATATATGATTTATTCATGGTTCAGGTTCCAAGGTGTTTAGGAATTGAGTTTCATCACATGATGGGATGAGTTGGGAGTTGGGAAGGAGACTCAAAAAAAAATAAATTCACATGTCAAACACACACATAGAGAGAGAATGCAGAGTATGAGCAAACTATTTACTACAAGAATAATACAGACAACAGTTTTCTGCAAATCATTTTGCCTAAAAAAATTCCACTCTGCAAGTTCAAAATTGCCCAACACATATTTACATTTCTTTTACAAATGAGAAAATGAGTAATAGTTACAAAGGCAGACATTGAATTGGACAAAAAGATACAGTCCATTTTATATTTAGATGATCAATGATTTGCTATTTTCTCCAGGAGATTATGATAACTATTAAATCAATCTGTTATAATTTTGAAATGTTTATAACCTACCAATGCTGACTTGCTTGAAAATGATTCAATATTCATTGAATTTACACCTTAATTTTACCCATGCATGACATAATTTCAGCATCAGAGGCCATGCTCAAAATTCTATCAGTATAGTTATTTGCGACTATGACAGGGCTAAAATGTTCAGAGTAATGCACTAACAGCTGTTAACAATAAAGCAATTTTGTATGGGGATGAGAAACTATTTCACATCATTAAATGTTATGAAATTTAAGTAGGTAGCAATGAAAACACATGACTAACATCCAGTGTTGACACATAATTCTAAATTAATGTGCAAAAAATAAAGATAATTCACTAAAACAAATGGTTATGAGACATTTCCTGAGTTGTAAAAGAAATGTCAAGTAAAAATATGAAGGAGCAGCATTAAAAACTTGTCTTCTATGTTAATTGATTAGTCTTAGTCTTACGAGGAGTTATCTAAATGCCATATTAATGTCCTGGATACAAAAGGATGACTATGTATCCTTAATTAGGCTGAGAAAAAGAAAGAAGCAGACAAGACTGATACATTTTAAAATATACTGAATGACAATTGATGAATGAATTTTGAAATGAAATTGGTGATTTCTTTTCTTCATTTTCAATCTAAACTTTGACAAGTTCTTTCCAGGACCCCTATTACCAATGTTTACATGCTATTTACTACTAAATTAACTTGCTAATAAATTCAATTACTAAATATACACAGATTCCTAAAAGAATTTCCAGATTTCTTGATTTAATCAGAGGAAAACAAAATTGTTACTGAGAAATGTCCAGAGAATACACAGTGGCTCATATATGAAAGTATTAATGCTGTTCCATACAAAAAACTAAAGACCCATGCTTAACATGCATTGATCAAAATGAGCAAAGTAAGACTTAAAAGTTTTGATTAGTAACCATGGCATATGCTTCACTCTAGAGTCTTGATTGCATTCAAATGAACTAAGAAAAACAACATAAATTGATGCATGAAAATAAAACTCCTACAAGTATTTATTCTAGTGAAATTATGAATAAAGTAAAATAGATAACATTACAGGATCAGTGTTCCAGCTTATGGTTAGAGAAAGGTTGAAAAACACTAGTGAACAACAAAAAAATTGTCTGCCTTGGGAAAATAGGATAGACAATCATGATGGCGGTATCCCAATCTAAAACACTCATTAGTGAAGCAATTGCACTATCTCAGAATATAAAATTGCATTTTTACATACATGGTGAAACTTCTCCACACTTCAACTTCAGGTCATATCTATGACTTCAAAAAGAAAAGGGGGAAGAATTCACTCATCCACAATGCATGGCAGTTGTGATCACTTGGGACAAATATGCACACGCATTTGGTTATCAAATTCCTCAACTAATTCCGTGTCAAGGCATGGCTGTCATGATTTTTTTATTTTCATTAAACTAAATCATTCCAAAATGCTGACAATCAAAGAAACATTAAAATAGCTGCATGAATTGGCTGCACCAAAAATATCAAAACCAGGTGCATAGATTTGCAAGTGCATCCCTATCGCTACACATAAATTTCTTATAGATATGCAGTGCTTTTTTTTTGCTTGATAGCAATCAAAAGGATTATCCTGGCCTAGAAAAGTAAGAAAAAGTAAGAGAGACTGCAACTAAAAATTGACAGATTTGTGAGTGCCTAAAAAAATTAACTTTCATACCAGGCTGTGCACTTAAAATGTCATTAAAGAGGCATATATATATAGATTCAAGATTTCTTTGGAGAGAGTGATTTCTTTTAATTTGATGGAGGATTACCTGGACCCTCACCAATCTGTTCACTGAGGCCCTCCTCATCTTCCTCCATGATGTCCTCCAGGTCAATGTAGCTATGTTCGGCGATTCGCTTCCCAAGAGCTTCCTCTGTCCGAGGGAGGGACCGAGTGATTGTTGGAGGGTAAGTAAGTGGAGGAAAAAAAAGTCAAAAAGAGAAGAGATTGGGGAGTTGGTAGGGAAGGGGTTGGAGTGGAGTGGGGGAAGAGGGGATGGGAGGAGGTAATAACAATTGGATGCAGGAAGGGTAGGGGATGTGAGATGAGAAATGGAAGTGTGAGTAATAGGAGTCAAGGAGGGAGGTATGGGTTTGGGAGTGGGAGAGGAGGAATAAAGGAGCGTATGAGATTCAGAACCAGAGTGAATGTCCTCAGAAAACATCAAATGTAGTTTTCTTTCTCTCTCTCTCTCAAAAAAAGGTGAGAGATAGACATGAAATGTAAAAAGTTGCTCCCATGTGAAATCACAGGAGGCTGAATTATTTTTCCAGTTTAACTTCCATGAAAAATATCTCAGAACTGCCTTTATCTTTAAAAAAAAATATTATAACTTGTTGAGAGGTTGGGAAAACACTGGCTCTGAACCTCTTTATAAATCCTTACATAGATGCCATTTAAAATATTCAGTCATTAATTTTTGGTCAAATTATTTAAAATCAGGTAATTGTATCCACAGTTGTCACAGTTTCACGGATCTTGGGGTCACTTTTTGCCAGCTGAACTATTACTGGTCAAGTCTTCTTAGTTTGCCGTCATTAAACATTTTTTTCATAAAAAAATTTATGCCAACATTCAGAATTTTATCATTAGTTTTAAGTTCATTCAGAAATTATTCCATTTCAATAGTTAATTTTTGAGAGCCAGGAAGCAATATTTGAGATACATAAATCCTCCCTTTTTCACAGAGTATAGTTGCATTATCTGCAGGGCAGCACTACAAGCCTGCCTGGCCAAAGCTACCAATGTTATTGAGATTTAGTTTTGGTATGCATAAGTATTAACATGCACAGCTAAGTCAACTAGCTTAAGCTACCTATCAGGTACGGTTGACACATTCACATTTGCTACTGAGAGACTTCAACACCAATCAACCACAAGGAATTATTCGAAATTCGGTCCCTTTTTTTTGCTTCTGCTAATTTGGTTCAAAGTTAATTGATCAATGGCATTAAATGAGGTTTGAGTCAGTTGGGCTAGTGTAGGGATGTGGAAAAATCTAATAATAGCACCGTTCATGTATTTTTATCTGCATGGAATGATGTGAAATTTCCATACGTTTTCTCGACAACAGGAAATGGAGTATTTTCTAGAGTGGAACTGATAGAGAGAGAGAAAGAGAGAGGAAGCAATTTTGAAGCCTAGAGCGGAAAAAATATAGCATTTGTGTTTCCCCAACCACTCACTCCAAAAATACACCCATGCTGCTATTCGTGGAGCAGGAATGGGTGTCTCAAGATTTCTCTTCCGAGAAAACACTACGAGAACAATGACTAACTTTGCAGCAATACAAAAAGGGGGGGGGAAACACTCAATCTAGCACACGACTCTTTTGAATCAGGTTACTAAATGGCACCTACTGTTCTGCGTAACCATTGGTAGAACCCGTTTTGTGATGTTGGCCTTAGATTGGGGCATAAGGGCCGCTTTAGACGGCTGCTGCAGCAGATTTGCTTGAGCCGAGATTGGCTTTGTGTGCCCCGACTGGGTTGCGCCAGTTCCTTGTGGAAATATCACTATAGTTCCCACATGCAGACAAAAACACAAGTGTCAAATTTAGGAGAAGAAATAATAAGCACATGGAAAACACACCATAATATACTGTATCATGCCTAGCTAAATCTTGTTTAACAATAATAATAAAAACAAGCAAATATTATATATACTAGTAAGTTTAAATTTTGTCAGACTAAGCAAAACACTGCTGATACAGTTGCTGAATGAATCAATTGGAATTAGTAGAAATTTGATAGCTTGTTAGAGCCTCCAGCCATTCATGTCCCGGCGCAAGGAGCTATCAAGACTTAAGCAAGGCATAGTGACTTCCACAGATTTTGTAAACATGCCGCTTAAAATTTTCAACCTTCTCTACACACAACTGCATTTTTACATTACTTAATAGGTAATAACTTTTTCATAGTTACAAGTTTCAAATTATACCTACTTATCCTAGCATCCATTGACAGTACATAAAAAATTGTTCTGTACATGTGGTAAAAGAAGCCTTATATTATGTATATAAATATATAAATAAATATTCTATGAATTAGGGGTTGGTAAATCTTTTCCATTAGTAACTACAGACCGTGTCATAAGCAAATTTTTGCATTCTTGGTTACGACAATGCTACAGCTACCGATATATAGATTAGTAACTACTAATAATTGGATGTGAGATAATTTCTTCTCACCCACTGGAGTATTCCACACAATGCGATACATTTACAGTATTTCCAATTCTACCTTAAATTTACCCGTTCCAGCTAATGTAAGTACTTCACTATTTTACAAAATCAGCAAAAGTGCACCATTCTAAAGCCAATGTTTGCCATGCCAGTCAGAATATTCTTTCCATTTCCATCCATAAGATGCCTTCATAGGTTAGAAGAAATGTCAAAATTTTGAAGCTCTTGCCATTACTTAAAGTTTATTCCTCACCAATCATCATGTTCTGTGCCTCGTCAGCGGTTCCGCAGGCTTCGAGGTCCTGTGGGATGGTGGTTGAAACACTATCATCCACAGCATCTCTAAGCCCGCCCATTACCACAGATTGGTGGAACTCTAAAAGGTCCTCGCCAACTAACTTCTGCACAAAATTTGAAGGTACGAGACCTCTTCGACCATCAAGTAGTTCACCATCGAAGAAGCCATCCTAAAAATCACAGATGGCAAAGTAAGTTATGGAAAAATTTAATCTCCTAAATAACAAATCTGACTCCTTGCCACACCAAATCGAAATAGCTGCCCCATTAGTCTCATAACTTGGTAGCTAAAGAAAATTCTAACAGGAAACACTGATTACTTCAAAGTTTTTCATCCGTCCTCAGATCTTACAAGTGGTTAAATGCTGAGAGTAATAAAATGGGATAGCGTCATGAATAGTAAGTTAACTGTTTCATTGGAACTAAATGTAGGACTTCAAATCGGGAAATTATGAGAAGTTTCAGTGTGTAGAAAGAGCCAAAGAGTTTAACCTAGGAGAAAACTCAAAAGGCTCATTAAAAATAAGTACAAATGCATGCATACTGCATTGATTCAAATGTAAGACAACGTTAAAAAGGAATTGTTCCTTCTACATTCAAAATGTTTTTGCTTGCATCAAAATATATGGCTTAGAGATATTATATAATAATGCTGAAATTCTATATTGAAATAAATATTAAGGAATTCCTGCAACATTTAAGTATGAAATACAACCATAACTCTTATTTTTTATTTTTAAATATAAAATCTTCTGCAGAATGATGAAAAAATATTACTTGTGCTATCTTTCCACCTGTGACAGAAATTAAAAGCCAAAAAGAAAAATTACTACTAGAAATAATGTGAAATTGGTGAAATCTTAACTCATATCTTGCAGTTCACAAACAGGCAACTTTTATAAACCCCAGCAAATGTCATGAATAACATTTATGACAACATTTAATAGGCTTATTCAGAGTATTTCAGAAATGCAGAAACTAGCCATAGGTTATGAGGCCATAATATTTATGAAGAATTTTTATCTTATCCCTGTTGATTATTGTTGAGCAATGGAAATAGTTATAAGATTTATTCTATTTTTATGAATTTTCATATTGAGTTCAAATGTTTAAGAGGCCATTTTAAAGTCTACCTCTCCTATACCAATAATGTCAATTACGAGGGCTTATGGAGGATTATAGGCCAAAAAGAGTAGTATACACTACCAAACTGCTTCGGAAAAAAGCAGAGGTGAATTGATAACCTAGCTTGTCAAGTATTTGCAATAGTAAAAATAAATAACTTCTATTCTGTTTTGGTTGCTTATTTTTAATTAGCATTAATCAGCCACCATATTTATTCAATATATATTGCCAAATATTTTTAAGATCATTCACATTCACAAAACATTCATTAGAGCATTCAACAACTCATCCTCAGGTCATCTGATAATAATTAGCATCCACAGAAAAAATTCTATTTCATTACCTTCTCTCACCAAAATACTAGTTTTGCTTAAAAAGATTATTCAATGTCAAATAAAAAGTAATTCATTTATTAGATAAATTTTCAGAAATTTTCTACAAATGACAGGAGTTTGAAAGGGTCTCCAATTGCAATAGCCATTTTGATAATTCTGTCCAAAATGCCACTGGAATGAGCAAGGCCCAGAAAAGAAAGAATGCAGGTAGAAATTCAAAACTTACACCTGCTAGTCATGATGACCTACATTTAATATTTCAGGTAAAGCTCAAAGAACCGTTTGCAAATGTGTCCCTGATATTATAATGCAGTGAGAAGAAGTAGTAACATGAAATCCACACTCATACAAAGGAAACATTAAAATAATATGATGAGCAATAAAATATTACTTACTCTACCAAATAATTTTGTCTTACATTTGGCCAATACAGTATTTCCTAAAATTTATAAGAGCCATTAATTTGCAGTATCCTTCCAAACTATCCACTGAGGTTAACAAAATGATTTGAAACTGTGTGGTTATGATTCTAATTGAATCATATGTTTTCATGCATAATTGGTAACCTAAACACCATGGACTACTTGAGTCAGCTGCAATACACACTTTTGAGCTATATTTTTGGGTGAAAAATACTCTCTAAACCTATGTAGTGTAGTATTCAAATCTACCTAAAACAGTTGACTAAATAAAGGGAAGAGTGAAGAGATTTGAAAGGCTTGGTGTTCAGTAACATAGAACATTAGTTGAAACTGCTAAACTATTTGGAAATCAAATCGAATCACAAAAGAGAATCAGTTACATCCCTGCAAGGTTTGGTATGTACACAATACAAAATCAGGTTCATTGCAAAAGATGAGGTCTATCTCTTTTCATTGAGGATGATACTTTTATTGAATTCTAATGTGTGAATAATGAGATTTTGATTGATAAAGACAAATATAAGTAATGGCAAATGTTTGAGTTATTTACCTCATCCATATTTCCCCAAACCAATAGATAATCTCCTGCATTAACAGCTAACTCAGCTTCAGGATTTTCATTTGGGGAATGCTGAAGAGGATCATATGAGTACCTAAGATAAAGTACAATAAAACAGTTATTAAATGCCAATTTTACTCAATCAAAAATATATTTTGATGAACTTTTAACAAAATATTGTTGACCAAAGAAAAAACTCCTAAAATTAACCCAAATAACAGTGTATTATTTGCTTGTCAACAGAAAATGCTTTTCTGAATTGAATAAAAAAGAATATTCCTTTACCTGGCAATGTAGACATAGCAGCGACCTTTTCCAGGAATGTCAAGCATATCTACAACTTTGTTTTCAGGGACTAATTGGTCATTCAGGGGTGTAGGGAAAGTGCTCAGGGCCCCTGACAAACCACCATTGAGGAAACTTTTCTTTCCTTGAATGAAGAAAATGATAATTTTTTATTTTAAATCTTAATTCAAAGACACTTGGAGCAAAACTACCCTAATTACTGACTACGGCACACTATCCAAAGCAATAAGGTAGTAGCTATTCTATCAAATTTATATGAATGCCTCACTATGGAGACCTGAAAAAAGTGATGCTAGATGCATTAGCTAAAATTAACTACACAATTGGTGCCAAAAAGTACTATTCAAACTTACATATTCATGCCATAAATTTATAAAAAGATACAGCACAAACTTCAAAAACATTCATCTCGACATCCACCCTCACCTTCAGGGTCTAACTGGGAGGTGAGTAGCGAGGGCATACCAGGGGCCGACGAAACTAGGGATGAGGGAAGAGAGGAGGAAGCGAGGGCAGAGGCAGGCAGGTTCGAGGCGGGAATCGCCGCACCTGCTGGGATCTGCGGCATCAGTCTCCCAGGTGACGTGCCGTGCGATGTCGACACCCCGCCAAAGTGGACCCCGTGATGCGCTGTGTGCGCAGAGCCTGTCAGGTGGGAGCCGATCATGCCACCCAATGGGTTTAGCCCTGCTGCTGTGGCAACCGCAGCCAGTTGCTGCTGCTGCTGCTGTTGCAGGCTCATCATGCCCGAGAGGGAGCTCTGGCCAAGACTGGAGAGGCCCCCGATGCCACTTGAGACGCCAAGGACCCCTCCGGTTCCAAGGATGCCACTGGTTGCTGTGGAGCCAATGAGGGAGGTTGAGTGTGGCACCTGAGGGAGCAGCATGGGGAGGGATGTGCCACCGGCTGACGCCTGCGTCGCTGACATTGGCATGGGACTGAGGCTCCGACCGGGGAGGCTCGAGGAGCTGAGGAACCCAGAGTCGCTGGTCATCTGCCCTGCCCGCCCTGGGCTGTCCCCAGCAGAAGAAAATCCTGTCCCAAGGAGGAGGGGAAAGGCCATCAGTCAAAACTCAACAATGCGCAAGAGGCACAAGTCAGAATTCTATAGTAAAAGAGCTCTACTTATTTAGATACTATTCTTTCATGCGAGAATTTTTACATAGACAAAAATGTATCTTTTTAAAAGTTTGATTCCTAATTGAAGTTACTGTATCACTTTTTTTGTACATACATCCATATTTAATGCTTCATACATTTGTGACATTATTTTAATTGGTGATATTGTCCAGTTTCAACAAAACTTCCCATTTGGAAGAACAAGAAACAGTAATATCACAAGGAATGAAAAAATGAAACAAAATGTTCAACTAATAAAACCACAATTAATAGTTAAATTCACAACATGGTTTCCAATTCAAGAGCCAACTGAAAGAAACAAGCAACATGTACAGGTACTCAACAGAGTCTGTGAAGTAATGTCATGCAAAAGAAAGAAAGGAAAATTTACTGATAAGAGCATATTAATGAAATAGAAATGGTGAAAAGCACTGATGGAAGACACATGATGTTGAAGTTTCTGGCTGATTAAGCAATTTTTCAAACTCATTCACAATCATTGTGGTGTGTATTGGTTTGGTAATTTATATTATTGCACATGTTCTACCCATGTGAATTTCTCTGGAATATTAAGAACTTTAGAAAAGTCATTATTGAATACATCTTTACTTTACATATCCAACCATTGATTGGTAAATGACAAGAAAATCTCATCCCCATCAATAAAATATGGTGCAAGAATTTGCATTTGAATAGCATCCCAAAAACCCAATAGACCTGATATTTTTCCTACTACCCTATATTAATTACAATACTCTTGGAGCAGTGGCAACTTAGATTCCACATGAATAACATGAATATAAACATATGGGAAAATATAATAAAATACTTTCCGCATAGTTCCACACATATGAACGGACTTTTATGTGAAAACAGGCTGTGAGTTAAATCAAAGCAATGGCTAACTTTTTTTTGCATTTGCAAACACTTGTGTAAAAGTAGCTTTCTTGGAGAGTTAGTTATGAATGATATATTTCATGGAATTAAATTTTTTATGCCATCTCAAATGCCCAAAAGTAAGCAAATTCATACTATTCTGAATTGATTTGCGGTGACACTCGTCAACGTCACAGTTGAGATTAAGTCAAGCATAGTTATTTCTAATATCACAATACAACATATACAAGGGTATGGATGATGATGGAATGTTATCATTGTTGGCTCAAAAGGTGGAATCATTTACGTCATAGAGGAAAAGCATTGCAACATATAGTTTGCCTTTCACATATGAACAAACTCCCTTGGCACCATTTGCTTAAAAACCTTAGTGGGAATACGATCAGAAGAACTTCACTCTTTCACTGGGAGTGTTTGCAACTGATTGCAGGGCTTTGAAGATTTACCAGAGATTTATAAAAAAAGACTTATGTAAATATTCAAATTTTCAGAAGTAAAATTATCGTTGTAGTGACTAAATGTGTATGCATTTAAGCAGTTTAATAGCAATACTTAGAAACATTAATCCTTGCAAGATATCACATACTAGATGGTTGACTACTGCTAACAGAATTTTCAGTTCCTAAATTTCAATGGACTGTTTTTCCGGTAGGCACTCAAAGTTATGCACTGGTATGGAACTGCACCAAAACTTGTCTATCATGCATTGATGGATCTAAAAATTTATGCTATTTATAGCCTTCCAATTATATAATAAAAATGGAAGCTTTAGTTGATTTTTATAGTTCTATGATACCAACTTTTGGTTTGTCAGAAAAAAGATTAATGGGCAAAATATTTGACAGAAGAAAGCCCAAAAAAGTGCTTGATTTTATAAAAATCAAGGAACTGAGGACAGCAAACTTAAAAGAAATATAACAATTGTCAATTCCAACACAAATTTGGTGCACAACACCACTTTAATGTCTTAGCTTAGAAAAAGTTCCATGTGACACAGGCTTCTGTAATGGAAAAAGATCTGACTAGAGGACTTGAAAATCTTACTAAGGATTTGAGCTATGAATAAAGCTTTTTCCAGGAATATAGGTGTTTAACTTCAGTTTCTCTAAAGCTACATCTAAATTATAGGCACTGATAGTGCAAATTTATGATAGAAACGTGATTCCAAGAATGTAATATATAATGAAATATCAACCTTAAAACAGCTTAGGTTGAAATTTTAAAAATCCTTTATAGACATTTGATACATACAAGCCTTGTTATCTCAACCTTCACATCTGTTAAACTTTCTTCATCAGACATTTTTATCTGGCAAATTATATTAATTTAAATATGTACCTTTATTTTAATAAGGAAGGTTAAGGCTATCCAATTAGATTTTTAATGAAAACAAAAACAGGTTTAACCCACAGAGATTTCCCCTAATTTTTGTCCAAATTTCCACAGGCTGCTGTTTCATAGTAGTAGAGGGCATTTTTTTATTTGCATAAAATTTGTCATAAATAACACACAAAAATTTTCCCCTATGGTATTTGAAAACTTGAAAAAAATTAAATCAATGTTCCTGTTGTAAATTTCTAATTATGAAATCAGTTACCACAGCATGTGCATCTTATGAGAAGGATTATAAACATTTGGCCTATATCAAGAGAAGCAATGCATTTATCATTAGCAATGCTTGCAATATATTATGTCAAATTACAGTGTATTTAAATGTGAATTCAGGAAATTTAGTTTTACAATTTTAAAAATAAGAATGAATCCTACTCATTTGGCAAATTACAGTATTAGGTATTTGTATCTTCAAAAATAGTTCACTTTGAAGGCGTTCTTGCATTTCATGAAACTTCATAAAATAATAAACGACTGAAACTGCCTGTTATGCTACAAAATTCAGAAACAAGATATACTACCATTTGGCTTCATAATCAATAAACTGTGATGCTATTGATCACACCAATTTTAAATATAACAATTTAACCAGTACAGAGAGGCTCACAGCACCATACTGTCTCAAATGTCTCATCAAGATTAACAACTCTAATTAAGATCCCACAGACAAACCACTTGTATTTTCTGGTAGCTTTAACTTATTTTGTGCTGAATTACACCACTAGAAGAATTTCAAAATATAATTTCTACATAATATTGTTAGTCCAAATCTTATCTAACAATTAGTTTGGCTATTGAAATAATATTGCTATTGAAACATCACTATCAAAAATTAATCCCCTTTCATTACCTATACCTTCAAAAATTCAACAAATGACATATTACAAGCATAGGCTAGAAGCATAATATAAAATAATGACATTTCTCTTTTTGTCAAATCATTAAATCAACGTATAATATACTTAGCTAAAAGTTGCATATTTAAATATGCAATGATAAGAGATTAATTCTAAAAAGTGAAGCAAGCTTTGTACAATGCATTAGAGCTAGATGTGCATAGTATGTGCTTCAATAGGCATGAGAAAAGTCTTTTTACAACACAAAAATACCAAAACCATAAACATACAGAATGGTCATGAACATACACACAGAAAATATTGATCTGAGGATAAATAATACAATTAAATGAACTTTTCATATATTATATCATATTTGAATATTTCAAATACAGGGTACATTGTGAAATTTTACAGAAAGAGGCTGATCTCATCCTTTATAGTTGCAGTTCATTTAAAGAGTTCCATAGATAGATGGTGTTATGCTTTAATGTTCTGCTGATGTAATGATATATAATTATAACAAGTAGGGAAATTACTACAAAGGGTTAGTTAATTTGGAAGAAAATCCTAGAAGTAATGAATTGACAAGTATCATTCTAGCAGGTGAAAACACAATAAATGAAAAGAAAATGAAAACACAATCACTATGTTATCTTCAAGAGGGCAGAAGTACCTTTAGACAAGAGAAAATTGCACCAACAATACAAAAGTGAATCAGAACCTATTGAAGGTATTCTCTTATGTTGAGTAACCAGAGAATGACTGAAATATTAAAGAGGAACCACATATTCGTGAGATCTACCCTACAACCCTTAAAAAGAAAATACAAATATATACCTAGAAAATAATCAAAAGGTCTTTGGACCATACTTTAGATAATAAAAGATTAAAGATTCCACTGTTAAATCTCTCAGGGAGCCAAAGGCAACATATACAACATAAAACCATTTTCAATTATTTTTCCCAAACTAAGCCCCTAACAGCTGCAAATTAATCTACCAACCTCCCTCTACAGCAAAACACTAGAAAACATTGTGTACAACTTGATGGATGTTCTTGTTAGAAACAACTTTTATGTAACTATTAATTAACTTTATAATCTGGATTCCCAAGAATTAGTATAACTTGGACTTCCTTGAAATCCTCTGCTACTTGCTCTTGTAACAGTCCATGATGCAGATGTGTAAGGGCTTAGTTTCAAAAATCTTTTTATGATTAGAAAAATGGAATAGCTGGCTTTGAGATTAAGATTAAATAATGACACGTTTAATGCAACACAGATAATACAATTATGAAAAATAAGGTCTGAATATTATAGTCATGAACATTCTTTTCATACATTTTTTGATAAAAAAATTTTGTTAATTACACTAAGTAAGAAAATAATTAATTAGGTAATATACCAGTTAAGGTAGGTTTTGGATAGACACAACTACCAAGTAAATATTTGTTTTTCTTTCATTCCATCCAATATCCCTATTCTATTCCTGTCCATCCATTGTTTGCCTAACATTCTCCCCTCTATGACAGTCTTCAACTTCCAATTGCCGATCCATGTGGTTTTCATCAATTTTTCCTAACTCCATATAATTTCTCCCAATAATCCCCTCTCCTTGCCCACCACGCCTAGTACTTCCTCATTTGTTTTCCTTTTGGTCCATTTCACCTTCTCCATTCTTCTCCACACCCACATTTAAAAAGCCTCCAATCTATGTTGATCATCCTGCTTCAGTGACCAGGTTTCCATGCCATACATAACTATGGTCTATATCAAAGTTTTTATGAGCCTTTTCTTAACATCCTTATCCAATGTCTCTCTCATCAAATCCTTCCTTCTTGTGAAAACCTCTTTGCCTAATGTAACTCTTCTCCTTACACCCCCTACCACTTTGACCATATTGTTCCAAAAAACATCCAATATACATAAATGGTTCTACCTTATCTATTTTTGCCCTGCCTATTTTAATATTTAGTTTAGCCTTTTTCTTTCTGGAAAATTCCATAACCTTTGTATTATTATATTGATTCTCATCCCATATCTATCACACTGAATTTCCAATTCACTCAGCAATGCTTGCAACCCCTTGGTTGACTGACAAATTAAGAGCTTGGTCATCAGCAAAGCTAACTGATTTTACAAAGTCCCTGCCAACTTTCATTCTTACCTCCAGTTCTTCCCATGCCTCCTTAATCACTTCCTCCACATACACATTGAACAGCACTGGTGATAATGGGTAACTCAGCCCTACACCTCTTCCTAACACTGCTCATCCAGACTCTCCGTTGCCCACTCACACCTGAGCAGTCTGAGATATGTACAGGCTGCGGATCAGTCTCCTGTCCCTCCAATCCATTCCTTTTTTCTGCAATACTCTCATTAATTTTTCCCAATTCACTCTATCAAACGCTTTTTCGAAATCTACGAAACAGGCAGATACGTCCTGATTGTATTCTATATTCCTCTCGATTAGTGATCTTATTACTGAAATGGCATCCCGTGTGCCTTTCCCCTTACTAAACCCAAACTGATGATCCCCTACATGATCCTGAAAACCACTTTAGCTGCATAGGGAATCAAACTTATTGTTCTGTGGTCTTCACTTGATGTAGCCTTTACCATTTTTAGAATAGGAACTAACACTGATCTCACAAAATCTTCCGGCCAGATTCCTTCCTCATAGATACTACAAATCAGACCATATAGAGTCTTCTTCCCACATTTTCCTAAACATTTCAATAGCTTCACAGGATTGTTGTCTACCCCCACGGCCTTATTTGCTTTCATCTACCTTAATGCCCTTTCTATTTCATCTTCGAGTATGCCTAGACCTAAGCTATCTTCCTCTACATCATGTTCCTTTTCTATGTCTAACCTTGTTAGCCTAAGTTCTTTACCATATAATTCTTTTATATATTCCTTCCATCTCTCTTGAATATTTTCAGTGTCAACTATTATCTTTCACAATTTATATTTAACTATTAGCACAGATCTTGCCTTCTTACTTCCCGATAATAACTTAACCTTGCTGTATAGTGCACCAATTTCGCCTTTCCTCTCCAAACTTTCCATATCCTTGCACTGTGCCATCCACCATGCTTCTGTTGCTTTATTTTTTGCCTGTCTCAATTTATTATTTAACTCTTTGTACTTCCTTCTGCCTAGCTCTGTGTTTACATTCTTCCTTTTTCTTCTCTCATCCATCTTTGTAATCATTTTATCTGTGATCCATGGTTTCCTTGTCCTTTCCCCATTAGCAGTTTATTTTGCAGCTTTAAATATCCCTTTTTTGATATATTTCAATTTCTCTCATTACTACTCAGCCTTTTCCCTAATCCATGGTTTTTTCTACAGCCTGCTGATACTCCTTTCTTGTCATCCCAGTTAATGCTTCTACATTCCATTTCCTAACCCACTGCCTCTGCTTTATCTTCTTGAAACGGACGTTACATTTCATAACAACTAAATTGTGGTCAGAGTCCACATCTGCTCCTGGAAAGCTGTTTGAATTCATCACACTGTTCCTAAACTTGTGCCTAACCATAATATAATCTAACTGATACCTTTCTGAGTCACTTGGCATTTTCAATGCATACCTATGCCTTTATTGGTGTCTAAACCATGTGTTGGTGATGACTAACCCATGTCTCCTGAAGAACTCAATTGCTTTCTCCCCATGGTCATTCCTTGTGCCTAAACCGTAGTCCCCCACCTCACCACCCTCTCTTCCTTCGCCTACCATTGTATTCCAATCCCCCATCACTATCAAATGTTTCCCTGCTGGAACACACGCGATTATATCCTCTAACTCATCGTACATCCTATCGACTTCTTCCTCCTTGTGGTTGCTCGGTGGCATGTATACCTGAACAATGACCAAGCTCGTCAGTTCTGCTTTAATCTCTACTTGTAATATTCTATCCATTGCTTGCTTTATGTTGACTAGCTCCTTCCTACCACTTTATTTAATATTACAACAACCCCTTGTTGGCTCTTGTCCCTGCCGCTGTATATTATTCTATAATTATCACTTCAGTAATCCCCACTGTCCTTCCATCTCACCTCGCATGGACCTAAAATATCTATATTACCTCTTTCCATCACTTGCTTAATATTCTCTAATTTGCCTGTCCTCAACATTGTCCTAACATTCAAAGTTTCTATTCTAACTAATTTGGACAACTTCATCTTTATTTTCTGTCCTGCTGTTGTCAGTTTTCCCTTTGCAAGGGTTTCGTGAAATGACGACTGCAGAAGCTTGCCTCTCCCACTTCTGGGCACAACACACGCCTGATTGGACCAAGTCCTGCAGTTGCCAGGACTCATATTTTCTATATTGTACATCATTATGTTCTTGGGAATAATAATTGAGGTGGTTTCCCGTTGCCTTCCTCAATAGTGTTTTCAACATGACACCATCATTCAATGGCCTCTTCACTGGGATCTGATGCCTTTGCAGCCACCTCACTGAGGAACAGATGCTGCTTGTACCACCTTTCGTCTGGCTCCTAACCTTCGACCTATCTGGCATGGGTGACCCCAAAAGGAGCAATTATCATTGTTCCCGACAGCTCAGCTCTAAGGGTCATTGGAATGCACAAGCTCTTCCATTATATCAAGGTTTCAATCCAAGGAAGGGAGTTTCACATTATGAATGTTCATAAAACTTATTGGAGTCTTGCACTGAACCTTAAGTGCCATCTTATAATTTAATTTATTTTTTGTATGAAAATTCAAGTTAATCAAAAATTTTTATAGCTAAATTATGGTAAATCATTTATTATTAACTTGTGATGCAATTCTCTCTTGGTCTTCTATTTCATAAACAGTGCTCCTCAGAGCTGGAAAACACTAGTGAACTAAAATGCTCCTTTCATAGGTATTTGAAGGGTGCTACAGTACACAAGTGTTTACAAGACATTTTACCACAATTGCTAAATATTATAGAAATAAGGATAGGAATTTGATTCCTAAATGAGTGGTCTCTGGTGTCAAGGTGTTCCGAAAGAAATATACACTACACAAATAAAAGGAGAAAATAATAAATCTACAGGCATAATAATTACTGAAAACTGTTACTGGGATTGTTTAAGCAAATGTTTAAGGATATAAAAATATAAATATGATACAGATTCGAATTGTAGTGCTATGGACAACTATTTAAATACTTATTAAATAAGAAGCTATCAATTTTCTTTTATTTTTTGTAAACTTCATCCAAAACCTCTTTATATCATGAGTGGATACGTTCAAATAATTTTTACTCCGGAATTAAAACTGCAAGAAATAGTGACATAGGCACATATCTAACGAGAATTATACAGCTTTAAGCTGGATGAGTAAATATGAAGAAATCAAGTATTATTACTGCTTGTTGGTACATCCCTGTTTTTCTTTGTGTAAACCTGTGTAACCTATACCTCAAACAAGGAAGCTATTTTTAATCTTGCTGTCATATATCATTAATTTGTATTTTTCTTCCCCTTGTATGCATGTGAAGAACAGAAAACTGCTTATTAAATCTCTTTGTATCATTAGAAGTGAACAGAATTGACATTTTAAGGATGGCGGGGGCATTTTGTGAAAGTAGGCTGTCTGAACTGGATCATACAATTCTAATACATCATCATAGAATTGAAAGCCCATACAACCTTTCCTCCTGTCCTCCTTAATTGAGAATTTATAAGCACTTTCGTCTAATGTGACCCAGCAGCAGTCATAATGGAAGGCATTACAACATTACAACAAGAAACTGAAGGTCCTGGGAAATGAGGAATAAAAACTGTACATTGAGAGATTAGGATTGTTTTAGATAATGAGTGTATTTACAGAAATGCATTAGGTGAATAAAATATACTGAATTAAATACCAACTTATAGCTAGAATTGTTCATAACTCCATTCTAATTCATTCCTTGAAGTACTTAACAACTGAAGTATGTATAATATTTGGCCTGTAATCTGATTTCAAGTACATAAATAGCCAATGGAATGTGCAATTAAAAAAAATGATATCTTTCACAAGCTATGAACAGGGCAATACAAGTTTTAAAGCCATGATAGACAGCAGTTGCTTCAGTGCCGGCTTACTTATTTCCATCCTATTCACAACTAATATAGAGGTTCAAAAATAGGACAAGTCAAAGGACTCACTCACTGAGTTCAGTTTAGCCAAATTTAGAAGAGAAAAGATGTCGGCTGACATACAACTATCAGGAAATACGTTCTTTAATTGGTACAGAGAAATATATTTTTTGTGCCATTTCAAGTCTCAGTTACATAGTTAAAAATACTATGCATATGCAAAAAATTTAGAAGAGTTATTAATGGGCACAATCATCCATTTTCCTTTTAAGATTTGCAATCAAGGCTGATCCATCATATATCTAACAATGGCTAATTGTGCAAATGTGCAACAATTTAGGGCAATCAGTGGTTATCAGCAGTGAGGTGGGGAAAAGGTTCCCCCTGCCCCTCATGCCCTTAAAAAATTTAAAAAGGAGAGCCAAAGGGGAAATATTTTAAACCGTGCCACTGCTGAAAGAATGCAAAAAATAGCCAATGTCACTTATTTACTGAAATCATGTCTCACAGAAAAACACAGAATCATGGGCTATTCTTTTACCTAAATCTTAAGAGAAAAAATATTTCTATAGCTCTCTATATCCTTCCTTGGCTGCAGTAACTTCGGGCAAAAGATGTGTGCAAGCAGACTCCACATCCAGGTTGAAATGTTTGGTCATAACTCAGTTGATACTGGTTCCCTTGAGGTGTTTTCCCTTTTATTTTCCCTTCTAATATAAAATCCCAAAGAAATTTGTACTACCTCAAAGTGTGCCTAATCCACCACCTGGTGGTTCATCTCTTCCTTATCATGCCCCATATAGTCCTTTCCTCCACCTCGCTCAACTTCTTCATGCCTCACTTTACTGTCTCTAGTTGATCTGAAAAATCTCCCTAGGTTTCTAAGTTGTCTATTCCTCTCTGGTCATCTTATGTCTCTAATTTATAGAGTGCCAGACTCCACATGAATGCTTTCACATAATACAGACTTCCATAAAAGTCTTTAAAGTGATGCCTTTCGAAAAGTATGACAACCAATCATGCACAGGTGAAACCAGAAAAAGCCTCATTCATTCATCTATGAAATAACCTCACTGATAATTACTGATGCTTGTATGCAGGCAAGGAAATTTACTCTGTAAATAAATACACTGTTTAAATAGGAGTGATATAATTGGAAAAGGTTTGCTACCATTGATGGAAACTTACAATTTTTACCTTCATTAGTCTAACAACTATCAACTAGAAACCTAATCAATGTTAAACAGATATATTCAGTGAACTATCTCTATCAATGAGGAAAATTCAACAGTATTTGTATTTAAAAAATGTTTACTGCCAACCCCTGAATTATGAGTGATGACATGACTCTATTCAATGTGAGCAAGGGAGGCAATCTGCTGTAGCACATACAGGGGTGATAATACTTCCAACTTCTGAGTGATTATGCAGTTTGATATTAATTAAGATTTTGTACTTTCTTCTTGTATTTTACCATGAACACAGTTATTCTACACTATTTTCCTCTTCAGCCCTACATAATCTCCAACTCCTTCCAAGCAATCAATTCTTTTATTCTTCCCCTATCACCAAACATTTTCCTTTCTACCACCATTGCACTCAACATCCCACTATAGTTCTCAGCCAGGTCCTGCATCCAATTTTTTTCTACTTGGAGTTTTCTCCACCAACAACCTCTTTTTATCTAGCAGATTTAATAATCTTCATTTGCCTCCACCTCAGTCCAGTTTATTTCCTCCATCCCTCACCAAATCCACATGACAAAATTCTCCAACCATCACTCTTCCCTTTTTCCAAAAAACACAGGCTATGAGATCATATATAAATCTCTATGCTCTGCAGCAAAGTTTTACCCAATCTTTTCTTCGCATTTCAACTTGAATCCTCTTATCAATTTCTTCCATTTTGTTTATTCTTCTATTGCTCATGTGATTTTACTTCTAGTAACACTTCTTTTGGGCTTTTGTAACTTTGTTGAAAAAACATCAAAATGTGAACAGTATCATATCTGCTACAATTTAAGCCCACCTAAATTAATATTTAGTTTAGTTGAGATTCTTCATTAATTTCATTTCATCATGACTTCCATAAAACTTAAAAAACTAATTTACTCTCTACTCTTATAACAAATGAGCTGATTTTTTCCAGCTTGATTGAAATGTAAAATAATGAATACTTATAAATAAAATATTTAGTTTAAATGACTTATTATGACATATTATTGCAAGTAAAGCACTTAGGTAAATATTTATTTTTTGTCAGACATGGAAAGTATAATAAATAGAATTTGAAAATAAAAATGTTGGAACTAAAGTTTCAAAATGAAATCAAAACCACTAGGTATCTTTCCATGAAAACTCATGGAAAGATACCTAGTGTTTTGATTTCATTTTGAAACTTTAGTTAAAAATGAATTTCCACATAGTTGAGCCTAAAACCATAGAACATAAAAATGTTGGAGTTTCCAGTTCTATTTTCTAGAGTTTCTTTTAAAGTAACTATTAGGTGCCCTGACATGTTTCTATACCTCCTAAGTGATTCATGATGCATGATATGGGAGGCACTGTTTAACGCATAAGATGGAAGAGCAGAGGCTAAAAACATTGCCAAGAGTAACCTAGTATGGCAGAAAAATATCATTATAGTCATTGTCAACCAATAGGAATTCACTTTTACATATCAACTGTTAATGTCAGAGAGACATTCTCTTCTTGACTGATTTCACCGGGGAAGGGATATCAAATTTGATGCATTTGTTTTAAACACTGGAAGACATTTTTTATTGAATAAAATGAGTTGAAGTTAAATCTTTAGATTGGAAATATGTATTTCCAAGCCTGGTGATTAAAATTTGATTACATTTAGTAAACCAAAGTTATTCAAATGTTACTGATTTCTCTCTCAGCACATGGCAGTAATGGTCATCAGTGATCACCACTCTAATTAAATCAATGATTCAAGATTTTATAATCATTCATTGTTATTGAGGTAGCTGTTGTGACTTGCAGTGTGTGGACCAGGTAGATTGAGCAATCACAAACATAATCCATATTGAAGCAATTAAAGAACTATGACACAAAACATAATGTAGAAATACAAGTACATGTGAATAAATCACTTGATTACCTGAATTTTGTTCAAGAGTTTCTAAAGGCTGAAAAATGGCTAAAAATTATAAAAACAATGATTATTTCCATCATCTTTGAGTGTAAACAAATCTCTTACACAGAAATAGTGAATGGTAAACTGGACTCCACCAAGGCCAATGGACAGGAAAAGGAAGTAAACTGTAATTAGTCTGAAAACATAAGCAATAATATTGGCCAAATTAAACAAAAAGTGAAAGGATGGAAGTGAGTATGTACCATGATGAAATAAGGATTGCCTAACCATTAGGTACTTTGTTTCTGAAGATGTTGTAGCTCAATGGCAACGATGTGACATGTGCTCCACAGGCAGAAAGTCTCAAAAGCTACCTCAGAAGTATTGCTCAATAATCCAAACACTATTTTTGCTTGATTTAGACCTATACACACTTGATTTTGTGGAATCCAATAATACTACTGTAATAATTCCAGATATTTGAATGGTAAGCTTTTATTGATTTGGACTGTCTTGAATTCAGATTTTCAGCAAAAAAATGTCAAGAGTATTTTTGTCATAAATATACTTCATAACTTTCCTTTCCTTTTGCTGAAATTGGTTCTGTAAACCACCAAACAATTATTTCTAAGGATTACTGTAATATTTTGAGATGAACATATCCAAAATAACATATCCAGAGGATGAGTAGCAGGAAAAGGATGAAGGAGAAATCATTTTTCATTCCATTGGACATGATTTTTCCACTAAGAATTATCAATTATTTATATTGCTAAGCTTCTTCCCTATCCATTCTTGGCTTTCAAGAATTATGAATGGCTGGTACACTACAATAGCCTACAATACACCTGTACAACAAAGGCTCAAGATGAATGACTGTGTTACTCAGTAAAAGGAGAATACTCTACAGAGAGGAGAATACAACTACAATTTTAGGACTACTAGAAGTTCCAAAAGTATAGGACTTTAAACTCATGTACTTCCTCAGTTATTCCTTTTTAGGTGTAAGCAATTATTCATGTTGAGATGCTAATATAAATTAATTTCAACTAATTGCCTTGATTTCTTCATGTTTGTGGTGCATTTTAGTCAAACTTACAACTCCTCATTGCCGTTTTGTAATAGAAGTTTATACATCTGGCAGTAATATGGACAAGAAAAGATAAACAAGCATTTAATCATAACGGGTGCAACTTACATTCAATTAATTTTTGCTCATAAACATTCAGCATGATTTATATTCTACCATTGGTGGAAATATTTCATCTTATGTCTGCCTGAAGCAGCAAAAGATAGATGTGAAGTCATTTCATATAGAGTTCCCCAAAGAAAAACTGCCATCTTAACTCAACAAGCCCCAGCAGTAGTAGTAACATCATGGAAATTTAACAAACCACCTCCACCTGCCCCTTTTCATGGCAAATAGAAGTACTTCTATTTTCCAGATTATTTTTTGATAACAAAAGTAAGCCCGACAAAATGACCATCTAATATTAGTGATCCATGAGTGATGCAGGATGAAAGGAATATATTTTAGATGATATGTTCCTCCCAATAATTATGACTTTCACCTTCAAAATTACAAATCTTACTTGCAATATTTAAGTGACCAAGGATATTTAAATATTATGTTTACTTTAGAGAAAATAAAAATAGCTAATTTTTTCAAATTCATATAAAATTCCCAAAAAGCATAAATAAGGATGATTAAACATCGCTGGAGAAGATATGTAAATAATAATGAGTACATCTATTTAAGAAAGAGAAATAAGGGAATTGTAGATGTTTTATTTTGGAGTCAGCAGGTTCTCTGCCAAAAGGATGCTAGTAATCCAAATGTTTGCTTCCGTATATATTTCTGTGCAAAGTGAGGTTCACATTGAATTCTACCATGATAATGCTGCTTCTTTTTCTGATCTTTCTGTCCTCATTTTACTGATTTTTATGACTTTTACCATTTACCACATTAGATTTTTATTTTGTGTAACTCTAGTAATAGTTACATCCCACAATCTAAAATTTGATGGCATGCATGTAAATGAGAAGATACATAAAATATTGACTGTTCTGTGAAAATTCATGCTGTCATTAGTCTACAAAATTTTCTGCTGTTCAGGCTATGAAGAAACCAAATATTTGCAATGCTTAATTAGCCTTAGGAATTTGGCTATTCAAGTGTGTAATATGATATGCAATCATCATAAAATATTTTATGAATTAAAAAAAATCTAATGTACCTAAAATTATGAATTGCAAGCAATTCATTTCAGAGTTCAAAGCATTAATGTTTTGTTCAACAGTAAACACATTACTTCACAGGTTTGTGCTTTATCACAAAATGGAAAAAATGCCGTCTGATACTTATTCTAATAGATAGAAAATCAAAAGCATTGTAATTCCACAGCAATAGATACTCAGTGTTGCTATATACAATCCATTTAAAGGAAAATTACAACCACTGTACTATCTAGGTATATTCTAAAACTATAACACAATTTCAATGCAAATGCCCATTGCCCTTTCATAACCAAAGAAGCAAAAAAACATACACTGAAGTAAAATTAAAACAACGATAATTTGACTATATTATAAATTAAATATGGATAAAATCAAATAAGTGCATCAAAGATTCTGTGCATGTTAAAAATGCAGCAAATAAATTGGCACAAAGATATTATTAGGGACCTAAAAACAACACATAGTTGACAGTTTAGACAGCAGAATAAAATTAGGAAGAAAAAATCACATCATATCATTGAGTTTTCACAGAGGATTAGTGGCATGATTGATATGACTAATGGCATCAAAGATTGAAGTTACCAAATACGAAAAGCTTTAGCAGTGATTTTTAACATAGAAACATGACAGTGATAAATGAAACAATTGCAGTATTTAGGGCAGCCATCCATTTTCGGGGCTCAATTCCAAACTTTTACTCAATTTTCCCTGTGAACATAGCCATTCTCCCAATTATATTTGATCTTTTTCACAAATGATTCATTCCTAAAATCTAATCAATATAATAGGGACTGCAATCTAAAACATTTTTATGGAAACATTATATAATGGGGCCTGCAGTAGTTACTAGGGAAGGTAACTGAAAATTAAGTCATTTACGCCATAAGGAATATTTTGGTGGGCAATTATGGCAGGGATAGGAGGTTCAGGGAGTGGAGGATGGGGGCAGAAAAGGAAGTGCCAGTGTTGGCATAAGCCTGCTCTTAACAAAAGGGGACACACAATATTACACCACATTCAATGGATAGTGTGCTCCACTTGATGCACTCTCTACATAGCTTTATAAGTAGGAATCGGAATAGCACTGAAAAATATCACTATTTCCAGGATTCAAACCTGGGCCTTTGAGATGGGAAACCAGTATATTATTGTATAGAAACCAGTTTAATTATCCTGATTCCCTATAATAGTGTTTCACCGCAATTGGTCTCATTATAGTTTTGATTAATGGCTGCAATTGAACAAGTGATTGCCTAAGCCAAGCTCCCAATTGGACAACAAATTAAAAATAAAATCCTTCCCTGCTGAAGGCTTTTGCAGGGAGTCAGAGAGTTTCTGGGTTTTTGGGTTCTTCTGCTGTGCTGTTCCACCAATAATGGTGTGTACCCACTGCTGGAAATATCTTCTGATTGGAGACTGAAGTGGATTGAGTCACTGATATGGAGATGAAGCATGCAAAGGCCATGGACTATCATCACATTAATATTGGATCATTGTAGCAGAAGGACCTAGAAATGCAGAACCTCCAAATACCCTTTTTATTCCTTAATTGCACATCATAGTTCAAACTCTGCAAAAACTTGGTTGTTTTCCTGAATCTATCAACTTTCCCCAATTTCACTGATAGAGTGGCCACCTTGAGAGGCTTGTAAAGGAAACAGTATGGAAATAGTGGAGAGTCTCATAAATATGTGGAAAAGTCATAGAGAATCCAAGTCACCCAATAAAAACAATTGGAAAAAAAACAGCAGAAGCCATTGTATGGGACATAAACAAATAAATATAGGAGACAAAATGGAAACAAATAAAGGACTGAAAAAGTAGAAACAGAAAGAACACACCCTAAAAAAATCTTATAAAAATATATGCATAAGACATAAATAAGCATATCTAGCACATTCTGGGCAAAGCAATGGGCAATAACACTGATTAACTTGAGTCTGAAAATTCCATTTCAATAATGGTAAGGCAGGCCCATTCAGAAATTCAAATTTTATTTCATTCCAAACACCGAAACACTGGTGCAGTAATTTTATCCTAGATGCATGCAGAACTTCATGGTTTGAATATACATAGTTGTAGACACCATCATGCTTAGCACTAACAGTCTCAGAGCCGGCCCATCCTCCCTGACTGCTGTGTTAGAGGTTTTTTCTTATAAAAAAATTTGTTGTCAACACTTTAGACTACTACCCCTTACGTGTCAAATTATTTAAGTGATTGACTTATCAAATCCCTGGAGTTGGTAATAAATACATCAAACCTGTTGCTCACCCTGAATTGCCTTAGGCATACTTTATCAACCAATTCTTTGTTACAACTATCCCATTAATGTTGGCGGCCAACTAACTTTGATTTTATCAAGTGTTTTCAGGCGTAGAGTATTCAACGATTCCTAACTGTCAAATGAGTGGCTTATTCCTGATACTAGGACCGGCACTGTAGCAAGCTATGGAGTTGAAAATAATGATAATAAAAGGAAAAACTATTCCATAAATCCACTTTCATCTAAAGAGAGCAAAAACTGCCTGAATTGGCAGTCGTAAGGATAGGAGGAAGGTGATATGATAAATTCCTACCAGTGGAAAACTAGCTTTTCAATATTTCAATTCTCTACTGATACCCTCTACATCGCTGTAAGAACTTACGTTGCATCTTAAAGTTACCACGACTACCATAAGTTATCTGCGGGACTTTTAAGTACTGTTTCTTAACATGAGGGTATCTCCAGTGATAAGCTTGATGTTTGGATGCTACACCAGGCTTCATACGACCCAAAATATTGGAAGACAAGACATTACTTTCAGTACTTGTAGAAACCAAATGAGAGACAGGTTGGTTTGCAGCACCTGTGAGGTAAAAATTTTGCTGATCTTGAACTGTGACCAAAAAATTTCACAACAGAGAAAAGCAGAGAGACAAATACACCCTCAAGAACAGTAGCACTGAGGAATAGTTAAGTACTTCACCATTCATTGTTTACATTAAAAACTGACATAATGCTGTTTCTAATTTCAATAATATTTCAAGTGAATATAATAGAAAAACAGACATAGATATTTGATGATCAAATGCATATTCATGTAATGGTAAAGTAGCTAACAGAAGAATATAAGCATAAAATTATTTGCAATAAATTGAAATTTCAAAGCAAATAATCATTATGAGATACTGAAAACATATTAATTGCACTCAGTACACATATATAAAACAGTGGGGTTTCTCCAACAAGTTTCATATTTGGATAAGTGACTTCAATATCTAAACAAAAGGTGCACATAAACTACAAGTAACTTCCTTTGTAAACTGAGAACTGATGGATTTATGGAAATCAAATATTTGTTCAATGAAAGGGAGTAAAACATGCAAGAGAAACACCATCATGGTCACACCAATTGTCACAGGGAAAGGCAATGCAACCGATTACCTTTGTCCCTGCACCCCCACTGACCTATTGTGGATCTGCTTTTGTCCAACTCTGCGAGTATCTTATTGTCTTGCTCAATTTTGGCCATGATGCGGTCGATCTCAGCCGACGTAGAGTCGAGGGCGGACCCGGCAGTGGGACCCATGGCAGTGGCGTGAGGGGAGAGGCCCCGGGCGCCAGTCGACGATGATGGAGCCAGGGCACCCAGCGCATGCGAGGCGGGAGCTGCGAAGGAGGAGACCGAGTAGGGGGAGCCATGACTGGGCCTGACCGGCAGCCCCCCCCGATACAGCAGCTGCTGGGGGTCTGCTGCTGCGTGCAGGGTGGACGAAGACAGGGCCCGGCGCATGTCTGAAACAGAAGCGCTGCGCCACGACAACATGGCCGCTCCTCCTCCACGGTGCGTGTGAGCTCGATGCGGGGGGATGGTGGTGGAGGGAAAGACAGAGGTGGAGTGGGGGGGCTGGGGAGGGAGGGAGGAGGGGTGGAGGGGGGTCGCGGCCGAGGAGAGTGGTCGCGACGGCATCTCCCGCTCACCCCTTGCCCGATGGTGTCGGGTTAGCATTGAGTGTCGCGTCTCGGATGGGAAACGATCATCCTGATAGACAGAAGACCTGACCCCTGGGTGCTGGGGGATCTGCCGACCTTGGCGAGGGACCTGGGGCTGAGGGTGGTGTATGTGGTGGGAGGAATGGGTACTCTCTTGGTGCTTGTGCGATGGCAATTGGGGCCCAGGCAACACCCGAGAGGGAATGTTTGGGTAATTGGTGGTGCCATAGGGCGATGAAAGGCCATAACCTATAACAAGAAGAAGCCTCAAATTAGGAGCACAGGGAACAAAGCTTACCGATGAAGATCGGGATTGGTGGAGACACTTCTACACCAAGGTATTTTCATGCAAAGTGGAGCCGCATGGCATTCCGCTGAGATGTCTATGCAAGTTAGCACATATAAAACACACATGCAATGCAGATGGGGTTATTTACAGTCACAGCAAATGGTCAGCTTAGCAACAAAGATAAAAAATTAACCAATTCTTGGATAGTTGAAATGAGTTTGATGTTCATTGAAGAGAATCGAAGCATATACATTGTCACATCCAATTGTTAGAAATGATATGACAATAAAACAAAGGGCTTTTCCAGCAACATTCATGTTGGACAACTGTTAGGAGCATAATGAAAATACAAAATTAAGCCATGCTCTAAATTGATACATCATTAACCTTGGAATTGAAATACTTTTCATGCACATGCCAACAATTAAGGTAAGTGCTTACTATGTTGGCATGATATTTTTACAATGCCAAATTGCAGTGTTTAATGTTTTTAGTACCCTATCCCTTTTGATGCCTTAAGTAAATCTCTCCAAATGTCTTGTTAGATTGTTTAAAAACATGTTAAAAAAACTTTTGATGTTGTAGTGTATAAACAAAAAATTTTTTATTACCTTATAGGTGAGAGAAGCTACTTTATTTTAGGCAGGTAGTAAATCTAAAATACAAATGCTATACACCAAAGATGAAGAATTACTATTAGAAAAATAAATAAGGAACATCAGTGATCTAAAATATTTTATCAAATAAAACATGCATTTCCAGAAACAGCTCAAGTTACCTAGTAAAAATTTCAGACTATAAGTTAAAGGCATAATAAGGATCAAAGTATTGCTTTAATGAACACAATAACCTTGAAGTACAAGAGGTTAAGAGAAAATATTAAATCCTTATACAAGACCTCTCTAATAAATGCCCATCTTGATGGCTCTTAATAACAATGAACATTGAATACAATAATGTGCATTCTTGTAATGCACTTTAATGTGAGTAACACACAATTGATTTTTATTTCATGTCTACTACTGCATTCCTAATGGTAGTAGCAATATCAAATAGTATATGTAGGATTAACATCACTTAATTCCAAAATTATTCAATGCACGTTAGTCAAAAACAGCAATTAGTATAAGCGTTGGCTAGTGATATTTAGTATCAACAGAAGATCACTTTCCAAGTTTAGACAATATGTTGTTAGTAAATTGGTACTTTTATTTCACCCATGGAAAATTAAGCCTGTTATAAAATAGTAAATAGCAAAAGTTTATTCCTGCATGCATGTTTTATTAAGTGCCTATTACTGATAGCTGACAATAAATTTTGTTTGATTACTATGCATCTACAAAATGTGAACTGGACTATGGCTGCTCAATTGACATTTTACCTTTCCTGTATTTTTCCAATTTAATGCCAAAACACATATGATTCCAAGAAGCAACTTGAAAGAAAATTCCAGACTCAAGATGCAAACAAGCACACATTGAGTACAAAAAACACAGAGAAGTTTAGCACATACAGTGATGCATTGATATTTTTCAAAGTGAATTCATCTTTGGACATCATTAAATTTAAAATGTGTTACTTTAAAATATCACACAAAATTTACAAAAGTGAGAAAGTTGAGGCCATTGACTTTTTGACACAAATATTGGCCAATGAAAATTGCTTATTGATTGATAACGGTATCTATGAGAAAATAGCAAGCCAAAATACATCACTTCACAAAGCAAGAGAACAATTTATTTTACAAGTTTATTCAAAACTTTTTGCGAAAGATTTCAGACGTCACAAAATTAGGATGTGAGAATGAAACAACATTAAATTTGGAAGAGACAGTTTTCATTTAAGCCATGAAGCGATGAAGCACTGATTCACAATGGGAACTAACCAAAGTTGGCTCGAAAAACCCTTGGGTGTAATTTAGCTTTTGTGACATCTGGATCCAAGGCAAAAGAATTAACCCATCAAACAAGTAGTATGCATTCTATTGTAAATGACTCAAGTGAGATCTAAGGAAAACCAAAAGTAGAAAAGAAGAAACTGGAGGGAAGGACTTAAAATAAGTGTTTTTTAAAAGGAATTAATCCAGTTAAGTATATAAAAATTATGAGGAGTTGAAGAATTGAAGGAGAAGGTGGGGTGGGATGAGGGGATGGGGGCGGGAAAATAGGAGTGGGGCCGTGAGTGAATGGTCTTGTTTGTGGACTACCTGCAAAGGCGGATGCCCAAGCTTCCCCCCCTGCTCCGCTTGCTGCCATCGCCTCTGACCCGGCAGCTAGGGCAATTCCAAAGACCACACTTCCAGTGGGCGTGGATCGTGCAGTGCTGTCATTGGAAAGCGGGCGACTGGAATCTACGGGGAGAGTGTCGAGGGGGGTGGAGGGGATGGAGGGGGGAGTGGCATATTGGAGGGTGGGGGGGTGGGGGAGTTGTTTAGTTGGAGACGTCGAAGGGAGAGAGGGCAAGGGGGGAGAGGAGGGGGCGTGCAGGAAACTCCGCATTACACACACTGGCTTGCATTGGCGTGTCAAGCAACTTGCCCCTACTAGCCTACACAGGTGCCTCACTCAGCAAACATGCTATCTCGATGCAATGGTGGCTTTTTTAACGCCAAGAAGGAAGATTGGAATAAGAGGTATAACAACACGAAATAGCTGTGGCCATGGGGATGGTAACAGTTGAATATTTTTATTTTTTTTTGGGGAGGCCATAGCTACATGGACTTTTCCATAAACACAGCTATTTCATAGTTTGACTACCTACTACATTAGGACACTCAGAACAATATACCGAAGTCAAATAATCCAAAGGTATGTACAAAAGTCGTGACAAACAAGATGTTCCTTTGAAACGTATCATGAGTGTTTCCCATCCTCTTGGCCGATATCGCTACACCCCACTACTTTAAAAAAGAAACAGTAATTCTTGCATAAATACTAGCAATGAGATGCTCTCAGCAAGTATAAAAATGCTACAGAGGCAAGGGTAATTCAGTTGGAGCAACTATTATGCAAACCTTAGTGCTTAGATTCAGCGTAAACATGCATACTAACCACTATGGTTGCCCAGTGAAACTAGTAATTTTTTGTTACTGGAAATTGGGGAATGTTTGGAGGATTGCTATCAGGCAAAAATGACAGTGTTGTGCTGAAGGTGATATTGAGATTTGGGGAAAAGAAGATGCCATGTGAAGTTTTTATGGCCATAGTGTAGAAGTGTAGAGCATTGTGTCACACCAGTAAACATAAGTTGATGTGATATATATATATAAATATCTGTATTGAGGAGTATCTAAGCCTTCTAATCATTCTTCACTGCACAAATGTAGAAATTGACTTGATGAATCAAGGGATAATGAGTTAATGTTTGTAGATAGTGAGCACTTACCTTACATTTTATCAGACAGGAAAAAACTATGTACTGTAACATTTAAAAGGCACACATGGTAGCACATATTTAAGGATGAAGAATCATTTCAGTTAAATGAGAGATCAGTTGTGGATAATTAGCGATCAATAAGCAAGACTAAAAAAATGTAAAAAATTAATAAATACATTATACCTAACACAAAAAGGTTTGTTAAAATGTGGTATATTAGACAGGTTAAAGTTCACAATCTGCAAAAAAAAAATTACAGTCTAATGATTATTCTGCTTTAATGCATAATCTATTTCAAATGTATTGACAAAAAACTAAAGTATCAAACTTTGGGTGACCTATAAAAATTATACATAGACATATATATATATTCACACAAAGAGGAGGTTTTTGGGTAAATTTTCAAGTATGCATATGTTTTTCACAAAAGATTAGCATTGCTACTAAATGCAAATAGAAACAGTGCTTTTTTATGTGATCTTTGTACACTAATCAACAAAATATAATGACCAAAACAAAAAATGATGAAAAATTGGCCATAAATAGCTTTCATTTCAGAAATAGCCACTAAATGTCATAAGAAAATGGATCTAAAAGTATCTACCAATGTTTTAACTTATTGGATAACTCTGAGACTGATACATGGTCTTATGGAGTAAAAGTATCAAAATGTGTATATATATCGAGAGGTTTGCATGCTTGGAACGAAGGGCAGTGTTACCAAATGGGCATCTGATCACACTTCGAAAAGATAATTGAACAAGAAGCCAAAATTTAATTAAAAAAGGAATTGGTTAAAAGCATCTTGTGAGGACAATATACCTTAACGCGCCACGTAATTTGCTGTTGGAGTTGAAAAATACAGAGTACTAAAAATCTTCTAAAACGTATCAGTTTCTCTCTCTCTCTCTTTGTCTCCCAATGAAGTGATTGCTTTGAAAAGAAGAAACTTTCCTCCATTCCACCTGCGACACTAAGAAAATGCTTTGAGAAGAAGAAATTTTCTCCTTTCCACCTGGATACTAAGAAAAAATTTCGTGTCAATAGGAACCGATTGATTTCACCATGCAATGAGAGAGTTAGGAAGAATGTATGTGGTGACCACAAAAAAAAGAAAGATTCAACATTAATAAGTTGGTGCTCTTGAGAGTGGCAGAGTAAGTGACAGGAACATCATATGAGGCTAAAATAGTTTTCATATTACCAGTGGCACAAAAATCAAAGTTTCAGACACTCAAAAAAGAGCTTTTCAATTAGGTACTTGAAAATGATAATAAAAAAGAAACTGTAATCAGCCTAGCATGTGAACACCAGAAGTGGTTTACTTTGAATTGACATATTAGCATTAGGCAACTAATGTGGTGAAACAAATTTCCCACTCAATTTATAAAAAAAAACAATTATCAAAATTAAAAAAAACAACAGAATGCATTTGTGTGGGCATTACTTATTTCTTTTACATTAGCATATAGGTATGCATAAAAATACAATCTCTACAAACTTTACTAAGAAGTGGGATATATATATATATATTTTTTTTTTCGTTCATATAGTTTCAAGGCTCTCATTCTCATGTTGTCTTGATTGATACCTTTGCTCTTTTTTTTACACTGATTAACCTCAAGAACATAATTTTTCTGACTCTTTTCCTGAGAAACAATTCGGTGGTGTCAAAAAATTGTTCAGAACGAGATATGTCCGATTGAAAAGTATATATGATTGCATTTAAAGTGTGGACTACCTGGAGTTGAGTTGCCGCTTTCTGGTGAAGTCTGGACCTCCTGGTTTGTGGAGACAGATCGAGGCGGGGGTTTCCAAGGGGAGGATCCAGAGGCGGCGACATGGGGGACGGGTGCCGTGCTCTTGCCCATGGTGGGGGAGGAGGAGGGGGTGGAGCATGAGGCCGATGCCGAGGAGGCGGCACCCGAGGCAGCCGCTGCCATCTGTGACCTCTTGATGCTGGCCATCTCGAGGAGTAGCTCCTCATGACGGACATTCTGAAGTTCCGTCTTTTTCTCAAGCTCGCGTATTTTCGACTGCAAATTTGAAGGATGGGTTTTCTTTTAACTTCCCCCATGGATGATGGTGACCACACCAAACACCATTCACAGCAATTGGGCAACAAAAGCACCTAACAATACGTGGTCAAACCCAGGACACTGAGAGAACCGGGGGACGAGTTGGTCAACTGAGGTACGTCACTCGTTTAAGTTTACTTGCTTACGTCACTGTATTTCCTCATGATGCCTTACCACAAAAAATGACTCACACGGCAAAAAAAATAGTTCATGTCACACCTTAGGGCACTCATCAGTGAAACGGAAAATATATATTCAATAGTTACTCAATGATTCCTAAATATTGAACACCATGATTAATAATATAAAAAAACTACTGCTTTGAAAAAATAAGTGAATAATCTGTCACGCTTGATCACCATCCACCCCTCCCTTAACTAAGAGCCGGCCATTTATTTCTGGTGGGTGGCATCTTCACCAGCTAATCCAAGTGTAACAGCTAAGAGTCCTGCCTCACGTATGATTGCTTTGGAAATGATTAGTTGAAAAGGTATAATTTATATATAGCATGAGATAGTTTTTAGCCATTGAAGCAAAAAATATTACTATAACGCCTGGAATAAAATTATTCATTGAAAAAGTGTACTGAAGAGTGTAGCCATATTTCAGCAAGTTGGATGTGAAGACATAGCACGATAGAATGAGAGTGGAATTGTGAAATAAGGGTTTATAAGAAATAAGTTTAAAATCGGGACAAGCAATTCGCATGCAGTTCAAAGAAGAAAAACAGAAGATTAAGAGTGAAGGTGCTTGATGAACACTGTTGAAGCCATTTTCCATGGAGACTTTCTATGGAATGCTGGTCTTATATGGAAAGAGACAATGTGGGGTTAGAGGTGAGTGACAGAGAGAAAAGAAGGCAAGATAGAGAGTCTTATGAAGGATAGCAAAGAGGAATGAGTTGTTGCAAAACTTCAGAAATCACAAAAACAATAAGTAATTGGTATTTGAGGTTTGTTGAGTGCCACATTCAACAAAAAGTTAGTCTCACATTCAAATAAATAAATGGTGGAAAGTATAGATTAATGGTTGTAATGTCAAGTCTAGTAGGAAGTGAGTAAAACTGCTCACTTAAAAGTAAAATGTCTGCTGTGTGTTTTAGTGAATTAAAATTAACGAAGTGTAAAGCATTGTGAGGTTGTAAGAATTGTGATCTAGGACTGGTCAAAAAGTTTCACCTGGACCTCCACTAAATTAGGTGCAATTATTGGCAATGGCTTTGAAATGAACAGTGGATGATTACTGTCTACAGCCACAAAAAGCATATCTGCACCTTATAAATCCTTCATAATAAACAGAATATAGATAATCATTTTTAAACCTCATGGTACTAGGCAAATACATGCAAGAATAATACAAGGTACATGCTACAACATGAATCTCACTTTAAAAATAAATATCAATTGCAAATGGGTTTAGATACATTAGTACTGATCATTCTAATAAATAACTACCAAATTACTAGGGGCTCAGGAGTACCTATTTAAATCTACTTAGCAAAATAATGACTTTTGATATGCAGTGATAATATATTTAGCTGAAGATTTCACAAGCAATAACATCCAAAAAAAAAGGCGTTTATAAGGAAAACCCATGTACCCTTAGCTGAGACAATTTAAGTCTTAGTACTTTTTATATAGAAGCCCATACTCATTCTGGTTACCAGCAATTAGCAATGACAGTATGAGAAACATTAAGTACATACCTGTAAAGCTTCAATTGTTTCATATTGCCGTGGTTTATCAGCATCACTGACTTTTGTGTACTTCTGGATCTCGTGTTGTCTCTCACGCAACTGGGACAAGGCCTCCGCATGCTGCCTCTCCAATTCCTTCCGCTTCTCAGCGGCCTCGCGCATTTGCTGCACAAGTTTAACACAGAGACAATGTAAACAATTTGAGGCATTTGCTGCTCCATCCATTAGATGTTAATGCTCAAGGGCCATTTAGAAAATATTTTATCAATGGAAATATTTTTACTTATTTCTGATTCTGACCAAATGGTAAAGAATGTTTCAGGTTGCCACAAAGATTAATAAAGCCTCATATTTCAGCTGATAAAAATATATAAAATTTCTTATCATATTCTTTAAATTAAAATAAAAATTCTCGAACTGGAATCAATGGAAATTCTCAGCTGTTGTATTCATGAAAATACCTGGATGGGATTTGAGAAGGAACCAACTTTTGCTCATCAGCCATTCAAAACTCAACCTACTGACCAGAATGATTATACATCAAAGAGAAAATATGAGAAAATGCTGCACTTGTTAGTTTATAATCAATAATTGAAAATTAAATAAAAAATATGAATGTAAAAATAAACAGGTGGATTACATAAAAGTGTTTGGCAAACTATGATAACCGATTATTATGATCAATGTAATGTTTCCAAGCCAAATGAATCTACAAAAGAGAAATATTATTTTCCCTTGAGAAAAACATTTGAATTGACATGCATGAAAGATTTCACTTAAAATGATAAAATTATTTCATTATATGACTATTTAAGTCAAATTTAAGATATATCATCAGGCTTTAATGCATGAAATTTGTCAACTAACTATTGAATATAAATAATAAGTCAGGATTTGGCAATAACATTAAAATTACAATGGCTTCCTTAAATTTTCAAAAACAATACCATTGCCCATCACTAAAAAACATCAATTTTCAACAGGACTATATAAGATGGTATTTTAGCCAATGGGGATAACATATAAAATAATTGGGAGTTGATCTTGGAAAAATACTGGACAAAGAATGTTATATGAATAATACTGTTTTCATCAGTGTTGCATAACAATGAATGAGAACAGATTGGTGCAACATTTATGGTGAGAGAAACAGGAATGAACTCTTACTTTGACTTACTGACTTTATTTAAAGTCCTGGTCAAGGAAATATTTTTACACTTGTGGTCTGCTTGATTCTGCCTTCTCCACCTCTCCTGTGTTCATTCTTTATGTGTGTTCCTATCCCCTTTCCTTATATCTATTTCCATGTGAAAGAACATTTGTTCGCTGTATGGCAGTATTTCGTATTTGAATGTGTATTTGGCCAATGTGGCTCGTCTCTTCTTCTGGCTATGCATTCCATGAAATGCACTGTTTCTATCCTTTATGATGTTGTATGCTTGCTAACCTACTGTCCTTTCTTCTTCTGTGTTGTCTATTTCTCCTTTGATGGGTGAAACAGCTCCCTAACACCATCTCTTGGCCAAGGAATAATTTGGTCGATTGAAAAAATCGCAGATCTCAGTGTAAAATAGATTTCCTTTCATAACTAGGTGGTTAGAGCATCCACCCGGCAAGTGGAAGATCCGGTGTTCTAGTCCCGTTCAAGGAAATACTTTTACACTTGTGGTCTGCTTGATTCAGCCTTCCCCCACCTCTCCTGTGTTCGTCCTTTATGTGTGTTCCTATCCCCTTTCCTTATACCTATTTCCATGTGAAATATATATTATTTATATATATATATACATGTATTTTTTCTGTTTCCATTGACGGTAGCTATTCTTTTTTTGGTGGCTGTAATAAATTGACCTGAAACATGACCTATTCTTTGACTGGAAGAATTTGCACCTGAATCAAACCGTACAGAGTAAAGAGACTTTCATTTTTGCTTTGTTTCATTTATGATTCCATTGGAGGCTTTGAGGCCTGTGAAAAATACAAGGTGGACAACGAAAACATAGTACAGCGACTGTGACTGAAATTCACGGGTGTGTCTGAGGAGAATTGTAGACGCGGATGGTGCTGAACTGTCTCACAAAATGCCATGAACACAAGCAAAGTATCAAAAAGGTTTACATTGCCCTCCAGAGTGCAATTAAAACTAAATCATAGTTCTCTTAACAAGAATTATAATATCGACCTTACATGGGACGAGGTCAAAAAACAACTTCTTCGCTGTTTCTATTCTGCTTATCAAAGCCTTCTTGCCTCCTGGATCGCCAGTGATCTTTCTGCCTATGCATGAACACACAAAGCTAATATGTTTAAAAGCTGTCCGGAAAAAAAACTGAGGATTTCATGGAACCAGAGAGGAGCCAGCTATTAACGTTAAGGTAATCACAATCGAATGGCGGCAAAATAATAAAGGAAGAATGGTAGAAGTAGGCAAATCGGGGGAAATTATTCATAATATGTTTTTACGACCATACACCTTGCCCGAGATGTGGTGAATTTGAACGACCTGTCGTCCAAAGCATTTCAAGACCGCGGGGAAAATTCTCAGGGCTAGCCAAGAGTGTCCTCAATTGTACGTAGATACCCAATGTGACAAGAAATGCCTCACGTACAGGCAAATGTTGACAGTTTTTGAATAGTGATTCGGCCATCCGTCCGGAATCTCGAAAACGGTACGTGTAAGACATTAATCGGATCTACAGGGAATAAAAGTTCAACCCATTCGATTCGCAATTCTTTGCATCTCCTCCCTCACTCGCCGATCGAATCGCGACTGCCTTCGAGGAGGAGACGTGTGAGGGCGTGAATGTGGTCGGGTGAGGATGAGAGAGAGACGACGGAGGGCGACCGAAGTACTCCTGGAGAGGAGATGGAATCGATTGCACGTAAGATTAAGTGTTATTTCCGAAAGTAGGTTATGCACAAAGGGAGCGGGGCGGGAGAGGCTGGGAACGGGCGGAGAGTCGCGTGGTGGGGGTAGGGGCCCCTCTAGCTGGACCCCCTGGAGGTGGATGGAGATAGAGGGAAGTGGCTCCAAGGAAGGGGGAACGCTTTTGTGGGTGGCTTGTTGGGGGGGGTGAGTCGAAGGGGAGGACGGAAGGGATGTGGAGGAGAATATAGATAGGGGGGGTAAGGATAGAGATGGAGCAAAGAGAACCCCAGGGGCGTGGGGGTGTTGATCGAAGTCCACGGTGAGCGTGACGACACATCTACGGGGTTGCGTAAGTACGACGCCCTCGTTAACTTCTCCACTGCGCCAACAGTCGCTCAATTTTTTTACCACCTCTCTGAAAGTTAGCGACGAAATTATGACGTGCCCAACCGTGATTTCTCGATGACGTAGGATAAAATTTGCGTTACCGTTGCAATGCATTATGGTATCTTTGTTCTAAGGTGACGTCGTGAACCGCATCGAGTAATTCTTCCAATGAGAGTTTGCTCGAAAGGGATTCTCCTACGCCTAAATCTATGCGGGTTTCGGACGCACTGAGCTTTCGTACGAGATGAAACAAATGCGAAAGGTTTTAGGATGTTTGACAACACCAGAGTAAATCCACAGTGATGTCACCTTCACAAGGCTAAGCTTAACATTAAAATAGAAGGACAAAAATTGGAGCAGGTGGAACACTACGTATCTTGCTGGTGTTTTGAACCAAAATGGTCAAAGCAATGGGGGCGTAAAGAGAAGAATTGCACTAGAAAAGGATGCTTTCACAAGGAGAAGGGAGTTGACAACTGGGACGTTGATAGGCACAATAGGTTCATCAAAACTTTGATATGGAGCGTAGTTATGTACGGCGCGGAAACGTGGCCATTGAAGCAGGAGGATAGACGCAGATTGGAGGTTTTTGAAATGTGGGTATGGAGAAGATTGGAGAAGGTGAAATGGATCGAAAGGAAAACAAATGAGGAAGTACTATGGATGGTGGGCGAGGAGAGAGATTTGTTGGGAGAAATCCTAAAGAGGCAGAAAAAATGGATGAAGAGCGTATTGAGCGGCAGTGGGATGTTGAAAACGGTAATAGAGGGGAGATGTTAGGCAAACGAGAAAAGGGCAGGAACAGGATAGGGATGTTGGATGGGATGAAGGGAGGAAAGAAGTACACAGAGATGAAGAGTGACCTGATGTAGGTTGCTGGATTGTATTTTGTTGGGAGTCACAAAATGTTTTTTCCATCCAAAACCTACCTTAACCGGTGGATTACCTTATTATAATAATCATCTTCACATCGGAGTGAAAAGATTATGGTCCAGAAATATACCGATACATGAGCAGTCGCAGCTCATTCCAGCAACATCAGCTCAACGATGATCGCTATTCTAAGAGATATATGTCGTTTCATCCCTAAAACTATTAGCTGGACATGCTATAAACTGTTAGAGATATCATCATTGTATGAATCAGCTGACTTGATGATTTTTTTACAGTTTAACATACCTGACAGCAACGAAACCGAAAATGAAGTACCGCAACCGTACTATACAATCTTAAGAGCTCTAATACGATTGCCCAGTTTCTTCAACGTCCGGATGAAGCGCATACACACACGAGGTAAGGTTCGAAGGTAACTTTCGTAACCATGAAGCTCCTTGAGTTTTCGATTACTGAGAATAGCCTCGAAATACACACACTTAGTTAAGGAGAAAGTTGTGTGCTTTGAAACTCCTCCAAAAGATGACCACCCAATCCAACGCGCACTTTTCCGAATTCAGCGAATGGCCGCCAACTACAAGCGTTCTTATTCCACCGAGACTCGGCCATACTTGAACGAATGATAATTTAAGTATCGGAGACTCTCGATTCACACACTCCGCCTCCTAGATCTCAATGCTTGGAGCCGTGCAATATGACGATACTTGGGAAGCATTTTCACATTTATTTCATTAATTACTACCAGATCGATATGGTTAATACTTAAGGAACCTCTTCATATCGAGTGCCGGCAGCTATTGCAGATATTACGACATAGACGACGATTGATACATACATTTACGATGTGGCACATACAGATCGACATTGACGATATTCTCGATAAATATCTTAACGTCTATATTCGAAAATATTTTACATCCCGTTTAGTAATAATTTCACCTGAATATAAGCGAGTCTTTATCGATTCCCTAGTTCCCCATTTTCTTCTTGTGTTTATGAGCCACTGGGTCTCGTGGACTTAGGGTTCTTCTCGTGCAGAAATTCGGGATTTTACAGCTTAAAAATGAGAACTATTTCCTTTGTACTACGTTCAATTTCAAGATACCAGCGCATTGGAGATTGCGTCGAATTCAAAGAATACTAAATTAAAGGGCAATAATACTCGCAGCGCCATAGCTTGTCCAGGGGCTTTAAGGATAATTGTCATTACAGTAGTTAAACTGGTGAGATTATAAAACTTGATAGAATGATCTCAATCGTAAACTCAACTTGATTATTGTGGTTTGACGAGGTGCAACGATAAAAAAATATCAGTTCACTATTAGGTTGACTTTGCTCGCAAAGTTTACCGTAATTTATACTCTAGAGCATTGGAGGATGTAAACATTTGGACTAGATTTGCAATTGAAGAAAGTCCCATGACCCGGGAGTAAGACATTCGAAGGGGGTAATACTAATTTCTATTTGAACACCACATCCTAAGCATGCGGTTGGATAAGATGATTGGCTGGCGGAAATTTGTCAAGCGGGACCGATTATCGCGGAGCAATCGGGATCCCGGGATTTGGTGGAGATGAGTTCACTGCTGTCAAATTTCGTATCTTGTGGCCATGGACTCGGAGAGCAGATTGGTCTGAACGGTGGAGATGTGACAAATATGGGTGTTGGGACAAAAAATTCCGCAGCGAACGCCCTGCTTAAGTTGAATTCCTCCGTCTTGTACCGGACGCATTGGATTTGAATGAACGTTTTCGACGTGAAATATTTTTCGGTTGGATTATTCCAAACATTCCATATGATTTGTCGGGAGCCACTCATTGCGCACATTGTCGCATTGGAAAAAATGAAAGATAAGACTAAATTTTTCATCAAATTAAAAAAAAGCCCGATCACTCTTTTCACGTTTTCCTTGCATAAGTACCACCACATTTCCTAGTGGTTTAATCATCAATGGGCAAAGGAAAATAAATTATGATAATTGCTCCTTTTTCACCTGTTCCAGTCATTATTCGCGAATAGATAGGTGGCCACATAACTCTCGTCGAATTTACTTGCCATGTTGGCATCATTGGTGACAGATATGTCGTCACATGACCGATAGAAGTCTTAGAAATTATTAATGGTGACGAAATACTTTCTACGCAAGTCTTTCGTTTTTACGGACCGGAAAACAACGGAACTTCATACGACAGCAAGTAAGAGTGAGTTTTCCCCGTTGGTATACGAAAATGGTAGGTTTCAGTCGTCACATTTGAAATGTATGCAATCCGGCGTGGCTCAGGGAAGGTACAACACGATTAACGTCACAATTTACTTAAGGTAGGAAATAAGAAAGATATACGCGATCGTAGCATATATTAAGAGCGATTAAGTCATTATCTCAATAGTAGTGGCAGTTTTTATGGGAGGCGAACGACAGTTAAGGTCATTTGCGCTGTTAGCAAAGGTTGGGAAAGAAAGGATAGAGATAAACCCGGCGTCGGCATTAGCCTACTCTTGTCGAAAGATGCCAAGGGGTCCGCAGTTTAACGTCCTATCCGACAGACGTCGTACTCACTCCACAAGTGAGATCGGGATACCACTGTAAAACATTTGCTGTCTCCAGGATTTGAACCCAGGTCCTCTCGGTGGGAAACCTATACGTTAGCCACCTCACCATCTCGATCCCCTATCCAATTACAAGAAGTACGTTTCTCTTGAAATCATCCCTCAAATAACAGCATTAAGACTTGTATTTCGGATTGCTGAAGTCTGAGTACTATTGTGGCCAATTGTGTTTTGTTCCGAAACCGATCCGGAACTAAAATGACTACTATGCCGTTGACAAATTGCATGTCAGTCCAGCTCCGATTTAGTTTTTTTTAATTAGTTCTGAATATCATATGATAATGTTAAAATATATAGGAAGCCAACAACCCTAAGTATGCCCTTGGAAATTTTATTTTCAATTTCCCACAGTGAAAATACTCGTAGTGAGAAAATTTGGCAACACACCGTGATGCCGTCAGAAAAATATTCTCAACTTCGGACAATAGCCTACCAGCGTCAAACGATAAGTGTCTTTGACGAAACAAAAAAACAATACACAATGTCGTGGTTCTATTAGAAATCAAGTAATGATACACTTGTAAGTCCTTAAAAATTTCGCCGTGTATCACAAGATTTGTATCCTGTATAAACAATGTATCTTTTTCGCATTCTAACGTCGTCCATTCTCTCCAAAATTATTTTTCTCCCCATTACTCGCGCTTCCAACATTATATCCTACATCAACGTCTTTAATATCAGATTACACCATAGTATTACGAAGAAATCTACATTTTCACAAATTTTCCTTGGAAGTTCGCCACTTGTGCCTCAGCAGCGATTGCCTACCACGACTCGGTCGTGTGGATAATTTTAATCATGTGGCGAGAGCACGTACCTTGAGAATAGACTCCAGGTTGTCCACCTTTTCGTGCAAGGTTCCCACATCAGACCTCTTCTTCCGTGTCGCCGGCTGCGCATGCGTAGACGACCAGGCGGTTGAACAAACGACACTCCTCGTCACGTCCTCCTCGGTCACCTGCGGGGAGGAAAGAGAGGAATAGTATACGTTTATATTATGAATTTTAATTTAAGGAATTACTAAAATTATATTAATGCCTCCCCTCTAACCTCACATATTTTGATATCTTGGAAAACAGAAACAGTTTTTTCTCTGATAAAATATGGAAACAGCAAAAGTGTTAAATGATAGCGATAAAAACACTGCCGACACATATGCGGTAGAAGAGCGCAAGAAAATGGCCACACACATAGAAACAGAATTTATGTATGCACGAAAGAATACTTCGATGCATTAATAACGAAATATTCGGCAAAATATTTCGGAAAAAATATCTGTACACGCATCCCATGTGAATATCCCGGAGAAAATGTTGCCTCATCTTCTATGAAATATATGAACACCAGATCTCGATTATCTAGTACACATACATGATTACGTATAAGAAAATACGGAGATAAATTTATAGATATAAAGAAAATGGAAAATTTGGAGAGTGAAATTCAACGCAGGAAAACGTTCACAGATAAAGAGGGAGCAAAATATTCACGAAATTGACCGATGGAGAACCTAAAGATTAAACTTTATTTTCTTTTTTAAATTTTATGTTTATTTATTTTTTGCTACATATGCATAGAAAAGAGTTTCTTGTAAATGGTTCATTGATCACATTCTACAAAAAATATTGTTATTTGGAAATCGATAACATTCCCCACAGCTTCTCTGAAGGATGGAGAGAGAAAGAGTCATTGAATTGAAGCAACCGCGCGTCATTCAACCAACTCTTCGCTAAACACGTTTCTTATTTCGTGACGAACGTGATTTTAAAGAAAATAGTGTCTAAGTGGGAAGCCTGTTTCAGTGGATAGCCTAGTGTGCAGGAAAGTTAGAGTATTTGTAGACTGCCGACCGGAGGGTCCTAAACACATGTTTTGGGTGACCCCGCAGCAAGAGGCGTGACTGTTATTAATACCTAGATGATGTCCCAAGGAAAACAAATCATGGTACAGGAAAGGGGGCTCGTCTAAGTGTCAAGTAAGTAAGGAGGGTGCGTTCAAACAGCCCTATTAAATCAACCTTAAAGCTGATATTTGTATTTGAGTCGTTAAATTACAAAGGAAATTGACATTTAGTTGTGGTTTTTCTAGTAAAAACCGAAAAGTACCTATTTAGCATAATGTACTTACCAAAAATATATATATTTGCATAAAATTCTGACGTTTTCGTGTACAGTACTAATGCACCTGGATGGAAAAATGCGGGTTAGAAAACCGGGCAAGGGCGATCGAATTGGTTTCAAGGAGTAATTTGTATCTGGTCGAAAGAACTCTCAAAATAAGGAATGTTAAAAGTAAAGAGAACAAAAAAGCATGCATAAAATCGTATATAAATATGCAGGTGGATTAGTATACAACAAAAGGGGAATGGAGAAGGTAATAGGTGAAGGAATGGAAACCCTGAATACTCGTAAACTTCAAACGGTGTTTAAAAAAATGATCTGCCCCAGAAAGGAACGGGGTGAAGGGAGTGCATCTATCAGGATTCCCACGTACTAGTGACTCTCTTAAGGATTAAGCAAATAATTTGCGGAGGATAGTAGGTATTTTATTTAACACTAGTAATAAAGAAAGATTAGTCGTATGTCTCCTGGAGAATAGGATTAAGTAGTTAATTATAAAAAAGCGAAGCTTAAGCAAAGTTGGACACCAGTGAGAATTAATCCTTTTTATACTGGGCTCTATCCTGGATTTTAGACAACCAACATTACTTAAATGTAACACACATCCACGCATACGAACTGTATTCAAGGCGTTCCCTGTGGCGCACGCCGTGACAATCACGAAATACGAGAAGAGGCCGCCGAGCGCAAAATCAAAAGCCGTTTGATATGCCCAAGTATTCAAGGAATATCACTGATAATATTGCTATCGAAGTCCTGAACGAAATAAATCTTAGGTTAACTGGCCATTAGATCCCAAGATATTGAGTATGAGCAGGGCACGGGACCGAACTGATATAATTTAATTTTATGTTATCCCCTAAAATATGCAGCAAGGCTACATTATATTATTTTTTATTCTTCTAAAAGGACTCGTCCTGGGGAAATAAACGTCATTCTTTCTCCCACCATTGGTAGCCATTGTCCGACCTGTCCGTGAAAATCGTGGAACAGGGATCGTTTCCTCTAAGTCTCAAATACTATGCCCGACCTCAAAAGTACTATGATTTATTTTTTCCGGATATATGGACGGACGGGGGTTTTTTCTGGCTGGGTTCGAGGGAGGGGAGACTCATGAAAGGCTGGAGGCTGGTGGCAGTTGGCTCCCAGTCTTAGTGGAGTGCGGATAGTGCGTTTGCGAAACCTCTAGAACGTGATATCATTACACTCCTTCGTGAAGCTGTTTTTGGAACATCACCACGCCATCAAATTTTGCGTAAAACTAGGCAAAAGCGCGTAAGAGACTCATGACATGCTCATGGAAGCTTATGGTGATAACGCCATGGGTAAATCGGGTGTTTTTGCGTGGTACAAGTTGTTTCGGGAGTGAAGAGAAAATGCTGAAGACGCCGAACGTTCAGATCGCCCTTCGATCTCAAGAAATGCCCAAAATATTGCAATAATGAAGGCTTTGTTGAACAGGGATCTTAGATTTAGTGTTTGCAAGGTTTCTGATGAACTTAGCATACATTTTTTTAATCAACTCAGCCCTATTCTTGAGACAAACCTTTTAGCACGACTGATGACATTGCAATAAATTTAATCTGGAGTCAAGGTGCACAAATAGTTCCCTGGTCAAGTAATAATTATGAGTTATACTCTGTATACTTCTTGAGCTCCACGGTATTTTTTTTCCATTATCCTACCTATGATTTCTGGGACGGGTCCTATGTGTTTCCTTTGTATTTAATGTGGGGTCTGACCACCGAGCAATAGCAAGTTTTCTCTTTCTTTCTTCAACTGTATATTTACCAACTGAGTCTATCGCAAACTTGGGCTGTTCTTAAGTGGTACGTTTAGTGTTTCACATCAGTTTGGTGTGATGTGATGGTGACACCAAAGTATTTACATGGTCGGATAAGTTCATCTGAGCACCAGACCAAAACCGAATTTGCTCATAATTTGCATTAACCTTTCGCGACATTTACCTAATATTAGGAATGAGGAGAATGATTTGAATAATAAATTATCGTTTTATTCCCAGTTAAATATGCAAAACTGAATGCGGAAATGGACATTCAAGGGTTTACATTGGGAAGCGTTTTTTTGAGAAGACCTCGGACCCATACATGTATATACCGGATGTATGTTCATGTAATTAAAATCTCATGTTTTAAGAACGATCAGAAAAATGTTGTTGTAGAATTAGTTGTGGGCAATTGAGTCTGTGATTAAATGAAGGGAAAGCTTGACTCATAACATCCTTATCATTTCAATGTCTTTAACGTTTTCCGCCTTCTTTCATCACTATTAGCTGAGTCTATCGGGCTAGAGTAGTTGTTGGTGAACCTATGTACTACGCACCGATTAAGTTCTAAGCCGTACCCAATACTGTATAAATACCTTTGGATCCCTTAACACCCATTACACCCCCCTCCACGGATTAAAACCCTCAACTCCCTTAAACATCAAATGTATTCACAACTTATTTTTTCATATCCACATGATTTATATACGTACCTACCTTAATCCAATTCAAAATTCATATTATTTTCCTCTCTCTCTGCCTCGCTTACCCAATTTTTTCTATCACAGTCTCAAGCATTACATCTTAGTATCTCCCGCATAGACCTGCTGTTCTTTTTAGAATTCCTTCGAAAACCTTCTCCTACCATTAATTCATCCGTTCCCCCCTCTGACAAATTTATTTGTTCTCTTCCCCCTATCCACACCTGCGTCTTAAAAGCACCGGTCCCTCCGCTCAACAGTTTTACCCAATCTATCCACCCGACCACCAACATCGCATTTGTTTGTTCAGTAAAGTCAATGAATGGTATTCACTTGGAGGTGTGACTTCTACTGAATTAGACCCATACTCCGTCAAGCTCTTTCATCCATAGTACGGAATGCATCCTTTGTTATTTATGGGAATGAAAATCGTGCAAAACAAATAAGCACTCTCAGAACATTTTTCTAATTATTTCGTGCGAAACAAGGTCTAACTTAATTTAAAACATAACCGAACCGAAAGTCAAAGAATTCCCGCGGAGACGTCATCTTCTTCCTGGATTATTATTTCCCACTATGCGGGGAAGGAGGGGAGGAGATCTGGGGGGGGATGGGGAAGGGTGGACGAGAGGAAGGCAAGAGGGGTGGGATGGGAGTAGATTGCGGCCAGGTATGCCCAGTTCCTCCCCGCTTCCTCTCCCTCTGACGCGAACGGAAAAATATGAAAGAGAGCCACGGTGATAAAAACATTTTAAAAAAGAAGACTTGCGCAAAAGGGAGCGGTGGCTTCATAAGCGTCTTATCGCATAAACGGCAGCCTCTTCTTTTTCCTCTTCCTCTTCTCTCCCCCCTCTTCCCCCGTCTTTTCCACAAATGCTTTTTTTCCTCTCCCTTGCCCTGCCTACGGGCGGGCGGGTTCTGTGTTCCGCACGCGTGGGTGGTGTTGTGCTGTGTGGCCTTTTTGTGCGGTGTGCAAACGGAAGCTCATCGCATCAAATGGTCCAAGGAAGGGCCTTCCCCTCCTCCCTCTCGGGTGGGACCCCGGCGGTGGCGGTGGGGGGAGGCAAGGGATGCCCCTTCCCCTTCACTACCCCCGCGAACCTAGGGAGGGAGGTTGGCGGGTAGGGGGAGAGAAATTCTCCGGTTTGCTTCGAGCAACGCGCGGAATGGACCAGCTCCAAAGAGACTCGGGTACGAAGGGGAGGGTGGGAGGAAGGGGTGGGGCTGGTGTGGAGGGATGGGACTTGAACTTGCTCAAACAACTGGGAATCACGCAATCATGTTTTACACTCGACTGGAAGTGGTCGGTGTGATTCTGGACAGTTGGAAAAAAATGAATTTTCACGAGAAACTCGAATTGAATGTGATTAATCACGGTCTTTTGGCTGCGGGGATAAATGGGATTCTGGTGTATACTTGGTTGTGATTCGGGATAGCGTGACTTCACAGCACTGTGCATAACCAATCCATCTGTCATTTAAAAACAAAAAGTAGTTATGCACGCTACTTCATTTTGAAACATTTACTCACCCTTTTCTTTATTATGCTTTCACTCATTATCTCATTGCATTGAGTCAAAGGTTTTGCTTTCAGGATGGCAGGAAGTACAGATAATCTCAGAATTTTAATGATTTAATCATAGATATGTTATAAGGATTTAACAGCTATATAAATCCCTGATTTATTAGCAAACTTTGACATTTAAAGTTAAACGCTTTGCTAACGTTAAAATTACGAAATTGATGAGATCAAAGATGCCTGCAAATATTTCCATAGTATGACATTTGTGAGTTCGCATAGTGAATATAGATGAAGTGCTTAGGATATCAGTGCCATAATGAGATAATATTTAATGAAAAACAGAAGAAAATTCACGGACGTCTAGGATAGAGAACTGAAACGAAGAAAAGCTATCGTGATCTTTAGTTTACCCTCAGGTTTCGATTGTCATGCCACGTAATGTGGAGTTCGTTTTCCGAATTCCTCATCGCCACGTACTGTGTGCGCCCAAAACACTCCGTTATCCACGGGATTATTTCACCGAAAGTGTTACGAAAAGGGAACATTGAAAAAATAGATTTGAAATTGAATCAACACCGAACTCTTTTACTCTGTCCCTCGTGAGACTATTATCGATCGCCCACGCGAGATATTTATCCTTCCTTCTATCTATTTTAAATCACTAGAAAAAGGAGTCTGGAAGATAACATTACATAAGGACTCAAAAGTCGATTCAATTCAAGCTCTAGGTGTGTGCAGGAGAAAAGAAAGTCGATAGTGCAAAAAACAAAACCGAATGCGTGATGGAGGCCGAGATATGGAATGGAATTAGATTCGTGAGAATTTCACCGCGAATCGGGAGCTCGGCATGGGTATGGTTGATCGCCATAACGGGGGGGATCTGGAGGATATATATCTCGTATATATTATCGGTAATCTACCGGTTAAGGTAGGTTTCGGAGGGGGATAAACTACCAAACGGTACAGCGATAATTTCCTTCCATCCCCCAGAAAATAACCGAACATCCAGCATCAAAAAGGCCCTCTTCAATTCTGAATATTACTTCCTTCCATACTCCATTCCTGCCAACATAATATATAATATATATATATATACATGTGTATATATATACATATATATATATATATATATATATATATATATATATATATATATCAAAAACAGTCATTGAAAACCTCGAGGAAATCTCGCTCAGTTATTTTAAGGAAAAGATAACACTTGCGCGCATTCGAAAAGAAAAGTAATAAAATTTCCCGAGAAACAGAGAACAAGAGAAGAGGGATGGCGTAAGGAGGAGGTAAAACGTGGACGGAGTGGAAGGAGGGAATGTCTTTCATTTCGAAGGAAACGTTTTGCAGATTCTTTCCGAAACCCAGCCGGAGCCGAAAAAAAACTATATAAACCTTTCTCCTTCCACGGAAACGCGGGGATTCAAAGTGGGTCGCCCGTGATATGGGGAGGGGGTCGGAGTTTGGCGGTCGGCCGGTGACGGGGAGGGTAGGGGAGACGGAGGGGGGGTGCCGCTATCAAGAGTTATGCGAGGGGGAAGTCGGTGGACCAGGGGAGGAGGAAAGCAACTGTATTTGTTAGCATTGGGGGGGGGAGACAATGAGGGAGGGAGCGTGTTGCAGGCACGAGGATACGTCTTTGCTCCCCAAACAATCCGTAATAGCTTTATTTCTTCCCTCTAAGATGTAAAGTTACACATTAATGGAATGATGTGTTTATCCACGTTTACACAGGGCATTATTGTTCCATTTACGTTCACGAATGACTCATTACAACCCTTTTGTGGTGCCTAATCTAGTGTTTCGCCGAAGTCATTTCACGGATGCTGAGCATGTAAACCTCAACGATTTAGGTTGCATAGACAAGTTTTGATATAAGTTATGTATTCAGCACCGAATGGAGTGAGCATTACTTTGTGACCTTCAACAAGATATTTACTCATTTCCACTAAACATGGTATTATGTCCTAGAGTGTGTCTCTCTAGAGTGTACTCTCACCTTGTAATCACCATCTTGAGAAAATCAAAATGCAAATTTGATTAAATGTTTTACTTTCAAGCTATACGAACTCGTAAAAGGGTGATGTGCGAGCTGATGGGTGTGGAGAACAAAAGACGATTCCAATTTCTAGACCCAACTATGTATGTATGCATAAAACAGTGGAGTAACTAAAATTGTCCTGGAGTTATCGTCATTTTTCCGTTGCTGTTGTCTGTAAGATTTAAAAAAAAATTGAGTAACATTGAGAAATGTAGACTTTTTGATCCATTCACATCACTCTCAACACAATCTCCTTAGCTAAAATAAAAAACCTCAATTAATGAAATGGCTTTTTGGGTTCATTCATTTCAGAAAATTTGGCATTCACGCAGAGCTATCGCCTCCATCCAGGACGATATGTGATGAAGACCAGTCTTTTGGAGATAAAGAAGCATGACACAGAGGGTAAGAAAGTCTTCAGCAGTCTGCACCAGTGATAGATTATAAGCTACTCCGGTGAGGAATCTGTTTGGTTAACAACACCATCGACAGGGACGGAGAAATATGAGTAGAGACATTAATGAAATCAGTGCAGAGCAGATTTCCCCCGTCAAGCGGCACTTCATTGACCTCCTCCCGTAGAAGTCACTTTCTTTTATCCCTACTGAAGATACACGCGTACTTTCTTGTCGAAGGTTAACGCATATTTACACTATCGAGGAAAGCCTAAACCCTACCTTTAATAGAACGTACCCTTCGTTTAATGATGATGGAGGTCACCAAAGATTATTGTCTAAAATGTCAATTCCAGAGTGATCTGTTTTCTACGGTACCTTAATTAGGCTGAGGATTGCGAGCCAAGGGTTTATATCTCTTGCTCCAATCAGAATTTAATAAGGCATTACATTTGCGAAATTCACGTGATTAATTTTTGACCTACGTGCATTACGAAGGAGTGGGTAACATTTCCATTCTCTCAAGACTGAGGGTGATCGTATTAAGTTTGTCCCTTATTCCTCCATTACGAAGCGGCTGCGACTATTCGTGCGTCTTCCCGCGGCAACAGCATTAGATTAAAAATCGAATGATTCCCTAATTAAGGCGATTGCTGAATTTGGGATAGGGTTATTGTGGGGGCGAAATTGCGTCTGGCGAGGGCGGTGCCGGACTGTCTTCTGGGACTTCCGGGGGGTGGAGGAAGGGCTTAGTAGAGAGGGCGGGGTTGCCGAAATGTCATGGGGCGTTCCGCTCCGTGCTACCCACCTCCTCGCTGAGGAAGGGATAGAGAAGTGAGGGATGAGTGAGAGAGTATGAATATTTTTTATAGGGCAGAGGTGAGTCCGGTGGGGGGAGGCTATAATATCGATCAGGAGAATTATTGTGCATTAGCAATCGGTGGTCGTAGTATTCTTGGATCAGAGTCGGAAAAGCTCCTTGCGTTTTTCCACAATCATTTCCCGAATTTCTCTCTTCTGTCGGTGTCTGGTCGGAGGAGCCATTTGCAGTCTAAACCACGCGTCGCGTGCCATATGTCGAGCCATTTTTAGGAGACGAAAGAAACGGTAAACGTTCATTATTACTTTGAGTTGACGTCAAATAAATAGCAGCCATTGTAAAACTCAAATCAAGAACGGACTCGACCAAGAACATTTTATGAAGCCATTTATAAGTTACTTTCTTCCCTTTACCACGATTTTGATGAGGTGTCATCATCTTTACAGATATTACCATCATCTGAACCATGAGAATCTACATTCGCAGAACATGGGGATTTGATTCAGTGATTTCAGAATAAGTTCAATGAAACTCTCATCTTGAGTTTTTTATTTTTTAAATATAAATAAAATAATAAATTTGTTGTTTTATATGAAAAACATTGCATATTTCATGCAGCGTTGCATACACTCCCATTTGAAACGTCACACATGTGCTTAAATTGGATTGTACCGTGTTTAATTTGTCGTCAAATGCATGAACTTTGTTCACTCTTTCCTCAAAGGATTTAAAGCAGAATTTCGAAATACTTTTCGCTGTTTTTGCTTTTGAAATATCGAATACACAAATTTCTTAATCAAATTTTGATCAAATCGATGAAGTTATCGATTGGGTAGCCAAAATGGGGAGTTATTTAAAAACACAATCCATACGCAGTAGAAACACTCGGAACTATTATTATATCGACTCCTGCGGTGACATCCAATCACTGATTACACCAAGCACTATTTAGTCCTACTCAGTGTATTTTATTGATATTATTTTTAATAATATTCACCCGGTTAAGGTAGGTTTTGAATGGATGCAGTCTATATAACGGTACAATGATACATTTACTTGCCTCTCCTGACAAAAGATAAACTGAAATCCAACACTACCATAAGCCCCCATTCAATCCCGTGTCAAAGCACCGAGTGGCACACCGACCAGTCCCCCAAGCCCAAAAAGGCAAGAATGAGCAAATCAAAAGTGAAAACAATGCTCATTGGCTTTTTCGACAGTAAAGGAGTGCTCCATAAGGAATTTGTTCCTCAAGGATAGGCAGTTAACGCTGACTACTGTGTGGATGTGCAGGAAAGACTCCGTAAAAGGGTAATCAGGACGGAAAAAGTCATCTCCGCTATCTGGCAACTCCAGCACGACAACGCGCTACGAGTCCGCGACTTCCTGGCCAAACACCAGGTGCCAACTCTGCCCCAACTCCCATATAGTCCTGACGTCGCCCCAGAAGACTTCGTTTTTTGTTCCCTCGGATTAACGCATCCCTGAAAGGAACCCGTTTTTCGTCCATAGAAGAGATCCAATCAGCCGAAGACCTTGCAAGAGGCCCCAGAAGACGCCTTCCAGGGCGCGTACCAATCATGGAAGAGCCGATGGAGAAAATGTGTAGAGGTCCAAGGACAGCAATTTGAAGAATTTTAAGTGTTTGTGCAAATCTGTTCAATGAATTACTTGAAAAAATAATTGAATTATTTTCAGAACGCATCCTGTACCCATAAAACACTACGGGAAGAAACTCAAGTGGGTCCCTGAAATGAATGAAATTAACAGCAAAAGCTGTTCCTTGCATACGAGTCCTGTTCTCTTGCACATGGCATCCGATCCTTTCATAGGAAGTCTATCACACCTCGAATAAGCTTTAAAGTGGGGCATGTGCTTAGGTGAGTGCATGTTAGCGAGACATCGTTTTTACTGGCTACAGCAATGCTGGTCTGGCCAATTACCCACTCAGGTCGACGGAGCTTGAGCTGGAGCTCACTTTTTGGTACCATCTCAGAGTCTGTGCGCGAACAAAATTCACCAGACAACCCAATTACCAACACATTAATTTGTGCAGCGCTCCATTAAGTACGGCCCATTACACGTTCTGCTCCTCTAACGTGGGCGGATGGGATTTGAGATGTCTCGCTCGTGCAACTCTGCTACACGTCTACAAATAATATTTTAACTTTGTGACGTCTTCGCATTCCTCTGGAAAGATCGTAAGGGGTTGGCAGTAGAGGTAGAAAATTGAAAATGTTAATCAAGCAAACTCAAAGAGAGATGACAATTTGAGGTTGTGTGAAAACAACGGAGAAAATAATAAGCGTAAAAAACGTTATTTAGTTGGAGGACTGAATTAAATAGACAGATATTTTATTGCTCTAGAGTTTTATTTTTAAACAAACTTTTCTTTGTTGCTTTCTAATTTTTTGTTTACGAAATATTTATCCAATTTATGATTGGTCAATTAAGGACAGGAATATTTGTATAGTGTTTGCTATAATATTAAACACAAACCGCCAAAACTGAGAAAACCACCTATAATATCATGATAATTTTTCTATAAAGGCAAAGTCTTGTCATTGTCTTATCGTTGTCTTGTCATCTGACTCTTTTCATTGCAGTTTTCTTTCAATTATATGTTGTAATACAAACAATGCTATTGATGTCAGCTACTGATTGTTTTCGTAACCTCTCTCCTTCTTTTCGTCCAAGGTACTTCTACTTACACATAATATATCATAGAATGACAATCAAAATGGAACGATGCTCAAATAGGTCAAACAAGAGGAGATCAATAATAAGTGAGAATGCTAACTCAGTAGTTTCAGCCTCAACTTTGTGGAAGTTCATTTTAATAAATTAAAAAGAAAAAGAATAATAAGTGAGAATGCTCTTGGTAGAATTTAAAGATGTTTGGGTAGTTAGAGTAATTAGTAGTATGTAGTAGTTGAGAGTGTTTGGGTAGGGATAGAGTAAATGGAAGAGCATGTACAATGGTGAAGATACAAACTCTAGACACTGGATAGAAATGTCATTTAAAGAATAGAAAAAGCAGGAACAGGAATTGGTCCTCCAAACATGATGAGAAAATTTGAGCATGGTCTTCATAAGGTAAATGTTGAATAAGCAGCAGATGTGATTAATATCCCTTACGTAAACAGAAGTGGAGACAGAAATAGGGCATGACTGTTATGAAAAGGAGAAATAGACGACGACTTAGGAAACAACACTGATTTGATACCAAAAAAATAGGGGAAACATTCTAATTAAGGAACTCCAGAACAACTGCAGTTCAGTCTCATACTTACAGGATTCATATACACATAATTAAGAACAAAATTATTAGTATTCCTTTTAAAGTATGTCCTGAACATCCACACAATGCAAAGATTTGGATATATAGATAGATTTGCCAGGTATTTTTTAAATCTAAGATACGCTGGAGGACTCTGCTGATGAGAAAAAAATTATTCAATGTCAACGAATATCTCCAAAATAGTAGTCAAGATGTTAATATTTTGCATAACACTTGATGGAATGGTACCCACCCATTACACGCTAAATATTACAATTTAATTGGTAAATTATGACAGTAGTTCGAAACGAGCTCTACTCCCAGTTATTAGAACCAACGGTGCGCTACGATATTTTACTCTAAATATAGTGGATGCTGCAATTTCACACGAAACTGGATTCGACGACAACTGAAAATTCATCAGAAATCTGAAATTCATTTCGCTATTTAATGTTATCAGTTTTAAGTAAGTAACTAAGTATCTGAATCTCACACCGAAATTTGCTGAGTGAATTTGCCAGTAGAGTTTGGAAGAATATTATCACTATAAGGCTCAGGTTTTTAAAGGAAGAGAAGGAAGGAAATAAGTTTCTTCCTTCTCTTTCTTGAAAAAGGTGGCTTACACAACCGCAAATTCGAAAACGAGTGACTTTCTTTTCTCTTTTGTGTGTTTCTGTGTGTTTGTCTTGGTTCGCTAGAGCTAACTTCATATACATTATACATACATATATATATATATATATATATATTATTATTATTAGGTAATCTACCGTCTAAGGTAGGTTTTTGGATGGACACAATTATCAAATAAATATTTTTGTGACTCCCCACCTATCAAACTAATCTATATCAGGTCCCTCTTCATCTCGGTGTACTTCTTTCCTTCCTTCATCCCGTCCAACATCCCTATCCTCTTCCTGCCCTTACCTCGCTTGCCCAACATTCTCCCCTCTATTACCTTCTTCAACATTCCACTACCGCTTAATACGCCTTTCATCCATTTTTCCTGCCTCCATACGATTTCTCTCAACAAACCCCTCTCCTCACCCACCATCTCTAGTACTTCCTCGTTTGTTTTCCTTTCGGTCCATTTCACCTTCTCCATTCTTCTCCACACCCACATTTCAAAAGCCTCCAATCTTCGTCTATCCTCCTGCTTCAGTGACCACGTTTCCGCGCCGTACATAGCTACGCTCCATATCAGAGTTTTTACGAGTCTTGTCTTAACATCCCTACTCAACGTCCCCGTCATCAACTCCCTCCTCCTTGAGAAAGCCTCTCTGCCTAGCGCAATTCTTCTCCTTACGTCCCTACTACTTTGACCGTATTGGTCCAAAACAATTCCGAGACATGTAAACTGTTCTACCTGCCCTATTTTTCCCCTCATATTTTGATGTTAAGCTTAGCCTTTTTCTTTCTGGAATATCGCATAACCTTTGTTTTATTAATATTGATTCTCATCCCATATTTATCGCACTGAACCTCCAATTCACTCAGCAATGCCTGCAACCCCTTGGCTGACTGAGCAACTAATGCTTGGTCATCAGCAAACCTAACCGATTTTACGAATTCTCCTCCGACTTTCATTCCTACCTCCAGTTCTTCCCATGCCTCTTTAATCATTTCCTCCACATATACGTTGAACAGCACCGGTGGCAATGGGCAACCCTGCCTTACCCCTCTTCCTATCACTGCCCATTCCGACTCTCCGTTCCCCACTCGCACCTGAGCAGTCTGAGACATGTACAGGTTGCGGATCAGTCTCCTGTCCCTCCAATCCATTCCTATTTTCTGCAATACACGCATTAATTTTTCCCAATTCACTCTATCAAACGCTTTTTCGAAATCTACAAAACAGGCAAAAACGTATATAATATATATACAAACACACATTATATATACATACATACATATATATATATATATATATATATTTTTTTTTTCGAGAGAGAGAACGCTCCCATGAATGACATGATGATATGATCTCACAAGGAGGAGCAGAAAATTAATTAGACGCATTCTGAGGCACGATGTGCTCATTGAAGACCATAATTGAGGGAAACAGAGTGAATAAAATAGCAGAGGAAGATTAAAGATGACTAACGTGAAGAAGGGATGATTAAAGACCACAATGCAAAGAGTCATTAATGGCTAAATAGACCGGCAGCTAAAGTGGTAGCTTGAAGAACTAAGTGTAAAATACCTGTGATGCAAGATGACGTTAGAGCTCATGAAGAATTCACCCTGTAAACTAATAAGAGCTCTCCACAGTGAATATTACGGCAGAGGTCAAATTGCAGGCAAGGAATTGTATTTTGAAAGGTCAACTCGAGAGGTAAATTTTCCTTTTCACGAGGAAAAGGAATCTTAAAGGGTTCAAATTCGTGCAGCATTAGGTGTTCAGCGAATGTGAAACAGGGACACGTCCGGGCGCAAAGTAACCAATTTATGGTCAGGGCGGTGAGGCAGGTAGCTGCGACCCCGGAGGTAAAAAAAATACAGCAGTTAATCCGGCTAAGAGCCGACAAAACTGGCAACCATGGTCGCAAAGATCGCGCCACGGTGATGTGTGAATTAGTTCCAGGATTATTCCGAACGATTTCTTCCAAATTCAGTCCCCTTGTTATTCTTGAACTCCGCAAAAAATATTTTAAAAATGCAAACTGCGTGGTGAGCAACTACCGCAGTCTCCCTGACGCAGGATTTAACGGAATAAACCTCCCGTTGCTATGGAGAGGGGTGAAAAGGGCACGTCATGAATACGCGATGGTTTGGAAGTCGAGTTTGCGAGAAAAACGAATTAAAAACAAAAGAAGCGCTCCATCCACCGCGTGACTACTAATTTATTCTTATTTTCCCGCTCCCCCATTTTTCTTTCCCTTGCACGCTTACACCGCAGCTCTGAGGTGGGGGTAGGAAGAGGATGGGGAGGGGGGAGTAGGAAGAGGATGGGGAGGGGGGATGTGGGGTGGGAGAAGGGGGATTTAATATAATGGCGTCCGGAGGGGAAAAATAGGGGCGATGAAGAGTGCTGGGGGAGGGTGGGGAGGTCACACGTCGGGAGCGGGAAGAACAGATTTCCTTCTTCGCTCTTGCAGTCACATCAGAGGTCACGAACACAAAAAATCAAGTTGTGGGGCACCGCTAAAAGGCCCAATAACAACGAAACACTTCTTTAAGGTGGCCTTCTCTTCTTGGTGAAGGGAAAAATGGGCGTTGGATGAGGTCTTCTCGTGTTTATGTATATTTCGTCTGAATATAGTATATAAGGTTACAAAAATAATTTCATGCTCATAAAAAGAACACACAAAATAAAAGGTAAAAATATCTAGATCGTCCAAGCTACTTTGTCAGTGTGAGATGAGTCTGCGATGCGGCAGAAATATATATATTTTTCTATATTTCTTATATGATATACGTATATGATATATGTATGTGTATATATATATAGAAAAAATATATTATATACACACACACTTGCACATATAACTCATTAACGTCTAGGCATACAAGTAGTTATTGTCTACTTACATAAGCTTACATTAGCTACACTTTAAACATACTTGAAGTTAATTTGAGGATGGTAACAATGTCTCTTAAAAGTCACGGTTGCATGCAAGAAAAGGACTTAATGTGAGATTATTTATAAATAGTCACATTATATTTTTAATTGGAATCCGAAGCGTGAAAGGTCTTTGGGATCACTCATATTTTACTTTGACCTCTGTCTAATTCCTTTCTCCCAATCTCATTAACCCCTGACACTCACCCTCCACTTTCCTCCCTTGCCGTATGATCCTCTACCCATCCACAGATCCTCCATTTAAACATGCTACATTGAAGATTCCTCTCTCTACTCGTAGATCCTCGTCGCTCTCCAAACTCTCTCTGAAAAAGCGATTAAAGCTGACAGAATCCTTTGATCCTGTAGCTTTGCAGGAATAAATATTAGTGTGCTCCTTAACCAAGCTATGTGAAAAGAGTATAAATTCGCAATTTTTCAACTGTTTTTACTTCATTACTTAGTTACTATTTTAGCAAGGCATTTCAATCATCAATTTAATTCTTTAAAATATCAGGACGGGGATGTTTTAAAGTTAACAAATGCTCATTGAAACTTCGGATCCCTTCCCTCAAACATTACAGATCTTACTAAAGTAACTGAATTACTAACTAACCATTCATTTGAAATATGTCAATAATTTAACAAATGACTCTAAAAATGTTAATAAGGAGTTTATAGCAATATTTTTCCAGGAATATTGGAGTGCCTAACCATATTAGAGTTCAACAGTAAATAGTTACAGGAAAATTTACTACCAAACCGATCGATATATAATGAATTAGTTTTCGTCCTCACAATATAGGATTACGGAACAATAGAAAGCGAAAATCACAACTTTAGATTCCTGAATGTCTTTAATCGTCAATATCCAATCAATATAAGGATTTAAGACATAAAACTAACTGCCAAATGCCTTGGATTAATATTGCAGGGTGAGTTGTACACGCAGTTAACATAGCATACGCGTGTGAGTATACCCCTGTCAGTAACTCTGCGAGTAGGCTTAGTTTAAAAAAATCACGTCGCGGAGGCCAGGTAGGAGGCGGGCACTAATAACAGCACTCCTCCGCAACGAATTCGCTCCCAGCGTCCCCTGGCAACGAGCTGTTTCCGAGAGGGCAGTGGAGCCGAACAAATAAGAAAGAGTCAGTCCGGGGACGTGGCTTGCCGGGAAGAGTCCGGGGGATAATCCCTGTGCGGTCTCCCTGGCGAAATCCCTACTCTGGGAAAGTCCTCCCACGGGGACAGGGCAGGTGGCGAGGGGCATAGGGGAAGCAAAAGGGGAGAACTGTGAGGTTTTCTGGGGAAGCTAAGAAAAGCGGGGAAAGTGTGGGCGAGGGAGAGAGAAAGAAATGGTGGGAATCAAAGAGAAAATTGAATTGTTGTGTGCTTTTGAATAAACGGAATATATACGAGTGTATAAAAACACACTCACACATACATATGCATGCATATATAATATATATGTATACATATGTAGATATATATATATATATATATATATATATATATATATATATATGTAATGAGATCACTAATTGAGAGGAATATAGAATACAATCAGGACGTTTTTGCCTGTTTTGTAGATTTCGAAAAAGCGTTTGATAGAGTGAATTGGGAAAAATTAATGCGTGTATCGCAGAAAATAGGAATGGATTGGAGGGAAAGGAGACTGATCCGTAGCCTGTACATGTCTCAGACTGCTCAGGTGCGAGTGGGGAACGGAGTCCGGATGGGCAGTGTTAGGAAGAGGTGTACGGCTGTGTTACCCATTGTCCCCAGTGCTGTTCAATGTGTATGTGGAGAAAGTGATTAAGGAGGCATGGGAAGAACTGGAGGTAGGAATGAAAGTCGGAGGGAAATTGGTAAAATCGGTTAGGTTTGCTGATGACCAAGCATTAGTTACTCAGTCAACCAAGGGGTTGCAAGCATTGCTGAGTGAATTGGAGGTTCAGTGCGATAGATATGGGATGAGAATCAATATTAATATAACAAGGGTTATGCAATTTTCCAAAAAGAAAAAGGCTAAGCTTTTAAACATTAAAATAGGCGTGGAAAAAATAGAGCAGGTAGAACAGTTTACGTATCTCGGAAGTGTTTTGGACCAATATGGTCAAAGTTGTAGGGACGTAAGGAGAGGAATTGCGCTAGGCAAGGAGGCTTTCTCAAGGAGGAGGGAGTTGATGACGGGGACGTTGAGTAGGGAGGTTAAGACAAGACTAGTAAAAACTCTGATATGGAGCGTAGCTATCTTTGGCACGGAAACGTGGTCACTTAAGCAGGAGGATAGACGTAGATTGGAGGCTTTTGAAATGTGGGTGTGGAGAAAAATGGAGAAGGTGAGATGGACCGAAAGGAAAACAAAGAGGAAGTACTGGAGATGGTGGGTGAGGAGAGGAGTTTGTTGAGAGAAATCGTATGGAGGCAGGAAAAATGGATGAAAGGCGTATTGAGCAGTAGTGGAATGTTGAAGAAGGTAATAGAGGGGAGAATGTTGGGCAAGCGAGGTAAGGGCAGGAAGAGGATAGGGATGTTGGACGGGATGAAGGGGGGAAAGAAGTACACAGAGATGAAGAGTGGCCTGATAGAGATTAGTTTGCTAGGTGTGGAGTCACAAAATGTTTATTTGATAGTTGTGTCCATCCAAAAACCTACCTTAACCGGTAGATTACCTAATAATAATAATAATATAAAATATATATATATATATATATATATAAATACGTGGGTGGTCTGAATAGTTTCCGGCCTCAGAAAATTTTTCAGAAAAAATGTCTTGTATCTTGGTTAGGTCGGAAACTTTTCAGACCACCCACGTATATATATATATATATATATAATATATATATAATGTAAATGGACTAGTCGACACAAACACAGAAACTGAAACACATAAAAGAGGGACTCACTTGTTCTCGAATTTTCGGTGGTGCAACCACCTTTCTCAAGAGGAGTTAGGAACAGAACTTAGGCAGAGGAGGGTCCGGGAGCAGTGGATGGAAGGAGAAGGGAGTAAAAGGGGGGAAAAAGTATGCGAGGGGAGGGGTTTGGAAGGGTAGTGTTAGGTGCGGGAATTTCAAAAAGGTGGGTATGATATGGAAGTTGTTGGGGGCGGAGGTGGATGAAATTATGTGAATAAAGGGGGCAATTAGTGTCTAATATTAATACCTGGGCGATTTTAGGAATCCAAGAGCCAGATGAAAGCTAGCTCTAATGTTCTAATGTTTTGAGTTTCAGTGGAGGGTGGGGGAGTCTGAGGGTGGGAGGGAAGCTAAGATGGATATTTTATAGCATTGGTCAAAGGAAGTGTTGTGTTCGGAGGCATGTTTGGGGATTGGGAGCTTACCAATAAGGGAGGAATTGTTACATGAGGCTCGATGATTATTAATTCTAATATTAAGGGGTGTGGTTCACTGTCCAATATAAAAGGCAGGGCAAAGTTGGCACTTGAGTAGGTACACAACATTCCTGGAGGTACAGGAGGAGTAGGGAATTGGCGGGATAGAGTTAAAGAGCGGGTGGGAGAGGGATGGGATTCTGGTTAGGAAAATAGGACATGTTTTGCATCTAGGTTTATTGCAGGGTCTGGGAGTGATTTTGGAACGGGGCGAGGATTTAAGAAGTGGATTGGTAGATTTTAGAAGATCTGATAGATTGGCGGGGCGTTTGAAAGTGACAGAGGGGCATTTGGGGAAAAGGTTGGTGGTGGAATTGTGGTTTTTGAGGATAGGATAGAGGTCCTTTAGGATAGAACGCAGAGATTCTAGGCCAGGGAGAAACGTGGTACAAATTGAAAGAGGGTGGTTTTTCGCGGTGGTGGAAGGTCTGGGAGTGTAAGCATGTCGTGTAAGCATGTCATGTAAGCAAGTCGAATCCTCTTATTTAGAATGGATTCAGGATAACCTCGTTTGAGGAGGGAATGGTGTAAATTTGATAGGAAATTGTCTAGAGAGTCGGGGTCATTGCAAATTCTGTGTCCCCTTATGGACAGGGTAGGGATTCTAGAATTGATAGGAGCCATTGCAAATTCCGTGTCCCCTTATGGACAGGGTAGGGATTCTAGAATTGATAGGGAAAAACACGGTGAGCAGATCTCTCCCCACATCCCCTCATTTCCCCTTCACCTCATTCCCACGCCAATTGCCTCTCAAAAAACATTATCTATCTTTTGTCATGCAAAATATGCATTTCATTTTACATAGACGAATGGACTACCCCTCTATCCATTCGAATGAATAATCACCGCTACTCCTGTGATTCTGTCTTACTCTCTTCTCTTCCTATTACTTCACATGCAACTTCACACAACCTGTCATTCGACAAAAATGTTTTTCCCATTAATTCTAGAATCCCTACCCGATTCAGCCACCAACGTAGAGGTGAGAACTCGCGAATCCGCGTATATACTAGCTTCCCGATCCTTTAAAATTCCCACCCTTAACCGCTATCTTTAATTCCCCTCCCAGAATTCCTTGCCTGCACCTTCCCTCCCCTTTTTTTCCTCCCCGTACACCATTCCGCGCCCAAGACCTTTCAGTCTGACCTGAAGAAGGCCTGGGAGTGGGCCGAAAGCTTAAACAATCTACAATGTGAGTGTTCTTTTACGTGTTATCTATTTTATTCTGTGTTCTATTGTGCCGTCCAAATGTAATATTACTCTCGTGAGTACGTCCACATCATATATATATATATACTATATATATATATAAACGTATTAAACTTATTTTATAATTTCACGGATTTGAAGCAAAAAGTTCACCTATATCAACATAAGTAGTTTGTACCCCTGCTAATTTGCAGTCAATAGACTGAGTTAAGAATTGGAGGTGATAGCTGTCAAGTGATAAAAAAACATGTCATACGAAGACAAGCAGTATAGACTGCATATTTATTCCATCATAAACGAAAGAGAATTTTAAAAAATAATCAAAACCAAAAGATGGAGGAAAATTGACAATTGTTAGCAGAAAAATAATGGTAATTCAAAGAACCAATCAGTAATCTTCATATGAAAACACCCAGTGTAACACTGCAAAGATTTAACGTTTTGAGTGATTCTAGAAAAGAGATAAACTGTAACATTACATTTTTATGCCTTAGAAAGTAAAAGAGAGACTGTGTTTTTCTATCGAAGGGCGCCCCTCAGACTTCTAAGAGTTTCACACTCCACTAAAATATTTACTATACGTATATATACGTATACTTTAATACTTTGCACACCCAATAGTCACTGACATTAACGATACACGTAGGGATGAAGAATTCTATAGATGCATTGGCATGTACTATACATAAATAAAAAAGTATGAGTGCAAATACGACGATTAATAAAAAAATGATACACAATGGACCCCAGAATAGATATAATTATACCACTGCGAAGAAGCAATTACTTGAGGAGTGTGCATAATAAAAGCGCAAGAGGCAAATAATGAATGGCTAAAGAGTTTATACCAACCTGATTGATAAGAATCCGACCAGTAATAGAAAAGTAAGAAAGAAGGGAATTACTTTGATTTGGTCACGTTGAAGGAATATACGAGAGTGCCCAATCACCAATATGAGCGAAGAGTGAATAGTTTGAGAGTTATAAATGGGTAAAACCAAGAAAGTCATGGGCGATTGTAATGGAAGAGTCTCTAAATACGAGAAATATCATAACTTAGAAACACCAAACCGTGGTGCCCAGTTTGGGTCCACGTTGGAGGATGAATGAGAGTCGAAACAACATTAATGATTTATTAGAGAGGGGAAGGGATTGACCGCGGAAGTCAGGAGTCAAATGTGGACGAAGATACATGTCATCCATGCAGGGCAGAGATGACCCAAAGACGCAGAGATTGGTCGGTGTAGGCCAACTATGTTCACAGCAATGTGGAGTCGCGCGGAAGGAACCCCGCATAACACGGGACATCAACATTAGCACACCGGAGTCGACTTGACGCAGAGGCACGGATGGGTGCGGTCGGAGGTACCTCAAGACGAGGGACATTAGAAATATTTAAAACGGAAGAGACATGAATGCAGTAAGAAGTGATTTGAGTATGCAATTATGTGAAACAGTGCGTGACCTGTGCATTGATGCGCCAACTGGTACAATCTGGTGGCCATGGCGCGGACTATAGCTCACTAGCGGCGCTAGTTGCCTCGCACGAATTGCGTATGTGCTTGGCGGATCGTCGAGCTGAGCGTATGGTGCCAGTTCTGTTAGTTCCTGTTGTCCTTGTTTTAACAGTTTGTCGAAAATGGAAATTGACGAAAACACGGAGCAAGGAATCAACATCAAGTTTTTGGGTGAATTGCAGTATAAACTGTTAAGAAATTACTGAAATGTTGACAGCTGTTTACGGTGATAATGCTCATTAGAAGTCGCCACCTGCGACTTTTTCTTTTCTCAAAATGTAAAAATGTGATGTCACTGGGAAGATGTGGACACCACAAATCAAGAAACGACGAGAAAACTAAAAAGCCCAATTGCCGAGGACTTCCAAGGGTGATTTAAACAGTGGAAAAGAAAAGAAAATAAGTGAATAGCAACGAACGGAGAGTACTTAAAGAGGAGATAATTGATGTAGACTAAATTTCGTAAAATAGTTTTCTTATGGCCTAAGTTCGCGTATTTATTGGACAGACCTCTATGAAACGATTGGGTTCTATCTGGCTCTTATCACGCCTCAAAATATTATTATTACGGTAATCATCTTGTAAATCGTCACCTGCTTCGTATTCTGAACTCGTTGAGAAATTATAAATTTGCAAGGCAAGGTGTGCGGTTCAGTTGGAATTTAATGTTGGCTCCCTTCCCTTAGACCACTCCAATATACGGAGCCTTCCTCCCACCCCTTTCACCTCTTTCCTTCGCCAACCTCCATTTCCACCCTTCCTTCCTCCCTACCCGTCCCCCACCCCTCCATAAGTCCCCATCTGTCGCTTCGAATATGATGTTTGTGAGGTGCCCTTAATGATTTCCGACCCTTGTCTCTCTCTCCCTCCCACCCTCCTGGAGGCCTTAATTTCCTCGTTTGCCGCGCGTGGTCCTGGGGATGCTGAGAGAGCGGGCTCATTTTTTGTCGACGTGACGGAAACGTTTCTTGGGCGGGGGGATTGGGAGGAGGGGATGCAAAGGAAATGGAGGCGGGGCGAGAGAGGGAGAGAGAAATCGTGCGGTAAATAACAAATTTAAAGGAAAGGGAAACGGGAAATTCGAAGATTCCTGGGATAGGGGAAGTGATTATCCTCTAGAGTGTAAACGGTGAAACTCATTAACTTCTTGACAGCGATAACTTATTGGTGCCATGACAGGTCCGATTGATACACATACATTTATAATTTTTTTTAAATTTTCGATTCCGACCTTTCAACGAAGACGACGAAGATTTCGCGACTATTTCAATAACTCGAGGTCATTGAGTCCCATCCGCAGGGCGAACGTCCCAGCAGAGAGAAAAAACTTATAGACATTTTGGAGGGAATACTCAAACTAAAGCCGCATTCGTCACATCACATGAAAATATAAATAAATTAAACCACTGTTGATAAAATGTTTTCAAATAAAATCATATTACAAACAGTTTTATGTGTTCTCCTTTATTGCTTGAATCAGGTACCTATTCACATTACTCTCTTTCAAAATCTGGTTGGCTGTAATGCTATGTATATTTTGCATACCGATAGGAACGACAGCAAGTGGACTTCGTCCAGCCATTTTCCAGGACAGTAAGGAACAAGGAGAGACTAACATCTAACTGATTTTCGTAGGTAGGTATTCGCGAGAATATTTGCACGTACTACATTCAGACCAAGGAACCAGGTTAGTGGCACTAACATTTTAGTAGAAAGAAATGATGTGAATCACACACTTAAGCTCTAGATTATTGTGTTGCATGAGGGGTAAATCTCTATATTACAAAGTATGGCAAAGTGCAAAGTACGCCTACTGCATTAGGAACTCCGAAATGGAATGGGTAGACTCAATGAAACACCTACGCGTTACCCTCTCTAACGACCTCTCCAGAGTGAAACACATACGGGGAATATGCGGAAAAGATAACAAAAAATTAGGATTTATTAGAAAGGTACTCGGCAAATGTGATGAAAAGGCCAAGGAGAAATGTTATCTGTCGTTGGTTAGGCCTCATTTAGAATATGCTGCAAGGATATGGAATCCTTACGAAGTTGGATTAATCGCCGAATTTGATCGCCTGCAGCGTAGAGAAGTTAGGCTTCTAAAACGTTGTTATGATAAACTTAGCAGCGTATCCAAAATATTAGAGCAGCTAGGCTGGGAATCACTCACGGAGTGAAGGCTAAAGTACAGGTTGAAGCTCTTGCATAAACTGAAAGGATGTCTCTTTAGCAGTGATGTTGAAAATGCATTGTTATCCCCCTCTTTCGACGGTAGGAGAGATCATGCTAATCAAATTAGAGAGAAAGACTAATTAAAGAGAAATTAGAACAGATATATTTAAGATGTCATTTTTTCCACAAACGATAAGAGATCATAATAACATTGTTCGACCGTGGTAGGGTCATGTTCGGGTAAAGTTATTTTGGTGTGTTTTCACCCCCTGCCACACACCTTGGCGGTGGCTTGCAGGGTATATATAAATCAATATCGTCAACGTTGCGCGAATACCCCATAGTCAGCTAATAAGTAGTTATTATTATTGATGTTTCCTGAATCGTTCCAATGATTACGGCTGGAAGGTGATACATCATCAAACATGGAAGATGATTAAGAGACAGTAATCACTTTATGAAATAACAGACTAAAATTTTAGGGTGAAATATGTTGTTCATCTACCTAAAACCACGTGCCGTTCGGGCGATAATGACGTCGCACAGAAAGTTGACAGTACTTGGAAACCTAGAGAGCCTTACGACACATCACACGCTCATTCTGCAAAAAAACAAACACATATATGCGAGCGAAGTAACCTTCCTCCCACCACTCCCGAACCATTCAAATATCCTTCCCTGTGCCCCCGGAAACGACGAGGCCGGCATGAGAAAAAAAATGAGGGAAAGAAATCCCTTCCTCCTCAAAACCCATACACACGTTCGCCCTCTCTCTCTCTCCCCCACGCGTTTTTTACGCTGCCACCAGCTGTCGAGAGTGTATATGCGCCCTTCTCGCGTGTCCTAAGGGGGAGGGGACGCATGCGCAGAAGCCTTTACGTCACTCCCAGGGATCCTGCTCCCTCCCCCCACCTCTCTATCTCTCTCACACACACATTCAAACTCCTTTTCGACCCCATCCCTGCGACGGTGGCGTCGCCGGGCGGCGGACTCGTGAGAGAGGTGTCGACCTCGTTTCTTCTGCTCTCATTGCCTCATCGCACGAATGAACCCCGCCCCCCTACTCTTTAGGGAGCCATACCCACCCCCTCGTCATTCTTCGCACGCCCCAGTGTCTCCGGTCCCTCCCACACAGAGCACCTCTCCCCCCGCCCTCTCCTTCCCATGCCACACCTCTCCGGCCCCGGTTGATAAGCATCCTTCCAGCGCTCCTTGTCGGGACGACGGCTTTCGTTCGAGAGCCTTGCAGGTCCGTCAGCGTGGAGTGCTCCGAGGTTTTTTGCCGACGCCGCTGACGGCGGGACGGAGAAGGAGGCAGAGGTAGATAGATAGATGCTCGTGTATTTAAGAATATTTACACCCATTTGGACGTTGGATGTCGTATTCAAACACTGCTCGTCCGAGAGAGCAAAAAATGACAGTTCAAGAAGGCATACCTTTCCCCACATTGCTGTATTAGGAGCTGGTGAAACTTGGATATGCCGGGATGGATATCAATTTACACAAATTGACATATGCTACAGATGGGTTACCAGTAAACACGATAATTAAACCAAAAGACTATCAAAGAAAAAATAAAAAAACCAAATGATTGCGTGTTCAAGTTTCGGCCAAAGAAACAATATATATATATATATATATGGGTGTGTGTGCCAAAGAAATAATATATATATATATATATATAATCTTGAAAATGACGTACTCCGGCGACGCACAAACACACAAAAACTAGGTTAATAAATATTAAACACACAGAAACATAAAAAAAGGACACAGTAGATATTTACGTTTCGTATATATATATGTGGGCACACACACACACCCATATATATATATATATATTATATATATATATATATATATATATATATATATATATATATATATATATATATATATGGGTGTGTGTGTTTATAACTGTACACACATACACCTTTCTAGAAAACTGGGCATTCCAGAATAACCGTTTATATCGACATATTTCTTTGGATATGGTTACTTCAGGAGTATTTACGAAAAAAATGTAGGAATGAGATAATTCAGTAAAGAAAGAATGTGGATTAGATGAAAGGGTAATAGACAAAGCGTATGCGAGAAGTATACTCAGACGAATTGGTTCCGTTGATAGAGAATGGGTGAGAGTCGAATTTCCAAATAGACAGACATGAGAGATGAATAAACCGTTTGATAGAGGAGGGGTTCGACTGAAATTTCATGATTTAATGTGACTGAAGGAACACTAACTAAAGACAAGGAACAGTCCATGTTTTAGAAAGGGAAGCTGCGACGTTAACTGGGATACAAAAGATATCTACTACGATGGTTGAGTCAATGACTTAATCGTAGTGACTCCAAACACGAAGAATAATTGAAATCTCAAGAACAAAAAGGCGAGCATGAAATTCTCACAACTGGATAACAAGTGAGCCCAGTTACTTTCCCTGCGCCTGCTATGGTTTCGCAGGAAGATCTGGTGCCCGACAAATAAAAAAGCTTGGGTGGGGCTGAGAGGCGTGCCCGGTAATCGAACCCTGGCCCTACGAGCAGTAGTCCAACTTTCTACCCCTGGACTGCCATATCCCTTTAAACGATAAACACAGTAATCAACCCGAAGATCGGTTTGGTAGGTGATGGTAGAGTTCACCCAGTACTAAGCCCAACGGCGTGTGAAATTCGCACATTAGGGTAGGGGGGGCAGTTCCTATCCCTGTGCCAGTTATGGTTTCCCACCCAAGCTGTGATTTTTCGGGTATCAGATCTTCCTGGGAAACCTCAGCACGCCATTATGTTTAGTACTGGGTGGACTCTACCATCACCTACCAAACCGACCTTCGGGTTTAATACTGTGTTTTATATATATGTAAGAGGACTTACTCCTACCTGAAGAGGACCGACAGCTTAAACTTTCTGAAATGTATGTTCCTTTACGTGTTAACCATTTTATTTTTGTGTTCTATTGTGCCGTCCAAATGTTATATTGGTCTCGTGAGTAAGGAGTTGATGACGGGGACGTTGAGTAGGGATGTTAAGACAAGACTGGTAAAAAAATTGATATGGAGAGTAGCTACGTAAGGCGCGGAAATGAAGCCACTGAAGCAGGAGGAAAGAAGTAGATTGGAGGCTTATGAGATGTGGGTATGGAGAGGAATGGAGAAGGTGAAATGGACCGAAAGGAAAACAAATGAGGAAGTACTGGAGATGGTGGGTGAGGAGAGGGGCTTGTTGAGAGAAATCCTATGGAGGCAGGAAAGATGGATGAAAGGAATATTGAGCGGTAGTGGGATGTTAAAGAAGGTAATAGAGGGGAGAATGTTAGGCAAACGAGGAAAGGGCAGGAGGAGGATAGGGATGTTGGACGGGATGACGGAAGGAAAGAAGTACACAGAGATGAAGAGGGACCTGATGTAGATTAGGTTGCTGGATTGGGTTTTGCTTGGAGTCGCAAGATATTTATTTGATAGTTGTGTTCACCCAAAAACCTACTTCAACCGGTAGATTACCATATATATATATATATATATATATATATATATATATATATATATATACACACACCCACGCACGCACACATATACCACACATACATGCAGTGACGGTTCGGTATGGAAGAAATGAGTAAAGGATTTTGTCTACTTGCGTAACCCAGAACCAGCTTACTTTCAGAGTGCTTACCGCGGAAGGGAACGACCGGAAGCGTAGGTATGCGCCCAAATTTAGAGAGAAAGTGGGAGAGAGAGATGGGGTGGGGAAGGGAGGAGGAGACAACGTATGGAACAGACTCAAACGACCGTGGCGGAAGCTATAACACTCGCTCGACCTTAGCGTGTGGTTAGCTGTGTGTTGGTGTTGGCGGGGGTTTGTGACCTCTCACTTTCTCATACTTCCCATTATCTCCAGATGCGACCGGGAATGACTTCTTGCGGAGGAAGAGGCGGTTTAAGTGGCCGAGGGTACACGCGAGGTGGATTCACCCAATGGCAATGACGCCTGGGGGGGTGGGAGAGAGTAAGGGGAATGGAAGGCTCCCTTCCCCCTTGACATATATTCTGCCGAATTGGAGATGGGCAATGGGGCTATAGAGTTAAGGACGCTCGGTTTTTTCCACGTCATGAGGGTGGCTACCTTCAACTGTGCATTTTTTAAAAATATGTCTCCCACTTCCTCAACGAAATTCGTTTTTTTTGGACTTGAATATTTTAAATCCGCATTGAGAAGTTTTATGGCTCTCCATTCTCAGTGGTCTACAGTATTCTTCGGAAATCCCCCATGCTGCTTTTCACTGCCGAGAGAGAGAATGCATAGCCTCTGTGGTGAAACCTTCTCGGCGAAGGGTGAACCTGCTCCGAAAAAAGGTGAAGGCGGTTCCATTTGGCAGGGAAGGTGATGGTGACTGTTTACTGGGATAATCGTGCTGATCTTTTATCTTCAAAAAGGTAAAAAATAACGGGGAATTATAACGTTTCATAACTTGACAACCTGAGGGAGGAAATTGCAAAAAATGACCGTGTGTGAAGAAAGAAAGCGCTTTTCCATCTGGACAACACAACGGCTCACACTTCGGTGGTCCTAATATTTATTCACAAACTGCGCATGAAAAATGCTGACCACTCACTGTATGCATCAGATCTGACCCCCAGCGTCCTTTTCCTGTTTCCTAAGCCTAAAGTTTGGCTTGGAGAACAGAGTTTTTTATCGGATGATGAGTTTATTGCATACGTAAACGCTAAATTTGCGTCGAAACACGTCAACTACTATATGAAACGTTTAAAAAATTCAGAGCACTATGGAAAAAAGTGTATCGACATAAAGGAAGACTGCGTTGAAAAAAATATGTTTAATGGAAATATGTCTCGTTTATTGATGTATTTAAGATGTATTTTTTCCACGAACGATAGGGGATCATAATAACATTGTTCGACCATGTTAGGGTCATGTTAGGGTAAAATTATTCTGGTGTGTATTCATCCCCTGCCACCCACCCAAGCGGTGGCTTGTAGGGTATATATACATAAAATAAAATAAAAAAAATTAGTTGAGAAAAAATCTATCTAGTTTGCTTGATGATACGCATGGTTCATCCCGAAGTGTGGCGGAAATAAAGGATCAAAAATCCACTCAACGTGCGATGATTGCGACAAAAATAGGAGCAAGTAGTAATTGTCATAACTACGTGCCTTACTGGAATGGCACAGTTGGGGTTAACACATTTGTAATCGGAATGGGATCCAATTCACGTACTGCGTACGTATGAACACTGTGAGGGCGAAGCTCCGGTCCATCCCCTTGGGAGGAAGAAATGATGCAATATTTCCGGGTCCACTACTTCACATTTCAGTAAGTCTATCCAGTGTCAGAGTAGCCCGACTGTACGTGGTATCGTTTAAAAAAAATTAACGGGATCTATTCAAACGTATGAAGACAACTGAAGTAACGAGTTTGAATTGAGCATTTAAATTCGGTAGTGAATTGGAAATTTTAAACTGAACATTAAAGAACTTCATTGCGAAACGAAGGTAGTAATTTCTGATATTGTTTGCTCGTAAAATGTAACGGACGAACCCGATTATTTTAATGGAAATAAGAAAATAAAACACACGCCTACGGTAATTCGTCCTAAGGTAGTACATATTTATTCAAAAACAATAACGATAAATCAGTTTTTTCAGTTCTTTGTGGGGAAAACACTCTGCACTGATTAATGTTTACGCTGTTTTTAAGAACAATTTACTCCGACGCCTATGCCATTCACTTCGAGCAATAAATTATGTGTAATATTTTTAATCATTGAAGACAGTTGTGAGAAAAGAAAAAAAGAGAACATCCTCCCTCTTTTCACTTCCACCTCTTCCATTTTCCTTCCTCCTCACTCCGTGAAACCATACTTCACTGCCACATTCCAACTCTGATCTTCAATTCACACCAATGCGCTCCAAACTGACGTGCGTATTAATCAGAACTAAGCCAGCCCCATTTTTTACCCTCAAGAGTTTCTACTCACTCATTTTATTAAAACGATATTTAAAACTTCGTGCCACCGAGCAACCACAAGGAGGAAGAAGTCGATAGGATGTATGATGAGTTAGAGGATATCATCGCGAGTGTTCCTGCAGGGAAACATTTGATAGTGATGGGGGATTGGAATGCGACGGTAGGCGAAGGAAGAGATGGTGGTGAGGTGGGGGACTATGGGTTAGGCACGAGGAATGAACGCGGGGAGAAAGCAATTGAATTCTGCAGGAGACAGGGGTTAGTCATCACTAATACATGGTTTAGACACCACAAAAGGCGTAGGTATACATGGAAAATGCCAGGTGACTCGGAAAGGTATCAGTTAGATTATATTATGGTTAGGCACAGGTTTAGGAACAGTGTGATAAATTCGCACAGTTTCCCAGGAGCGGATGCGGACTCTGACCACAATTTAGTTGTTATGAAATGTAATGTTCGTTTCAAGAAGATAAGGCAAGGGCGGCGGGTTAAAAAATGGAATTTAGAAGCAGTAAATGAATTAACGAGGAAGGAGTATCAGGAGGCTGTAGAGAAAATGATGGATGACGGTAAAGAACTGAGTGCTATCGAAGAAAAATGGGAATGTATCAAGAAAGGGATGTTGGAAGCCGCTAAAGACACTATAGGAACCGTTAACGGGAAAAGAATAAGGAAACCATGGGTCACGGATGAGATGATTGCAAAGATGGATGAGAGAAGAAGATGGAAGAATGTAAACACGGAGTTAGGCAAAATAAAGTACAAAGAGTTAAACAATAAATTGAGAAGGGCCACAAATAAAGCAAAAGAAGAATGGTGGAAAACGCAATGCGAGGATATGGAAATTTTACAGAAGAAGGGTGAAATTGGTGCTCTATACAGCAAGGTTAAGTTATTATCGGGAAGTAAGAAGGCAAGATCTGTGCTAACAGTTAAAGATAAGTGGGGTAAGATAATAGTTGAACCAGAAAAAATCCAAGAGAGATGGAAGGAATATATAGAAACACTGTATGGTAAAGAACTTAGGCCGACAAGGTTAGACATAGAAAAGGAACATGACGTAGCAGAAGATAGCTTAGGTCCAGGCATACTCGACGATGAAATAGAAAGGGCATTAAAGGAGATGAAAGCAAATAAGGCTGTGGGGGTGGACAACATTCCTGTAGAAATGTTGAAATGGTTAGGGAAAGGTAGGAAGAAGGCCATATATGGACTGATTCGTAGTATCTATGAGGAAGGAATCTGGCCGGAAGATTTTGTGAGATCGGTGTTAGTTCCTATTCCAAAAAAGGCAAAGGCTTCGTCATGTGAGGATTACAGAACAATAAGTTTGATACCCCACGCAGCTAAAGTTATTCTCAGGATCATCAACAAAAGGATAGAGAGTAAGGCAAATGATTACTTAGGGAATGATCAGTTTGGGTTCAGGAAAGGAAGAGGTACGCGTGATGCCATTGCAGTAATGAGATCACTAGTCGAGAGGAATATAGAATACAATCAGGACGTTTTTGCCTGTTTTGTAGATTTCGAAAAAGCGTTTGATAGAGTGAATTGGGAAAAATTAATGCGTGTATTGCAGAAAATAGGAATGGATTGGAGGGACAGGAGACTGATCCGCAACCTGTACATGTCTCAGACTGCTCAGGTGCGAGTGGGGAACGGAGAGTCTGGATGGGCAGTGTTAGGAAGAGGTGTAAGGCAGGGTTGCCCATTGTCACCGGTACTGTTCAACGTATATGTAGAGGAAATGATTAAAGAGGCATGGGAAGAACTGGAGGTAGGAATGAAAGTCGGAGGGGAACTCGTAAAATCGGTTAGGTTTGCTGATGACCAAGCATTAGTTGCTCAGTCAGCCAAGGGGTTGCAAGCATTGTTGAGTGAATTGGAGGTTCAGTGCGATAAATATGGGATGAGAAACAATATTAATAAAACAAAGGTTATGCGATTTTCCAGAAAGAAAAAGGCTAAGCTAAATATTAAAATAAGCGGGGAAAGAATAGAGCAGGTAGAGCAGTTTACATATCTCGGAAGTGTTTTGGACCAATACGGTCAAAGTAGTAGGGACGTAAGGAGAAGAATTGCGCTAGGCAGAGAGGCTTTCTCAAGGAGGAGGGAGTTGATGACGGGGACGTTGAGTAGGGATGTTAAGACAAGACTCGTAAAAACTCTGATATGGAGCGTAGCTATGTACGGCGCGGAAACGTGGTCGCTGAAGCAGGAGGATAGACGTAGATTGGAGGCTTTTGAAATGTGGGTGTGGAGAAGAATGGAGAAGGTGAAATGGACCGAAAGGAAAACAAATGAGGAAGTACTAGAAATGGTGGGGGAGGAGAGGGGTTTGTTGAGAGAAATCCTATGGAGGCAGGAAAAATGGATGAAAGGCGTATTGAGCGGTCGTGGAATGTTGAAGAGGGTAATAGAGGGGAGAATGTTGGGCAAGCGAGGTAAGGGTAGGAACAGGATAGGGATGTTGGACGGGATGAAGGGAGGAAAGAAGTACACCGAGATGAAGAGGGACCTGATATAGATTAGTTTGCTAGGTGGGGAGTCACAAAATGTTTATTTGATAGTTGGGTCCATCCAAAAACCTACCTAAACCGGTAGATTACCTAATAATAATATATATATATATATATCAATAATATACCCTATACCCTGCAAGCCACCACAAGGGTGTGTAGCAAGGGATGAATACACACCAGAACAATTTTACCCGAACATGACTCTACCGCAGTCGGACAATGTTATTATGATCCCCTATCTTTCGTGGAAAATATGACATCTTAAATCTTTCTGTTCTACGCTTAATTTCTCTCATTTTATTAGCATGATCTCTCCTACCGTCATAGATTGGGTTAATAATACATTTTCAACATCACTGCTAAGGAGACCCCCAATTTATGCAAGAGTTTCAATCTGTAATTTAACCTTCACTTCGTGAGTGATTCCCAACCAAACTGTTCTAATATTCTGAATACGCTACTAAGTTTATCATAACAACGTTCTACAAATCTAGCTACTCTACCCTGCACGCGATCCAATTCGGCAATTAATCCAACTTCGTGAGGATCCCATTTATTTGCAGCATCTAACCCATTGTGTTTAGTGTGAGAAACCAATACAATGCTCTTAATCTTATTCTCCCTCGTGTACATCGAGCCTAAGGATAGGTGTGCCACAATATAAGACACTGGATAGTGATACAGTTCTCGGATTGATTGCATGGAACGCTTATCGTAAAGAAAGACATCGGCAGATAGCGTGCTACATTCTTAACTGTTTAGGCTAGATATCAGAATGTTGTAAAAAAGTGGCGAATGGATTTAAATACAAAAAAGTTCAAGGCACTGAAGTTTTCGAACAATAAAAGAAAATGTAAACATTACGTAAATTAGAAAGCGGATGAGGTCGAGTTAAGCATTTCAGTTGAGGTCAAAGACTTTGGTATTAAAACTGAAACAATCAAACGTTCATGCAGCACACACATAGGAAGAATATGAGGGTCAGAAATTAAGCTAGATTAGTCAGAGTGTAGGAGAATTAAATGAAAAATTAAGAGACAGGTAATAGTTAGGCCACATTTAGAATACATGGCGAATACCTGAGATCCAAGAGAGAAAACGTTGATTTAGGGGATCAAAATAGATTCAGAGAAAAACCGCTGGTTTTGTTGAAAACTCCCCAGAAAGGAGAGCAATCGTGATGTTTATGTTGACATTGCATTGGAGTTGCATACGAGTGCATTTGTAAATGAGCTAAGATATATTTAAGTTAATGTAAAAGTAATAATTCCCCTTATATGGGTGGTGCTCTAATACCACACACACGCCCCTGCGGTGGCTTTCGGGGAACTGTGTGAATGTTGATGACGACAATTTTTGCCAAAAATCCTTTGCAAATAATACCAGTAATGTATGTCAGCCTCATTTATAACTATAGATTTAAGACAATATAGATTTATAACATATACTATAGATTTAAGATGTCATTTTTTCCGCAAACGATGGGGGATCTTACTAACGTTGTTCGATCGCGGTTGAATCATGTTAGAGTACAATTATTCCGGTGTGCATTCACCCCCTGCCACACACACTGGTGGTAGCTTGCAGGGTACTAAAATAAATAAATTAACAAATAAAATAAAACTGGTCTGATCGATTTTTTCACAAAACTTTAGAAAAAATGTAAGCCTTTATACTAACATTCATAATTAACCCATGGATTTTATTCCTCCATTGAGGAAGGAAAAACGTGGTATGGGCACCATGACCTCCAACGCAAGAGTTGGCTTCAAATACGGCAGATTAAGTATCAAGTGGCTAGAATATGTGATATTTGGATCATTATCCTATTTCTAGTCATTATTATTAATATATGAAAATAAACATGTCAGTTTAGTGTATTTATCATTATAGATGGATCAATTACCTCCCTGACCAACCCAGGTTTAGTGGTTTAAGTATCATACAGCAATTGGAGGAATGTCTCTTTTTGGAAAAGTAAGTTCCGCTGTCATATAAACCATAGCATAAACTTTTATGTGTCATTGTCGCTCTATAACCACCATCTTTACGCAATTCATTCATTTTTCCTAGTAGCTTCTACATATTTATCTCAACAATCTTCTCTTCTATAATCATTTTTGATTTAGGTGTCCGTTTAAAAATCTATTTCAATTTTTTCACCATCCTAAACACCACAAAATCATTTAGCCTACACTTGTTCTTTTACCTAAAAGACCAATTTTCCCAGCCGTATTAACTCCATACCAAGATTCACACGCTCCTACGGTCCTTATCAATATTCCATCTTAATCTTGTCATAATTTGAAATTTCCCGCTTGTAAAAATTGCTTTATCTAACTTAAGTCTTTAGGTCGTCCTGTAATACCTTTCTGACAGTTTGTATCGTGCAGTCTTCTCGAATTTGGAGAGAATGCCAGCGTTATTTTCTCAATTCACCCCGACGAGCTTATATTCTTAATACCTATTGGCAACTCCAGCCGAAGTTCTTCGGACATGACCTAATCCCTTGATTAAAAAGTGTGACCATTGATTTTCTGAATTCCCATTCTCAATTTTTCCCCCGATTTTTCGGATACACATTTCCCGAACTTCTTCCCGGGGGTTTATATTCCGATTGGGTATTTTTCTGCGGAGTCATCGCTTCACGTTCCACTGGTATTGTGTCTGAATCAATTCCACTATAGTTTCGGTTTTTGGTCTTAGTGTACACCCACGGTGACCTTAAGTACAGATTCATTTTTCTTAGCTTCAGAGTGTTTTTTCTTGACCGTCAGCCGATCATATACACACATAACATTCAGAAGGACATACATGTAAACGACGGAGAGCCTTGTATCAAACCAAAGCTTATTCCAGGTGTGAGATGGGCGATATTATCGGCGTGATATTGACTGCAGTTGCATTATGGTAATTAATAAATCTTTCGTTTTCTCCTGAATTGCTCATGGCAAAAAATTCACAGGAGAGGTGAGGGAAACTTGTAGAGGAAACGGAAATTGCAGGCGATGGTTGAAAAAAAGCATCAACGGCGGTAAGAATAGGAAGGACAGCCAAGCTAAGGAGCTAAAATCATTGCTGCGAGAATTAGGATATCAGCGCGAAAGGAATTAAATTAAAATTAATGTAACGGAAAAGAAAATACTTAGTTCTTCCACATAAACTTTATTAGACACGACCTAGATTTCGACTTACAAAGTCATCATCAGGTGATGCATATGCGCATGTGTGGTGTTGGATGTGTTTTTAACCAAGATGGTCTAAGTGGTAGGGATACAGGAAGAAGTATTGCGTTAGGCAACGAAACTTAATGATATTTTAGTACCTTGCAAACCACCACTAGGGTTCGTGGCAGGGGTTAATACACACTAAACTAACTTTGACCCGAATATTACCCTACTGCGGTCGGACAGTGCTACTCGGATCCCTTATATTGTTCGTGGAAAAAATGACATCTTAAATATACCTGCTCTATACTCAATCTATCTGATTTTAGCTTCCACTAGGAGGGAATTGATGACAAAGACGTTGAGTAAGGGTGTCAAGAAAAGGCTCATAAAAACTTTGATATGGAGTGTGTTTTGCAAGGGGCGGAAACTTGGTATTTGAAGTAAGATGATAGACGTATATTTTGGAGGATTTTGAGATACAGGTGTAAAGAAACGTAGAAAAGGTAAAATGAATGAAAACAAAAATATACGTGAAAGTGCTAAATATGGTGATTTAGAAGAGGGGAATCCATAGGAGGCAGAAAAGATGCATGCAGAGTATTTGGAATGGCGATATTTTGAAGATTGTGATTTAGTGGAGAGAACGTTAGGAAAACGAGGAATGGGAAGGAACGGAATAGGAATGTTGGACGTAATGATGAGATGAAGGAGGCATGTGAAATTGAAGAACAGATTATGTAGTTTGGAATTTTAGGGTGTTTTCTATTGGACGAGGAATAGAAATGTAGGGTTGATCAGCCTCTGGCCGTCCAAAACCTACGTAAAACGGTAGACTACACGTATAATAATATTGAAGACGTGAGATGTAGCTGTAGATGTAGATATGGAGATGAAGAAAGTGGCTGAAAATGGAAACCAAAAGACATATGTAATAACCGAAAATCAATCAAAGGGAGAAGAAATCAACCCAGAAAGAAGGTGAGGACTATCAGCACCATCAATGACATTCTCAACCCGTCGGCTCTGCACTTGTATCGTCTCTGATACTATTTTCATGTTCATTTCCTCTACCACGAAATTAGTAATGCATTTCCATCACCAGAGTCCACCTAGATCTAGCAAAAGGGGAATATTTTTCAGGGGTAGTCCAGGTCCTATCTCTCTGATCGGCAGACTGCCTGCGGCGATGATTCGGCCGATAGCCTCGCCGTGCAATCGAACGACGTGCTCCGTGTATCGATCATCGCCGAGAGATCCACGTGTGTGTGTGTTGGGGGGGTGGATCTCGGGTGGAGGTAGTGTGGGGGGTAAGAGGAAAAGGGGGCGGGGAATGGGGGAGAGATGAGGGGGCGAACTCGACAGGGGCGTGGAAAACACCCGTCGGCAGAGGAGTCGTCCAGGCAGAGAGAGAGAGAGGACGGGTTTATTTTTAAATCACGACGAGCGCGCGTCGCTTCATTTCTCCGCCCCTTTCTCTTCCCCTCCCGAAACCCACCCTCCCCGAGACGACCGCACGGATTAGATTACAACGTACGGTCAACTTAGCACACGAGGCCATAGTCGGCCTACTGAGTGCCTGCCTACTTTTCTTTTGTTGGCCTAACACCTCCTCTCTTTCTCTCCGAAATAATTACCCTCGCATGTTTCTAGGTAATTGAGATTGGGTTATCATCTACTACGTGTAGTTTCGTATTTTCATTTACAACTACATGAACAAGAGTTATATAACCATTAGGATAACTACGCCGCCTTTTGTAGATATCCATTATTTTAAAACCAAATTAGTCTCGCATGCCATGTCGTATTCATCACTGCTACATTTCTACAAGGTTTATTATTTTTTTACAAAGTTAAGTGCGTTTATAATAACAAAAATGATCAAAGCTAGACCGGAGCTATGGGTTCGCCTGCCAGGTTGACAGTAGTTCATATCCTAATTAGACTTGTAGTTTTTTTGACGAGTTACAGACCTTTACATTTCTGAAAGGTTTAATAACATTGTCAGATTATTTATATGAATAATAATAATGATGAAAACAAGAGCCGATGGGTCAACTATGGTTTCAGGCGCAAAGTTGACCGCACTCTGTAATCTAGATCTTGACGTCAAAGGGGTGCAATACGCCACGGGACTCACGGGTGACTGGGGATCGTCTGCTTTTAAAAACACCATCCGTCCGGGAGGTCCCCTCCACCCTCGAGAGAGAGAGAGAGAGAGAGAGAGAGAGATGGAGACGGGTGGGGAAGGGTGAAACGGGGGCACTAAGGGGCGGGATGGGGGAAGAAAAGAGGAGAAAGGGGGGTGGACGAAATGAGAAGGGCCCTCGGCTAATGAGGACGGCGTCGTCCGCAGGGTAGGGGGTGGAGGGAGATAGTGAGTAGGGGGGTGTTGGAAGAGGATGGGAGACGAGAAAACGCTTCGTCGACGGAGGGGGTTGTCGTGAGAGAGGGAGGTGGGGGGGGGTGAGCTGAAACGGAATGGAAGAAGAGGAGGGGACGTCCCAAGTGTTGGGGATGGGAGACGGGAGAAGAAGAATTGAGTTGGATTAGATTGGATCGGATTTATAGCCCGGATATGGAAGAATGATGAAGATCAAATGGACAGGTGGGGTAACTAATGGAGGAGGCCGAAAAGGGGTGGGGGAGGGAGAGAGATGTCGTCGGAGGGGAAGGTGCAATGATGAGAGGAGAGGAAGGAGGATGGAAATGATCTTGGGAATATTTCGGTGCTCGCTGAAGCGAAAAGAAAATTAAAGGGAAGAGCCAGGTGAAGCTGCGGATCTCAAAGTGAGATAAACGGTGCCCGCAACGCCATAGTAGGCATAAAGGTTTTTTTTAATTAGAAGTAATACTTCAGTGCAATATTAAGTGAGCCGACCGGGTGATGAGGTGATCTCAAAGACTTAATAACTGGAAATACTAATGACTTTATAGTGAAAAAATTTATACGGCAAACGAAAACAGGGAACCAACCATAGCACCTATGATTGACACCACGTGATAAATTGGCAGTTTAATATGGAACTTAAAATAATCTAGAGTTTAATGCTATGCTATTTAATTACCGAAAGCTTATGAGCAAAAGAGTTCAGGGGCTTCTGTTCAGGTAACCAACGGTCTGTCCACTGAATTACTACGCCCCAATAAACAAATATCTTTAGTAGGTTAGATTAAAACTGCTCGAATCCATGCGTAACCTTTAGAGTCTTTATTGATGAAAGGTTATAACCTTTCATCAATAATTATTAATATAATATTCCATGTATCATCATGTAGAAGATTTTTTTACGTAAGTAACAACATATCTATATCTTGAAAACTATAGCTGATAGGAAAAAACTAGTGTCATAATTGGATTCAGCACCCTAATTGTTCTTTAAATCAACATTAAAAGCTCCGGCACCAAAACCACTGTTGGCCTGTGTTATGTAAAGCTATGCAACACCGATTCATGCTTAGTTTTGAAAAATAGACGTGGTGTGAACGTACATTTTTAAAGTGCCCTTGAGAAATTCTAATACATTTTTTAAACATGCTTTAAAACTTATACTGCACTAGGTCTGAGGAACCAGATATTGAAAGTATGAAATCTTGGCTAGTTTCCCCACCTTTTAATTGATATCATTAAAAAAAGCATGTAGGTACTGGTGTGTTAATACTACTGTTACAATATACAATTTATTATACAATTAGACACATGAAATAAGTTTTTAGTAGGACAGACATACAGGGTCTGTCCCAAAAATAAGTAGATCGATTTTTTTCCATTTATGCAGATGGCTGGGGTGAAGTGATTTATGGTGGGAACGGTAGTGGGAGATCTTGGCAAACAAACGCGACCCACGTCCGTTAACTGTGGACAAATAAAGTTTGCGGATTGCTGCTAGACTGGGCCCCTGTTCGACGGTAACGTCACGAATTCACGATACCACTTTCCATGGAGAAATGATATGCGATAAAATTGTGCATTGAGCTTGTAAAATTGGGTTCGGAAACCATGATCATGGTTAAGGATGCTTATGGAGATGGAGAAATATCCCAAGCGATAGTTTTCTGCTTGCACAAGATGCTCCGGGAGGGTAACGAGGAGGTTGACGATGAGGAATGCCCTGCACAACCATAAGCAACATAGTGTGTTGAAAATGTGTAGTAGAAGAGTTCAATATTCAGAAAACCACAGTGCATTGAATTTTTAAAAAAGATTTAGCCATGAGAAAGATGTACCAAGATGGTCCCCAAGATGCTTCCGGAACACTGCTTGTGTGACAATCTAGCGTTGGACCAAGGTGAGAGTGACTCGATTTTTCAAGAATAGGTGGTTACTGGTGATGAGACATGGGCCTTTGAGTACGACCCAAGTATAGCCCCTTTGAGTAGCATATTAGATCACTGGATTATGCCAAAGAGGCCACGACGAGGTGCCTGAACGAAGATCCTTTCGGTGCATTACAGAGTGCATACCACAACTGGCGGAGGCACTGGCATTGGTGTATCGATACATAAGGGTGGTCTAATGAAGAATTTTAGCAATGTGCACTTTGATCTGCAATAAATTTTGTCCTCAGATTTCTTCTACTTATATTTGCTAGCGACCTTGTATATTTGAAAATCATTAATTGTTAATTCTTCTGTTATTGGTCCTCTGTCAAAAGAACACGTATAAAAGCGTTGGATTTTCGCATTCCGTTTACATAAAAAATAATACGGGAGGAAACTGTTTCATCGTGGTCCTTTGATAAAGTGCACTTAGAACCACTATCGGATCAATACTATCAACATTGACATGTTCTAGATACAACCTCCTTAATCTGTGATGAGAGTCAAATGTATTTGATGCATAAGAATCGGTTCAATATTGGCTATAACCTCGTTCACTTAGAACCGATACGCAATTAATTACATACTTATGTGGTCACTCTAGTGTAACTTTTGCTAGTGTCAGACGTATTGCGAATCAAAAAAGAAGTCAAGAAAACGCGGACACACATGCGGGTAGCGCATAAACGCAAACGCTTTAGAAAAAAAGGAGCAAGTGATAATTTTAGATTTTAATTTAAACAACTTGGATTTCAAACGTGATTGCTCATCGTCATCACCCGTGTGCTTATTCGGAGAACAATAAATAACATCACATCTTTGCTTGCTCCAGACGACGTCTGTCGTGATCGTACGTAAGTTTCTGTCCTTCTCTGAGATAAATTGATTGCAAGCGTACCCGAGGACGTTCCATTTTGTGCGAGAGGCCGGTCGAAATGAAACCAGCGTGCAATTTGTGAAGCCGAGGTTGTTTTGTGCCCCATGAAATCACCTGGCGCTGGTACCTGCTCCCTGAAATGCTCCCCTAGTAGATTTATTCGGCGAAAATGCCCCCAGGGTGTGGATATGCACCGTCTTCCCAAATTTAATCTCCAACGACGTGGTCGGCCGGCACTAAGTAACGGCTCCGCTAAATTGCCGCGTAAATTGTGGAAATTTGAACAAAAAGTTTGCCCCAGTTCTCACTCCGACCTGAATTCCAACAATTTCAAAGAGCTCTACTATCGTCGTACAAATTTCCCTCCAAGTTTCGAAGTGAAGAAGCTTCTACGAGGTGGATACAATCGGCAAGGAAGCTTGAATGCAAGTGATGTCAAAATCGAAACAGCGTTTGACTCAAATTCACTCTGACGGTTCATTTTCCGATCAAGTTGTCATTCAGAACGCTTCACAAAAATTTATTATGAATAATAATGCCGCAGAATGGAATCAAGCAACCATATCTGACGTTGATACATCAAGCTCGACGATGAGAAATTGTTGATTGAAAGCTTAAAATGAGAATCGTTCTCGTGTACTATTTCGGCTCGTGCAACTGAAAATTCAAAACAAATTGATAATTAGCTGTCAGTTGTCACGCCCCGACGGACATACTGTTGACTTATTCCTCCAGATATCCGATGCCCAAGAGAAGCTCTACATTCAAAAACATGATTCAAATCCTCACGTAGTTGGATTGCATGACAAGTGCCCTCTGCCTCCAAAAATAAAGTTGTTCAACTTTTCTCTCCAAGATTTCATTGTATCGCATAGGCATATTTGAAAATTATTGATGTCCTACGCGCTCATATCGCCGCTAACATCACTGACAACGTATTCCTAACATTTTATTCGCAACAAGTTACCATCTCGCCAGGCTGATCCACTTTACTGGTACCTAACGTGACATCCCGAATAGCCAAACCGACTTTCGTCACGTCGTTAAACTCCCCCTTCCCTTCACATCTTCGGCGCGTGACGCAACCCGAGGACGATGACTTGGCCGTGACGCGGTGAGACATCCCTTCCCCTAGAGAGTGGAGTGGGGGGGGGCGGTCCTGAGCGGAGTGTTTGGGCACGGCGAGAGATTATGTTTGCCTACCGACCGAGAGAGGGAGGAAGAGGAGGAGGCGGGGTGGGGGAGGGGGAAGAATGGGAGGATCCGGGAAGGGCCCAGACTCCTCCGACGGGAATAGAGGGGACACGCCAGGGGTGGTTGAGGGGAGGGAGGGAGAGGAAGAGGTCCGTGAATCGATGGACCGAAAGCCGCCATGGGGGGCGGGGAAGGGGGCAAGAGGGTTGAGGTGAAGAGGGAATCCCGGTTGGGGACGAGGAGGTGGTGCCGGCTGGGGAAGTCGGGGGAGGGGGAAGGGGATTGGGGGATGAGTGGCTCGGGAAGGCAGGGGGTGCTGTGGGAAAGGGGTGGAGGGAGATGGGGAGGAAGGTGTTGGGGTGAAGGTGTTACAAGCGGAAAGGGGTGATGGGAGGAAGAGGTGTAAGGGTTTGGGGGTGGATAGGAGGAGGTTTTGAGAGGGAGGAGTCGGGGGGTTGACGGCGGGGTTAACGGCGGGGTTAATGGTGGGGTAGGAGAGAAGGGGGTGAGTGAGGGGAGAGGGTAGCAGGGGGTGGAGTTAGGGGGTGGGACGGGAGGACCCAGAGCATCGTCGCGTGCTCCCCTTTCATGAGGGCACTGTCACCCAACGCGCCCTCCCTCCCCCGCCAGCACTCACTCCCGCACAGTTTCGTCATCCCACCCCTTCTAAGTCCCTCAAAATTACCCGTGTTTTATTTTATTTTCCCGTTTCGCGAGGCTCCTTATTCAGAGGAGAGCGCGAAAATCGCGACACGTTCTGCGAGGCGTGCCATGAAGACAGGGAGGTGGGAAATACCATTCCACCCCGATGCTTATTAGCGAAGGGCACGAATCCAGAGAAGAGTGACTCTCATGGGAATGAAAGATACTGCGATCGCAATTCTGGCGGGGGGCATTAAAAATATATTGCCTTGAGTATGCGTTGCCGGTTGGGACCCTTGGCGGGGACGCAGCAGGGGGCGAAGGGGACAGAGTTTACACTGAGAAGGGAGCTGGAATTCAGGGGAGGGGAGGAAGAGAGAGGCACCCTGACCGACCTTCCCATGCGTGGCGGAGAAAGGAGCGAGGGGTGGGGAAAAAATGAACTCCCTATATTCCGGACCCTAGGCGCCACTCATGACCCACCCAACTGACCCAGACTTCCGAAAGAGATTTGATAGCCTCCAGCGCAGCGTACCGCATTGTGCACCTATATATTACTTGACATGACATTATGACTTGAAAAATGAATCTAATGAGTAAAAGAGGAGAAATAGATAGATTGACAGATGTTTTTACTAGGGCGAAATTGAGACCTAATGTTCCCTCCTTCCATTTAAACCATCGTCGTATGTATGCAATATTAGGCTTAAAATTCATTATGCACAGAAGTGCACATCGAAGAATATGTATTTTTTCTGTATTTAAATATGGATACACACACACACACACACACACACACACACACACACACACATATATATATATATATATATATATATATATGTTCATATATATATATTTTTTCACACCCCCCTTCTTTTCGTAGGTGTTTTCCTGCGTGGGTTTTTACGAGGTGAGCAATGCTATGGTCTCCCTAGCCTTTCCCACAAACATCATTCTTTACATACTTTCCCTATTTTATTGTTCTCTTTCTTCACGTCATTTACTTCGATTAGGTGGGTATGTGTAGGTGGATCCTTAATTTATATATGTATTTAAATATGGATATGTGTGTGTGTGTGATAAAATTCACTAAATAGTCATAGCAAACACAGAAACTAAAACATATAAAAGACGGAGTTCTGTTCCTAATTCCTCTTGAGAAAGGTGGTTGCACCACCGAAAATTCGAGAACTAGTGAGTCCGTCTTTTATATGTTTTAGTTTCTGTGTTTGCTATGACTATTTAGTGAATTTTATTGTGCAAGTTCGTGGCTTTTCCAAGAAAGTGACTATATATATATATATATATATATATATATATATATATATATATATATATGTGTGTGTGTGTGTGTGTGTGTGTGTGTCCATATTTAAATACAGAAAAAATACATAAGTTAAGGAAATTGCAAGGCAAATTGCTCGTGCTGTAGAGTCCAAAAGAAATTTTTTCCATAACATCGACTTATGCAAGATAAATGTAATTACCATGGATAATTCATACTTCAAATGCATTGAGCTGATAAATCGACTAAAAACTGCCATCATCGCTTTCTCTGGATTTCCTTTGCGCTGCTAATGATAGCAGCGGTCTTAAATAATATTTCACTTTTCCCAATCGCTACAATACAACGAAAAAAATTGAGGAATCAAAAAAAAAGATTCCCTTTGCTCAAAATTGTAAATTACATATTTTTTTAGGTTTCATCCAAGAAAGGAGCACAGCCGTAATTTTCACTTCACGTGAACATTTACTTTTTAGGGATTGACTTCAATTGAATTCTGACAATATTTCTCTCGATTAAGCCCATTAAGACAGAGATAAGACTGCTTTTTCAGAAATACCAGTAATAAGAGTAATGAAAGGACTTCCCGCGATTAGGAGCCTATCGAGAAGATCGAGATCTTCGAAGAACTGAAGAATTAACACGGAGAATGTTTTGATAGAGTTTGAATGATGCTACATCAGAGTAGTGTGGAGGGGTGAAAGGAGGGGGTGGAAGGCTCTATTGTCGGGGAGGGGGTTGAAGGCTCTATTGTCGGTTATGTCCCAGGATGAAAAAGTGGGCAGGGGAAGGGAATTGGCTTTAATCCGGCCCTCGGGAGTCTTCTTGGTGGAGAGGTCGTAAGAAAGAGAGGAGAGGAACAGCAAACTTTTGCAGAGAGGGAGACATACTTTCGCCGGGACTCTTTTATCTTTTTCACTCCCACTTAATAATCCGCTTAAGCTGCTCCCCCCGGAGCTTAGAAACAAGACTTCGCAGCAAATAAGGAAAATACTCGGCACTTCTTGAGGTGAAAAGAAGTGGAATAGGCCAAGCGAAGAAAAACATTCCACCAGAGTAAAGTCGAACAACAGTCAGTGACACAGGCAGGGCAAGTTGGGAGACTCTTCGTTAGTACATACATATCTTTAGCAGGCTAAGTAATTAGGCGTGGGCAATGACGTCAGCAAAGTAAAGAATATCGTACACAACAGAAACGCGTCTCCGTGACGGAGGATGGTAGAGATTAAATGACTTGCGAAGAAGTTCTATGACAAGTGAGTGAAAAAAGGGACAAACTTTTAGGGACTAGTTAATATATATTTTGGGACGCGGGGTGTATGAAAATATTAATATGATATAACATTGGCAGGTGAGACCAAAATGAGAGATTGAGGGAAAATGGCTGCTGAACACGTCGATGTTATAACAATGATTTTTTTTATTAAGGACACATGTACAAGTTTAGTCTAAAGAAAGTTTTGCTAGAACAAAAACCAGAGAGAGAATAAATATGATATTCAAAACAGAATTTGTCAGTAAAAAGCTGATATATTTCTTTTTGAAATTTCAACTTCCATTACATGTACCCTTAATATCGACAGTCATCAGGTAAGGCATTACATAATTTAGTTATCCAATACCAAGGATCGTATTTATGGAATGTCTTGCCATGCTCTTAACATGGATATCAGAATTTTTAACAAATAGGTAGGATGTTTTCTGAAAAATACACATTACATTATGTATGATGATGAAATAGTTAAGAGGCCTAAATATTTTAAAAGGCTTCTGCAGCATGTAAGATTTTTTTAACTGTCCTAACTGCTCTTTTTAGAAGTCTTCTCTGCATGTAACTCTGGCCCCAGAAAAGTAGGCTATTTGTAAATACATAGAATCCTTCTTTCCTCACCCTGCCAATGCCACCAGTATTAGAAAATTGAGCACGATAGTTATAACTAATTGAAAATAATATTGACAGAACTAGTAGATCACATGAATCACTGTAATTGCTAATGGATGTTTAAATTAGCATCCTCAGCTTCAGGCCATCGTAGCCGCTTAAAAGGTGTGATGTAGATGAAAATTCAGTCTGAAATATGAATCGTTCCGTAGAGAAAGATTATGAATGAGATACACTAATGCATCTAAGTCTACATACTACCAAAGCCACAGCAATCCACTGCTAGGTTATGTGGCAAGGGATTATTCACATCTGAAAGTTTTCTTAATTTATCTTAAAACATGTAGGTAAAATAATTCAAGTAACGTAGACCACGATAAGTACAGGTACGTACAGGTACCTGTACACCACGATATCTAAGTAAAATATATAAGCATGAGAGAGGAGCTTTTAGTTACAAGACGGATAATTTACTGAGGTCAAATGAAATGATAACAGCATGCTAGGCAGCTTAGAATGGAAAAAGAAATACTTTTTTCATCACTACGCACTTTTATTAAATTTAGTTCAAATTAAAATCTGTCCCAATGACGCTGTATTAAATTAAGCTCATCGGCTAATGCTAATGTTTCTTCAGAATTAAAAGAGGTCCGATAACACTTCCCTGGGGAACACTGGGGAAGTGACTTCTACTGCACTTGACCTAACACCATCTATGATTGCTTTTTGTGCTTGACCATTCAAAAATTCTTCAATCCTGCCCAGGAATTTTTTTATATACACCATAGGCTTCTAGATTTGTGAGTGGTTTGCTATGAGATATTTTGTCAAGAGCTTTTAAAAACTAAAAAGAACGCGTCCCCTGGGACATTATTCTCTCCCGAACCAAAGAAACTATGAACAAAAATAGTAAGCTGGTGTTTCCCAGGATTTTCCCTTCCGGAAAACGTGCTGGTGTTTCATCTATGTTTAACCCCAAACCATCGAAATATATTGTGAGTAATTATTATCTATGAATTTGCCTGACCTGGATGTGAGAAAGATATATCTTTAATTAGTCGGTTCCTCTCTCTTGTCACTTTCACAGTATCTAGGTGTAACATTAGATATTTTTCAGTCATTGAGAACCTTGCAACCTATTAGGAACTTCATAAATATGATCTCAAGATACTGCGCAATTTCAAACACTATTTCTTTAAATATATGAGCTGGTATGTTATCGGGCCCGGAGGATTTTTTGGGTTAATATATATTGCAGCAAACGCTCTAGTTCAGCAACGACTTATTGGGGGGACTGCGTCTCAAATCAAAGGTAATGTTGACGGCAGTAAAAAAGACATTTCTTAAGATTTTAAAATACTCTACTCATATTGTTACTTCAGCATGATGTTTTTCACGACCTTGCCAAAAATAATGTTTATGTCATTCCCGTAAAGGAACAAAGTCGAAGGTCGACGAATCGCTTCCTTCCAGAGAAAATTTCGAGAGGTATCATTCGAGGCAAATTACGTCTCTAATCGTCGTGGGAAACAAAGTCACTGTCTGCACACATTATGTGGTACCCTGAAATTTACTGATAGAGGGTGTAGAAAAGGTTTTACTTCACTCCAAATGTGTACCATTGAAATATTACCAACTGCCGCCCACGAAAAATCAAAGGATTCCAAAAATAGAGCTCTCCGGAAATAATAATAAGATCGAGGTCCGCCATTAGATTATCTACTTTCCAGCACCATATATAATGTTGACATTCATGTATTGATACACATATAATATATATATATATATATATATTAAAACTCAAACCAGAAACTGTTTTAAATATATATATATATATATATATATATATATATATATATATATATATATTAAAACTCAAACCAGAAACTGTTTTAAATATATATATATGTTTACAGAGGAAGGGCGAAATTGGTGCGCTACACAACAAGGTTGTTATTATCGGGAAGTACGAAGGCAAGATCTGTGGTGACAGTTACAGATAAGTGGGGTAAGATAATAATTGAACCAGAAAAAATCCAAGAGAGATGGAAGGAATATATAGAAACACTGTATGGTAGAGAAATTAGGCCGACAAGGTTAGACATAGAAAAGGAACATGACGTAGAAGAAGATAGCTTAGGTCCAGGCATACTCGACGATGTAATAGAAAAGGCATTAAGGCAGATGAAAGCAAATATGGCCGTGGGGGTAGACAACATTCCTGTGGAATTGTTGAAATATTTAGGTAAATGTGAGAAGGACACTCTATATGGACTGATTCGTAGTATCTATGAGGAAGGAATCTGGCTGGAAGATTTTGTGAGATCAATGTTAGTTCCTATTCCAAAAAAGGCAAAAGCTACATCAAGTGAAGACCACAGAACAATAAGTTTGATTTCCTATGCAGCTAAATTGGTTCTCAGGACCACTTAGAGGATCATCAGTTTGGGTTAAGGAAAGGGAGAGGTACGCGTGATACCATTTCAGTAATAAGGTCACTAATCGAGAGGAATATAGAATACAATCAGGACTTTTTTGCCTATTTTGTAGATTTCGAAAAAGCGTTTGATAGAGTGAATTGGGAAACATTAATGCGTGTATTGCAGAAAATAGGAATGGATTGGAGGGAAAGGAGACTGATCCGTAGCCTGTACATGTCTCAGACTGCTCAGGTGCGAGTGGGGAACGGAGTCCGGATGGGCAGTGTTAGGAAGAGGTGTACGGCTGAGTTACCCATTGTCACCAGTGCTGTTCAATGTGTATGTGGAGAAAGTGGTTAAGGAGGCATGGGAAGAACTGGAGGTAGGAATGAAAGTCGGAGGGGAATTGGTAAAATCGGTTAGGTTTGCTGATGACCAAGCATTAGTTGCTCAGTCAGCCAAGGGGTTGCAAGCATTGCTGAGTGAATTGGAGGTTCAGTGCGATAGATATGGGATGAGAATCAATATTAATAAAACAAGGGTTATGCAATTTTCCAAAAAGAAAAAGGTTAAGCTTTTAAACATTAAAATAGGCGTGGAATAAATAGAGCAGGTAGAACAGTTTACGTATCTCGGAAGTGTTTTGGACCAATACGGTCAATGCGGTAGGGACGTAAGGAGAAGAATTGCGCTAGGCAAGGAGGCTTTCTCAAGGAGGAGGGAGTTGATGACGGGGACGTTGAGTAGGGATGTTAAGAAAAGACTTGGAAAAAAACTGATATGGAGCGTGGCTATGTACGGCGCGGAAACCTGGTCACTGAAGCAGGAGGATAGACGTAGACTGGAGGATTTTGAAATGTGGGTGTGGAGAAGAATGGAGAATGTGAAATGGACCGAAAGGAAAACAAATGAGGAAGTACTGGAGATAGTGGGCGGGGAGAAGGGTTTGTTGAGAGAAATCCTATGGAGGCAGGAAAAATGGATGAAAGGCGTATTGAGTGTTAGTGGAATGTTAAAGAAGGTAATGTTAGGCAAACGAAGAAAGAACAGGAACAGGATAGGGATGTTGGAAGGAATGAAGAGAGGAAAGAAGTACACAGAGATGAAGAGGGACCTGATGTAGAGTAGGTTGCTCGATTTGGTTTTGTTTGGAGTTACAAAATATTTATTTGATAGTTTTGTCCATCCAAAAACCTACCTGAACCGGTAGATTACCTAATAATATACATTTTTATGATTTGTGGGAAAAGCTAAAGAGAGCTCCTTTGACTCGAGTTCCTCCTAGACAAAAGAGCAGCTTGTTGCTGCGGACTGTGTGTGCAATCATATTGTTCAAGGGACGCATTAGAGTTATTTTTTTTCAATTCCAACAACCCATTCTGTGCACCATTTGCAAACGCTGCGTAAATCGCCTCAAAAGTTTTCTCAGCCCTCTACGCGTCTCGCCTTTTTCACTAAAAATTACGTTATCGTCGGTGAAAAAAACCTCAGGCTGAAGCTAACCGTACTAAAAAAGGAATTCGATGAAAAAAGCACCTCCCTTCCTTCTCGTGTTTTTTTTACGGCAAGTGACATATGCTGAAAGACGAATGCTAAGTAGAGGAAGGAATAAAAGCAGGCGAGAGACGGGAAACAGTCTCCAGACGAATGCATCTACCTCCAAGGGGTCGACCGACCCCCTCCCCCTTCCCTCCCAGCCCCCTTTCCCACCCTCTCCACTCCCATTTATCCCCAGTCTCACTTCCCATATCCTGACTCACTCACTCATTACGGCAGGGGTGCCAACTGAGGAGAGAACGCCAATTTTTTTGCAAATAGCGTGGTGAAGAAGTTACCACCGAGAAATTTCGTCCTATTTTTTGTTAGAGGAACAAATTGCACAAAACAAAGGGCTAGAAGCATTGGGCTAGCCCAATCAACGACACTGTTCTGACAGGATAAATGTCTACTCTTAGACAGTGATATAAGACCCACTTAAGTAGGGAGGAACTTCATTGAAATATGTACCCGAAGCATGATTCTCCAGGTAAGTACGATAATAACTGGAGAAAAGGTTGCGGAAGATTAGAATGTGCAGCTTGACGGTGAACGAGAGGGATATATGGATAAATTGAACAGGAAAAGGAGTAATTAAGAGTGAAGGAGGAAAGGAGTTCATTGAGTACTCTTCCCAAAGGATAAATATGAGGACTAAAATCGAAACATTTATGTTGGAGGTAAGTCATCGTAAGGCGAAAACTAGGCCAGATGTACCACAGGGTAAGACCCAAGAGAGGACAGATGGCACAAGTAATAATAGCAAGTAAGAGAAAAATTTCCATTCTGTGCAGATATATGTATTCGGGTATCACCATCCACATTTCTTGATTTATGTCACCTTTTGGCCTACATGATGACTTTAGATATTCTGTAAGAAAGTTTACAGGAATGCCTTGGAGTTCCGAATCGACTTTAACACCTGGCATTTTATGCCAAGGATTCTCATGATATTGATTTTTTGAAAAGAGGACAGGTTAGCTAGGGATAAACTGAGGGCAAGTTCAGAGAATAGTGAGATCTAGGGTAATTTAACGGTTAGATAAAAACAATAAAGCATATTGTTAATAAACGTCAGGCAAAAATTGTTACCGATATTTTTTAAAGAAACCTTGTAAACCATTTTCAACGGCTAATAAAAAAATATTATTTCAGCGGCCTGTCGTTTTGCGAACCAGAAAAAGTGGTTTATTGTTGCGATGGCCACACATTTTCCCTCTCACCCAGCGATAGCGCCGACGATATTGGAACCGTTGGCATCCCTGCCTCATAAAACCCTCGGCTCTTATCTCTGCGGGCACAGATACAGACAGACACACACAAGCACACGAAGGTCTCTCTCTCCTGTGAAGGAGAGAGAGAGAGAGATGGAAGGAAAAAGGAATGAGCGCGAGGGATCCTCCGTCTGCGACGAGAAGAGGAGGTTGGGAAGGAATGGAGGAGGTTTCGCGCATGTGTGTGTGTGAGAGGAAAAGAGCGGAGAAAGGAGGAGGAGAAAATTATGGGCGGTGGGAGAGAGAAGAGGGAGGAGATGGGAAGAGAGGCAGAGAAAGTAGTGGGGTGGGATTGTAGGCAACGACTCCATCACCGGAGGGAGGAGACAGACGACGGGGGCGCGTGGATGTATGAAACCTCTTAAATGATGAGCCTTCCTCCCCTCCCCCTTTCCCTTCCTTCCCCCTCCTCCATCCACCCGCCGCCTCGCCATTATTATTCCCCCACCCCGGGAGCGGAAGTGACGTGTGAAGAAAAAAGGGGACGCTTTCTCGGGAGCGGGATCTCACGACTGGGGGAAATGGGTGGCGAAGTACCCTCGCTCCGGTGAGATGGCGGCGTCTGCCGTCTCGTATTTGGACGTCAATAAGATGCCAAATTAAAAAAAGAGGATCGTTGAGGATTATTATTTTTTTTGCATTTGAACAAAACGCGTGCGAGTCGCCAAAGTAGTCATTCAATGTCGCGTTCTCGGTAGGCGGGAGATTGAACAGAACTCGTCGTGGAATTGGGGGAGGGGAGGGTGGAGGGAGGGAGGAGGGGTGGATGGGGAGAGGGGATGGGTTCCCATTCATTATTCCTTGAATCCCGAGATTGATTGACTGCAGCCACTCCATCCATTTCCCCGCACGCCCCGACGTCCAGCATCCTTCTTAATCTGGCCTTCGTCCCTCGCATTCGTCCCTTGTCTTTCCATCCGAGACTTCGCTCTACCCTCCATTTTCTTTTCCATTCCATTTCCAACATATCCATTATGTCCCAAGGTGTTCCCATCGCATTGTCTGCCTCTCTTTGTTGAGCAAGTTCCCATGCCTTTGCACCACCGCACACTAATACAAGCCATTGCACACTTCGTCGTTAAAATATCCGTCTTAGACATTTCATTTGTAGCATCGGTCTCCGGCACCAAATTTTCAAGACTGCCCACAATATGTTGCGTACTACAAGCCACAGTAATACCTAGGATAAACTGCGTACGCAGTAAATTAATAGTTTTGTTATAGAGATTGTAAAGACCAGATCTTCTTGGGATCTTCATGGGAAAACGCACGTGGAACACAAAAAATAAATAACTTCCCTCCTTGTTGATCGTATAATATAAAGTATGATTTAATGAATGAACTTATGAACTAAGGTTTCTGCATCACTGGCTACTGCCCTAACACCCCCGTCACACACCCTTGCGACGGCGTGTGTATTACGATGAAGTAAATAATTTCACACGTCGTATTGGTCTTAGAACTATTAGTGAGCTCCACGCACAAATATAAAACCAATCTTCGAGTCTATTGCTGTGGTTAAATGTTCTGATCAATTTTCGTCCGGCATAAATTATGAAATAGTTCTTGAATGTATCATTTCGTAACATTTTTCTCCTTTTTGACGGCCCTTGCTGCGTATTCACATATTCGAAGTAGGAATTCACTTTCTTAGAAGCCTAATTGTTTTGAAATTCATCGATAGAGAAATCCTTCTTGGTTCTTCTTGTCATTGTATTTGAGAAGTAACCTAAATCAATTTTTCAGGACAGGTAAGAAGATATTAACGCAAGAATAACTATTATAACCCTGCACACATAGTATATTCATGCTATACTCTTTGTGCTAAAGAAATGAAAAAATTATTGCTCCCCCCCGATATTTTGTCCTAGTACCAATGATATTTCGGGTACCATCCGTTTACTCCCAAACTGCTTCACGCATTCTTGAACTCTCTTCAACGTGCGTTTCAACTTTCCCTCACGGTACTTGCTCGCTATCGGTCTCGTGGCCATATTCAGTCTTAGGTGGAGTTTACCACCGACTTTGGGCTGTACTCTCAAGCAACCCGACTCCTGAGGAGGGCCAAAATGATTCTTGGATCATAATAATAACATGTTAGGGCAATAGATGTGATGTGGTAAAAGAGTGATTCCGTGCATTTATGAAATCAGTGAACAGAATGATGACGGTTTCATGCACAATCGTCGCGACGTCATGTCAACACCCGTGGGATTTTAAGAGCTGCGTATTTTGAGTATTTTTACTCTTTAAATACATAAATGGAATGACAGTTTTAGATATATATTTCCTAACTTTGTGTGACTGAAGATATTTATGGCGAAAAATGTATATAAATATTTACCATAACAGCGGAACCATCCGTGCTACAGTTTCATTAAGAGATGAGCATTAGCACACCAATGTATAGTCACTAGTGAAGCATATATTGGTGAATTTTACTTTTTTAACTTGGAAATCAAAATGATACTTTTAATCGACTTATTTTATTAGCCTGTTATGATTCGCACATTGCCTTAAAAATTCATACTGCGAATTTAATACTTAATTTACTTGATTTTAAAGTGACGCCTCAGGAGAAAAGGACGTAACTTTTAAAGCACGTAAAATGAATTTTAAATAAATAAACCTCACGCCATGGTGTGCGTTATGCAAAAACGTCAGACAGATTAACAACACCTCGAGAGCGTAGCATGGGGAAATATCCCTTGGGGAAACAATTTGAAACGGCGCCACAATCGATTTTATTTTTCGGTCATGAACGCATTTCCAAAACAAAATTTAATACGAAATCAGATTCGAAAATCGAAGATTCCCCAATTCCAACAGCCATTTCGGTACAGGTCGGTGTATAAAAAATGAAGAGCGATAATGATAATTTACGGCTAATGCGACCCAAGTTATCGCCGAATGAATCGATCTGGTAAGTCGTTGTCAGAGTTCCTGCCTCGTCACTGCCGCGTTGCTTCCAGGCCAGTCCGAGCGGCCCACCCCTCAATTTCCAGTCGTCTATCATCTCGGAGAGATATCGAACGAGACTGCTTCTTTTTTACCCTTCCGAAAAGGAAGAAGAGAACGTGTGGTCCCCGTGTGAGAAAGTGTTCGTGCGTGTGTGTGTGCAAGAGAGACAGAGAGAGAGAGAGAGAGAGTTGCATCTCGACATTTTACGTTTCGAGACCAATGGGATGACGTCGAAATCGAAAGCGCAATACGGATTTCATTGCCTTACACGTGGGAGCTTAATATTTAGTGTCAAAAAATGTCCCCTCTGATTATACTTTTCATTGATAAGAGGTACATGTACATAAGATATACAGGTACACATACGATATAATGCCTCTTCAGTACAACATTTTTCGAAAAAATCTTCTTGTTCTTGAGAATAAGAATATTAGGGGCCTTACAATTTTAATTAACAATACGATATTATCATGTATTTTCGATTGGCTCCCGTCATGAGGAATTTTCAAGCATGGGATGTAAAAAAACCAAATGTCCCACGCATTTAAAAGACTTGTGCAAAAGATACTTAACATTAATGCACAAATATGGCATATTAATTTGTAATTAATAGTGTTTTGATTTAATTAAAGAAACAGAGTTATGAAACAAGCACGCACATGTGTTTCGTACACCTGTGCATCAGCCCATTGTACTCATGTTGGAGTTATGAAATGTACTATATATCGCTCATTGCGGTTTGCTGTTTAACTTCATAATCCTTTGTAAATTTTCCGAGAATTCTTGATGGTAAAGAGTTAGTGAAGGCCAATATACTGAATTTTTATGATTTATTTGTCAAATTTGCGATACTTTGATAGACAAAGAGAAAAATGTTTATGGCACAAAATTGAGTGCTTTGAGATGAAATCAATGATCGTCAAAAATCTCATGAGATGTGACCGTAACGAAGATCACACAAAACAAATTATAGAACAATACAATTATAATTATTCCGTACTCGGATAAAACATTCAAAAAACATTTGGTTGTCTCAAACTTACTTATTACCGCTCATCCTCACAGGATACAACGAGAAACCCATGCGAATAAAATGGATATTAGCGCGACAAATTCAAATGAACGATTTTTTACAGTGATACTGAAAACCGCAAAGCACCGAGGCTACTCACAGGTGAGGAGTTGAAGGGGCGAAAAATGATAGATTCGAATTCACGAGAATATTTGATGTTACCATATACGCTGCTCACACACCAGAACAAATTTTAAGTATGTTTCTCGGTGAAATTTCGACCCGAGGGTGCGGGAATGGTGAAGAAAAGGGGATCGGGGGGTTCGGAAGGAGGGCAAGGGGGTGAGGGGAGGAGGGGAGAAGTTAAAAGAGGAAGGAAAGCTGGGAAAAGATGGGCGAGATGCATTTCCTCTCCCCGGGGGTGGGGAGGAAGGAGGGAGGGGGATGGATGGAGGGAAGGAATGGCAAGAGAATGGTCACGAGAGGGAGGGACAGAGGCGCTCGATATGTCCATGTGGATTTTAAAATCGGGTCCCTTTTAAAGTGCTCTTCCCCCGTCATTCGGACGCCGTGGAAATCGATCCTTCCGAATGGGGAATCGAAGCCGGAGTGATCTTACAAATATGTAGGAGTTTGAATTCGGGGGTAGATCTGAACAAGAACACTGGTCGACTGCTTGGTACCTTTCGCTCAACTCGAACTTAATATCAGAGTGCAAAGATAAACCGTTCCTTTCTTGCAGAAAGCAGAAAAGCAGAAAGCGACAAATTATTATTGGAGAGTCTGCAATTTTCATTTATTTATGTACCCTTCAAGCCACCGATAGGGTGTGTGGCGGGGGCTGAATACACACCAGACTAATTTGTACCCGAATACTATATGAACCCTACCGCGGCCGAGCAATGTTATTCTGATACCTTATCGTTCAAGGAAAAAATGATATCATTAATATGTCTGTTCTACACTTAATCTCTATAATTTTATTAGCAGTATCTCTCTTACCGAAGTACGATGTGGGTAATAATACATTTCCAACATCCCTGTTAAAGAGAAATCCTACCAATTCATGCAATAGATTTAACCTGAAATTTAACTTTCGCTGCGTGAGTGATTCCCAGCCTAGCTGCCCTAATATTTTGGATACGCTACTAAGTTTATCACATCCACGTTTTACAAATCTAGCTTCTCTACGCTGCACGCGATCATATTCGGCTATCTATCTATCTTCGTGAGTATCCCATGTACTTGCAGTATATTCTGCATGAATTGGTAGTTTTGTCGACAGGGAGAAAAAAGAAGAAACTGAAATGCCGAACTGATGCACAGGAATCAATTTTGTCTCACACAATAAAATACCACATTAGTATTGAACATTATCTACGACGAATTGAATTTTTTTATGATGTCACCAATCAGTAATTAATCTAATGGCTGATGACTAACGGGCCATGTTACACGCATGAAATCCTGCAGGATTAGATCCAGATGCAGACCTTTGGATCATAAATAGTTAATCAGTTCGGTCGGTTACTAGCTAAAACTAAAAAAGAAAATATGAAAAAATAAAGTTCTCCCTTTTTCTCTCTTCTCTGCTCTGCGATTAACTGATTATTCGTTCGTATATTCAAGGCAAAACTAACACTAAAGCATACTTACTAACATTTTCATTTGAATATTATTATGCTACAGGTATTCACTCGGTGAACACTACTCGATTATTAATAAAACCCATTGGATGTTTATAATATTAATTCACTTGATTGGTTTGATGGAAGTGTTAATCATAGGTGTTTTTTATTTTGTTCATTTTATTTGCACTATTCCAAGTGCTTAGGTTCAAGGGATTATTTTTCCGAAGTGTAATGACTAATATTTTTTCATATATTATTGGGTACCTCAGTTTTGAGCCCGGGTTACAAAAAATGTCTTGCACACCAGAAAGGGTCTAGCAGTCCTATTTGTTGCGTGTAATTATCTCTCGTTAGGCCCTGGCGAATATTTTGAGTTTACTAGTAGCTTTACAATTTATATCTTTGAGGCAAATTAGGAAGAGGAGTGGAGTAATCATGATTTTCTGCGGCACCTAGATGTTACCTAGTTATTCATAACATCGGAAATGATTTATCAATTTTTATTATTATTAAATCTTATTCTTTTTCTATAAGAGAGAATGTAGTGAACCCGATCAACTGATTTTCAATTTATTTCTCATGGTCTTTAATTGTATATCAGATTAGATCAGATAAGAAGTGGTACTTAATCAGATTATTTTTTTAAATTTCAAGAATACACAGAGCACCTACTTGTTTCCTTGATTCTCTCAATTTTTTTATCATATAATCCAAGTTGTGTTTCACAATACATATCCTTTTGGAAACCATTCTCTGTGCTTGCGAGTAGCATTAGCTATAGATGACGCTACAATTATACGCCTTAGAATTACGTATGAGAGGAATATTAGTCATGCCATTCATTAATTTCCACTTATATCTACTTATATCGATTGGGTAACTTTGTCTATTTTCGTCTTGCAGCACTTTTAACATCGGATGAGGTGAGTAAGAGAAGAGCTTCACACTGGCTACATGTATGCTATTTTTGTACACTAGATCTTTCCAGAAAACCACAAGCAACACATGGGGGAATTGCCTCCCTTGATATTATATCAAGGGAGGCAATATAATATCATATATAATATAGGAATTTCAGACACCATTGGGCTTAGTACTTTTTCACCTCAACCCTCACTTAACAAACCAAGTTTCGGGTTGAATACCGTTGTGTTTTTATGAACAGGAAGGATATATATGCATGAAGCCAGTTCTTTTACCTGTGCTACCAATCGGTTTGCCTCAAAATTTCAACAAAATCACACTGAAATTTAAAAAATGATATAAATGACGTAAGAGTAGCATTAGCGGACTCTTAAGCTAAGTTTCAAAGGAACTGGAAAATTTCGCAAGGTTTCCACCTTGACTGCGAGTGGAACTCGGATATCGGTCAAGGAGAAATTCTTGTATTGGTCAAAACGTAATGATTAAAGCTAGGCAAAATAACATTTTATTTAAAAAATGAAACTTTAACTCTATTTTATATTGCACTTAATGGTAAATTATAGATTTAAAAGGTTATCAATAAATCTAGTAGTAATAAATAGCAAAAATAGTTAATGGATATGTCAATATTTACAGGATAGTTAAGTTTAATTTACTAATTACATTTACAGGATAGTTATTATTATTGGATATGTCCATGCCCTGTAAATCTAGCTGAATCCTTGTTTCGTGCTACAAAACTAAGATGTACACGTAAGTTTCCACAAAGTCATCAAACGGTAACTCGACATTCTTAATTTTCATTATTAACAATTATCCTATTCGGGAAAAGGACTTGACAGGACTCGGTCATATACTTCATCGTTGATGTTTTCGCGCGATTTCTCAGTTCAGATGGTCAGTCGTATCTCAATTATATAGTACACAACAGACAAAGGAGCAGCGATGACGAATGCGACCATCGTTTGTCTCCGAACATATTTGGAGAGCGTTTCTCCACCCTTTCCCCACCCCCTAGGGTTCCTCTTGCGTGCCCACGCGCCACGCCCACTGCAGACCCTTTCCGGACGACACCCCTTTCCGCCGCAGGCCGGAGGTTTTCTTGTTCTGGGGAGTTCCCTCCGGTCGGTGGGGATAAGAGAAAGAGAGGGGGGGTGGGCGGGAACCCTGACCCCTTACCTACTCCCCGACGGGCTTGGGGCGAAGTTAAGAACAAGTTAGGGCAAGAGGGAGCCTTGAGTGGTATTTGTCGGGCCGACTGCGAAGGAGAGAGAGGGTTGTGTGGGGAGGAAAGAAGGGGTGTGTTGGACGGTGGTAAAAGCGTTCGGGAGTGGGGGTACGAGACCACAGCCGACTTGGAGGATGTTAGGGGATCACATACATACACAAAAAAACGAACTGGTAAAAAGCGGGAGAGAGATAGAGGGAGAGAGAAAGAGGGTTACGGTGGTGGAAAAAATCTCAATCCCATTGTGTTCCAACAGACAAGAACACTCCTCCCATCCAGCCGAGAACGTTCTCTCCCACCCTCGACCCCTCTGTCCCCCTTCTTACCCGGAGGTCTAGAAGGAAAAAAATTTAATGACGATAACAAAGAATCGGGAATGCTTCTTCTTCTCCTCCCTCATCCCCTCCTCCTCTTCTCTCCAGACGCTGGGCAAAAACAAGTGACGACGACGTCGCGAGAAGGGAAACGTTTACCACTGCACCTCTTCACCGTCTACCCTCCCTTACCGCCCCTCTTCCCCCTCCATCGCCCTCACAACCCTCCCTTCGGACTCAATCTAATCAGGGGGAGAGAGAGGGTGGGCGAAATACCCCGGGGGGCGGGGTAGTGGCTGTCCACTCCAGACAGAGGTGAAGAGAGATGAGGGCGAGTCAGCTGCCAAGAGGGCACGGGAGGAGAGGAAGTCACGCTTGCAACTCGTCGATCTGTGGACACTTCACCACATAAGTTGTGTGGGGCACCGGCCAATTTCTGATGCCAAATTTCTAATTGCAACAAACTTTAGACCGGTCCAAAATGATCTTCATTGAATTGATTGAAATTAGTTTCGATTTGGCGAACATATCCTTCGGAGTCCCTCAGGATAGTATGATCGGTTCACTCCTATTACTCATTCAAACTAAAGAAAGTGTTGTCAATAATGAGGGTGCCTTCATTTAAATATGAAAAATGAGTAGTGCTGAATGTCAGAGAAGAGAAGTACGTAATTAGTTACTCATATACTCGTAGATGTGAAGGAGTAGTAATAAGAATAGCGAATCAAGTACATTTTTCGAAGGTCACATTACTGTAGGATTTAAAATAAAGAAAGCACGTTCGGAACCACCTCACAGCTGTGACAGGAATACTCATTCAGAAACTCGGATTGATAAGAGTAGAAACGTGTTACGGGTAGCTGTAATTATTCGTTAGATACTCCTCACCTTGGTTGTACTCTAATTATTAGGGATTGTGCATCATTTTTACCTATACCCCAAAAGTCAAGAGTTGCAGCCCGGAGATGCTGGAGTTGGATCAGTCAGACGTGAATGCCCGAAATATTCCCGTGAGGTGGATGCGAACGCAACATCGTTTTTCCCGATGAGTTTTCGGACAAACACTGATTGGGAAAGCGGAAGATTGCTAACGGGTTTTCTCACGTCACTCCTATGTCATGGTCACTCCCATTCGATCATGCATGGAGATTTGTGAAATACGACATTTTTGACGTGAACATTAATATCACTTGAGGCACGTCACTAAAATAAAAATCCATGGTCGTAATTATTGTTAAGTCGCCAATGAATTTATTTCTAGCGGAAATGTCTACATCTACACAACACCTCACAAGGTCAAGATGGTGCCGTGGGGGTGTTAAGGGGGCCAGGCATACTGCTGAATTATTACGTCATACATAATTTAGAATATATATATTGTTACTTCATATGGAAATAAATTCGTGCATACTGTCATCAGCGTCATAACTACAGTTTTTCACGTTTTTCAATTCTTCGCTAAATGTGCAACTAACGCTGCCTCCTCATTGATATGCTGATTCAAATAATAATATCAAGATCTTGATTACAAACTTCTTCAAATTTGCATTTCAAATAGACATTTACTTAATAAGCTTTTGAATGATGCCACCGTTTCCATAGTGATATTCGTATTTATTTACATGGGTTAATGTGAGAGTGAGAACAATATAATTTCCCGTGAAATAATCCAGTTGCATTTTCATATGCGTTATATGGAGAAAATATTATAATAATCATTTCAGTTAATCTTTAAGCGGTTTTTACTATTTTTATGAGCCGTGATTTTGAATTCGAATAACATAACGTGCCAACACAATGATGATGAAGGGAAAACAACCATATGTATACAATTTTGCATAAGTTAGGTTATTCGACATATTGCATAACCTATCATTCAAGAATCGGACGAAGAATACGTGCGATACGGGAAATATATATATATATATATGTGTGAGTGGCTTAGAAAAAATTAGGACTTATTGGAAAAGTACTGGGTAAATTTAGCTAGGCTGGGAATCAATCACGGAGCGAAGGTTAAATTACAGATTGAGGCTCTTGCATAAATTGGAAAGACGTCTCTTTAGCAGTGATGTTGAAAACGTATTATTAGCCCCATCACACTGCGGTAAGAGCATCATGACAGCAATTGTAGAACTGGAAGATTTAAGATTTTATCTTTCCACGAACGATATGGAATCATAATACCTGTAAGCGACCACGCTGGAAAGGGGGAGTATTTTTATTTTTGCATTCTAATAAGCTAAAATATTGTCATTATTTCATCTAACGCAAGAATGTATATTGTCCTTGTTAATAAAAGCTCCTCTCCTACGCGTAGAGAAATATATCTCACTTAGATATTGTAGCGCATGTGCCTATAGTTTGCAATTTGTGTACTACCTGATTCATTTTATAAATATATATGAATAGTAAGTAAAAATCAAGAACAATTGATTTTTGATGATTTAATACCGGTGCTTAGCCACCCCTTGCAAAACACGAAGAATAGTAGGCCACAAAAAGAAGAGGAAGGATAATATTATATCGTTAAAACATTTTTTCAGCTGCCAATTTTCAAGGAAAAGCACGTGTTCACTCAATAGTCTTGTTACTTTCGTCATAAATAGTGTATCTCCGGCCACATTTAATTACTAATACTTCCTGTATTCCTACGATGCTGTGGTATTACAATTATCGTCCTACCATCCTTTAGTATCCGATATATTTCCTTCACGGAAATAATGAAAAAAACTTAAAATCCACCAACTGATTATTTATTATATTCACTACTCAACCTACTATATTCACTATTCGCCACTCAACTTTGGTTTCTTTGCGTTGCGACATTTTCGGATGTCGATAATGTGGTAGTGATGTACGCATTTGACGAATACCGGGTCGAATTAATGAGAAAAATGTGTATTTAATATAGTTTTTTAATTATCTCCGAGATGGATAATTTACACAAACTTAATGTCAAAGCCGTTTCCTCCATTGTCCCTTCTTGAAGGTTTTACAAACCGACCCTTTTTTATGTATTACAAAGCTCTTATGCTCCTGAATATGCCTTAAAATGGTATAGTCTATTGGACGGAGCACATTTGTTTGGCTCGAAGCCCCTGGAATGGAAGTTAAACTTTGACCCCTGATTCCGACACTGAATCTCCACCCCCGCAAGCCTCATCTCACTTTTCACCCTAACTTCCTCTAAATGGTGAGGATCCCTGGGGTTTGGGGGGACTGGGGCCGGTGAACTTAGAACAGCGCGAATTCTTAGACTCAACATGGAAGGGAGTGGCAAAAAGAGGCATTCTACTTTCCTATTTCATTTCAACTTAATTAAAGAAAAAAAGGAGTAAAAGGAACCCTTGGGCAATTGGATGCCAGTAAAATATTAGCAATAAACGGAAACACCTTCGAAAAACAGGACATTTCAGGTTTCAATGAGAATAAATAAACTTATGCCATAAGTTGAAACACAAAGGGGAAAGTATTTTCATTGGTTTCATTTCCTATGAAAATCCAGAGATATTCTCTTATAATAATCTAAATTATAAGTTAGTTTTATCTTTATTTTATCTCATGCACATAGTAGTGGTGTAGTGATTGTGCATGCCGTGAATGTCTGGTGACCTAACATTCTCCGTCAACTCAATCTTGCGACGACTTGTGGGTTATTACATACAGGGTGCGTTTCAAAAGTAATGCAATTTTTTCGGAAACAGATTACCACAAACACTTAAAAATTTTCAAAGCACTGTTCTTGGGCCTCTACGCATTTTTTCAAGCGACTCTGCCATTACATGACAGGTGTCTTCGGGGTCCTCTTGCAAGGTCTTCGTCACGGCTGATTGGATCTCTTCTGTGGACGCCGAGCTCATTCGAGTCCCTTTTATGTTGTTGAGAAAAACGTTTCGTACCCCTTCCAACATTCTTGTACGATAGTGAAACTTGTGCATGCCAAAATAAGCGATAATGTCGAATAAAAAGATTGGTACGTGGTATTTATGAAGTTTTGCGGTGTATTATGGAGAGTGGATTAGGTAAGATGGTGGATAGTTTGAACTGGTTGTTGACAAGTACGAAGTGAGTAACCTACACTGGTTTTATCATATCGAGAGAAGTTATAGGATTTGAATCATCAGTGAGGCAAGTTTGACCATTCAGTAACTTTTTAGACAGAGAGAGAGAGGAAGAAATAGTTAATAATAATAAGTGATAAAATATAAATGTAGAAAGATGAAATCATGTAAATATATAGTGCATACGGTAGAGGGTTTTAGATTGTTGTACTCCTGATACCAAATGAAACAAAAAACTGATTGCTTCATGGCCAAACCTGGCAGAACCACCTTGGTGGGCGTTGATCAAGGCTATAAGTCCATCTAACAACAAACCCTCTGGAGTTAGTCTTTAATGCAGAGTAAGCAACATAAAATGCGCACCCAGTGTTGTGTAGACAAACAACAAGGGCTGCACTAGCATAGCCCTTGCCTCATAGCCATCGGAATCCGCGTGGACAAATAAGAAGTACTCGGAAACAGAGTTGAATCTTTAAGGAACGGATTCCTGGGAAGCCTTTAGACAAAGATGTAGATTCTGGGAATCACAAAAAATATGTAATAAAACTTGTTCGATCTTTTCTCCCACGATCAAATATGTCATCATCCACAGGGTTAGAGGTTAGGAGAGGGGGAGGAAGGGAGTGGGAGGTCCAGCGGGGAGGGGAGGCGAGAGAGGAGCTAGAGGAGGGCACGGTGGAAACTCCAGGGAACATTCGACGTCGGCAGTCTTGTCTGCTCCGTCCGCCACTCTCTCTCTCTTTCTCACACACCTCTCCTCCACGCGCCGCACCAGACGTCTCCAGGGAAACGCCATTCTCATTGTCAGCAGCTACGAAACATCACCCTCCTCCCACCCATCCTCTTCGTCATCTCCATCTGCCGTCGTCGAAAAAGGCACTAGACCACAGCCACAATAATGATGCGCCTTCCTTTTGGCCCACGGTGTCCGGCGCATCGCCCTGCATGAGAATTCCTGATTAATCCCTTCCTTGACCCCTCCCCCAAAGAAAACACCCTCTCAAACGACGCTTCATGCTCGACAAGGAGAAAGAAATGTATCTCGGGATACAGGAATCATTATTCCCCGAAAATATGGCATTGATTAGCTCTAACCCTTAATTTACTAGCTTCGTGCCCCTTCTGGGCATGTGGAGGGACCACGGCCAGGTGCCGTTGCAACGGGTTGAATGTGAACCGACGAAAAAAGCCACGAGGGCTATTTGGTACCACCTAAGCCCTATGATAACATCCGATTTCAGTTTGAAGCTAGTTTCACGTTACATCGATGCAAGAAGCCGAGCCTAGTTGTTGCTTCCGACACGCCAGAAGACTATCGGAAACTGAACGGCACCGAATAAAAAATCGAATTTCGTCGAATCTAATACAAAATCGATTCAGAGTGGAATAGTGTTCATGGCGCTCAAAACTATTCTCAACTGGGATACCGCGGTAGCCATTCCCGATAAATTTCAAATAAACCATAGGACGTATTCCACAGTCTATAAAAGACGTCGTGAAGGCCAATACATCGGTTGAATTTCGCAATTAGCGCAATTCTATTTTTATCGGAAAGAGAATTCAGTTTACGCCATACACTTACCGTTGTGTTAGGTGAAAGAAGTAACTATCCAGTTTCAATATCGCCCCAATTATTATTATTATTAGGTAATCTACCGGTTAAGGTAGGTTTCTGGATGGACACAACTATCAAATAAATATTTTGTAACTCCAAACAATCACCCCAATTGAGACATTTTATTATAATTATATCATGAATGTCAAACCACAATTGAACTGCCATAAAATGAGCAACAAATATAATATTCTTGAAATTAAAGTGGGTAAATATTCTTTTGCTAACTAGTACAACGCGATGTGAAACGCCGTTTATCGTATGAGGAATCCTGGGGGGTCTTTTTCTAATCAATGTGCAAGTGTTTATCAAATAGAATAAAGAAATGGAATAAAATAAAGGGGAGACAAAAAGAGTATGCATGAATTTAAATGTGTAACAGTGCCTCTCCCACTGATATTCCTTTCTAAACTTCCTTGTGCAAGACTGCGTGTGTAACATTGCTAGAAATTCTAATGTAGACTAACTTCAAATAGCCACTTAGTCGTTCCAAATTATCACCTGAGGAATTCCTGCAAATGGTCGAAGCGTAAACGGCGCGCCCATGGGAGATGATAAAGGAAAGAATGGCAACTTGGTCGGGCGTCTCAGAAGGAGTAGAGAACTAATACTAAGAATTCTCGAAGACTGGGGAAAAAACAAACGCAAGGGATACATGGGCAAAGTCTGCCATTTCTGTAAATTTGAAGCAAGTCTCTTCAGCAATGATGCTGAAAATGTTTTATCGGTCCCACTTCAATACGGTATGAGATATCGCAACACTAAAATCAGAGATATCAAGTTTACAACCGATAGACATAAGATGTTATTTTCCCCGCAAAAGATACGGGATCGGAATTACAATAAGGAACCGATCAATGGGGGAAAAGTATTTTTATTTTTTCATTCCTAAAGGCTTAGTGTGCTGTCATTATCTCATTTAGCCTTAGTTATTTTGTCATTCTTTTTACTAACATCTCCTGCCGTATGCATAGAGAAGAATACCTCACTTAGATACCTTAGGAAATGTACCTGTAGTTATCATAGCCTACACCATTCGAATTATTTTACGTATTTATTGAAACTAACACTTAGAAAAAACCAAAGCTTTGATGTCACATACAACAGAGCAGGCGAGACATCGACTTTTAGAAAGTTAAGAGTAAATCTGAGTTTTCCTGCAGACACTAAGGGAATTACCCAGGCAATAAATTGTATAGACAGCCTGGACTCTAAAATGGGAGTGATAGATACAAGTACTCCTTTACACACTCAGATGTTCATGCACATATACTCAAGTGTGTATGTAAATACGTAGAGATGTTCAAGTGTTTGCATATGATGATTTTTAATGCATTGTTGGTGCCATATTACCCACTGCCACACGTTATTACGGCGACTTGTGAAATGATTGTGAAAGATTTGCCAATTCTTAGGCTGGTGGCCGACAATTAAGGACATCTGCGCGCCTCAAGTCTGGGCAATTTCATTTTGAAGAATGACAGAAGAAAGGGGTTTTGGGGGAAAAGAGTGAGGATAAAATTACGCCCCGCTGAACCAACACTAGGTTTCACCAAATCCCAATGGTGAAACCTGTTTCACCAAGTAAGACATAGCTTAAGAGGCTCTCTACCATAGGCGCGTCAAAAGTTTCCCTTAAATATTTATTATTATTATTAGGTAATCTACCGGTTAAGGTAGGTTTTTTTTGGATGGACACAACTATCAAATAAATATTTTGTAACTCCAAACAAAAAGCAATCCAGCAACCTACTCTGCATCAGGTCCCTCTTAATCTCTGTGTACTTCCTTCCTCCCTTCACCCCGTCCAACATCTCTATCTTGTTCCTGCCCTCTCCTCGTTTGCCTAACATTCTCCCCTCTATTACCTTCTTTAACATCCCAGTAGCGCTCAATATGCCTTTCATCTATCTTTCCTGCCTCCATAGGATTTCTCTCAACAAACCCCTCTCTTCACCCACCATCTCCAGTACTTCCTCATTTGTTTTCCTTTCGGTCCATTTTACCTTCTTCATTCATCTCCACACCCACATTTCAAAAGCCTCCAATCTACGTCTATCCTCCTGCTTTAGTGACCACGTTTCCGCGCAGTACATAGCTACGCTCCATATCAGAGTTTTTACAAGTCTTTTCTTAATCTCCATACTCAACATCCCCGTCATCAACACCCTCCTCCTTGAGAAAGCCTCTTTACCTAGCGCAATTATTCTCCTTACGTCGCTACTAGTTTGACCGTGTTGGTCCAGAACACTTCCGAGATACATTAACTGTTCTACCTTCTCTAGTTTTTGCCCTCCTATTTTAATGTTCAGCTTAGCCTTTTTCTTTCTGGAAAATCACATAACCTTTGTTGTATTAATATTGATTCTCATCCCATATTTATCGCACTGAACCTCCAATTCACTCAGCAATGCTTGCAACCCCTTTAAGGACTGAGCAACTAATGCTTGGTCATCAGCGAACCTAACTGATTTTACCAATTCCCCTCCGACTTTCATTCCCCCCTCCAATTCTTCCCATGCCTCTTTAATCATTTCCTCCACATGTACGTTGAACAGCACCGGTGACAATCGGAATAAATAAATATATAATTATATATACTACCTTGATCAAAAAGTTCCCAGAATTTATTCAGAAAATTAAAAATACAAGTTTATTCATCTAAATCTATATTGTCCCCTTCAAAGTAATCCCCATCGACTGCAACACACTTATGCCAGCGCTTGATCAAATCCTCGAAACATTTTTTATATTCGGTTTTCGGTATGTCCATCAGTGCTTCCTGCGATTTTTCCATTACTTCCTCTCGGCTGCTAAAACGCGTTCCCCGTAATGGTTTTTTAACTCGATTGAACAGAAAGAAGTCACAGGGAGCCAAATCAGGTGAATTCGGTGGCTGTTGGATGGTATTTGTTGCATTTTTCGTCAAAAAATTACGAATAATGATAGCACTGTGCGACGGTCTCGACGCACTGTGCGACGATTTCTGGTCTCTTTCAGCGAATTGTTTCACGCAAACGTCTCATAACGCCCAAATAATACTCTTTGTTTACTGTCTGGCCTTCTGGCAAAAATTCATGATGCACTACACCGTTGTAATCCATGAAAACCGTCAGCATTGCCTTCTTTTTTGACTGAAAACGACGTGGTTTTTTTGGTGTCGGCTCATTTGGTGAACGCCATTCACTTGCCTGATGTCTGGATTGCGTGTCGTGCTCATAAACCCACGTCTCGTCTCCAGTAATGATCCTTTTGATGAATGTGGGATCGGATTCAGCCTCGCAAATCATGTCTTTTGCGACGTCAACACGGTCTCTTTTTTGCATGAAATTGAGGTCTTTTGGCACCAACTTTGCTGCTACACGACGGAAACCCAAATCATTAACCACAATGTCTTGGGCGGATCCAAAGGCAATGTTCAAGTCCTCCGCTATTTCTCTGATGGTTAATTTGCGGTTATTGACCAACATTTCTTTTACTTTATAAATTTTTTCACCGACTTTCGATGTCGATGGTCTGCCACTGCGTTCATCATCTTTGATTGACTCACGACCACTTCTGAACCGCTCGTGCCACTGGTAAACGACCGTTTTTTTTAGAGAATCGTTGCCGAAACACTTTTCCAATATTTCCAACGTCCGTGCGCCACTAAATCTGTTTTTTAAGCAAAATTTAATACAAGTTCGTTGTTGCAAATTTAAATCCATTTCTGCAAATGTAAAAAATCGCCAACACACACAGAAATAGATGTACTCTTGGCTACGTAACTTTTGCAAATGTCAAGTTATGACACTAAGATTTAAAGGGAATATCAACAACAGATGTACCAATTTAACAAAAAAACAGAACTCAAATCGGAACGATGGGAGCGCCACACGGTGGTTATTCCGGGAACTTTTTGTTCAAGGTAGTATATATAACAACAAATTTCTAACCTCCGTACACACTAAACCTACTAACAAACAACAATACCTTCATTTTAACAGCTGCCACCCCTACCACACCAAACGCTCCCTCCCTTACTCCCTTTCTATCCGCGGGGACCGCATTTGCAACCATCCCGAATCCCTCAACAAATACCTCAACAACCTTCACCATTCCCTCCTCCAACGGGGATACCCAGATTCTCTCCTTCACAAAAAATCCTAAACAATCCTACACCCCCAATCCTCCCTCAACCACAGACTCCCACCCTCTCTCAATATGCACCACCTACTTCCCTGGCATCCAGTCCATTAAATTCATCCTCAAAGACCTGTACCCCATCCTCAAAAATCACAACGTTTCGTCCAACCTTCTTCCTAAATGCCCTTCTGTTACCTTCAAACGGCCCGCCAACACATCAGATCTCCTCAAATCCACCAAGCCTCTTTCCAAATCCCCTCCCACCCCCAGAATCACACCCACTCCGTGCTTGCGAGCAAGATGCAAAACTTGCCCTATTTTCACCACTCCACCCCTCCCCATCCCACCTTTTAACTCTCTCCCGCCCTTCCCCCACTCCTCATGCACATCTCAGAATGTAATCTATCTTCTGACTTGCAAACTCTGCCCGCCATTTTATATAGGCCAGTGCTCTACACCCCTGAACCTCAGGGTGAACAATCATCGCGCCTCATGTTATCCCTCTTCCCCGTCCGCGGGTCTTCCCATCCCAAAACATGCCTCCCACCACAACACCCCCTTCAACCACTGTTACAATGTTCCGTGCTAGCATCCCTTCCCCCATCCGATAACCCTATAAAATTAAAAAAAAGGAATTGGCATTTATATGGCTGTGCAAAGCCTATCAACATCCGGTTCTCAATGGCGTTCACTAAATGGGGGGGTGGGGCTGGGGTGGATGGAGGTGGATTTGTTTCTTGCGAGGTGGTGGGACAATTTATTCATCCGCATACATTTTGTCATCCATGTCCTGGGTTTTGACTTGTCAAGCCCTTATGATGACTTGGTGAGTTGATGCCTTGGTCATGGGTGTTGTGGGATCTGTGGATGAATTGTTAGTTTTCTGTGTCGCTTGTTACTATTTCAGCATCCTCCTTATTCCATCTCCGCTCCCCTCTGGCCTCCCTTTCCCCCTCCATAACCTCCTACTTCACCCCTCTCCCACCACCTGTTCTCCGCTCCGCTTTCTCCCCCTCCATATACCCCTCCTTCACCCCTCCCCCACTACCTGTTTTTCCCCTCTCCCTCGTCCCCTACTCTCTCTGCACCACGTACCCTTTTCCTCAGTCATATCTTATCTTCCGAAGAAGACGGAGCTCGAGTCCGTCGAAATTATCAAGATATTATTATGAGTGTTCTTTTTATGTGTTCTCGTGCTGTGTGTTACTGTCTAAGTTTTTTATTCAACACTTCCGTGTTACTTCGAAGAAATCATTATATATATATATATATATATATATATATATATATATAGATGAATTCGTCGAAGTAACGCGGAAGTGTTGAATAAAAAACTTTGACAGCAAGATAAGAACACATAAAACGACGGAATTGAGCTCCGTCTTCATCAGAAGGTTCGCTAGGACTTACATATATATATATATACACATACATATAAAATATTGATTTTCTATTTATCATATATATATATATATATATCTATATATGCACATATTATATATATATATATATATATATATATATATATATATATATATATATATATATATATATATGTTCATTCACATTGAAATAGAGATAAGGGAAATGGTAAAGGAACACATATAAAATACGAACACAACAGAGGTGGGGATGGCGGATGTGAGCAGATCACGAATGTAAAAATATTTTCCTCGACCGGGACTTGAGCACCGGATCTCTCCACTTGCCAGGCGGATGCTCTAAACCACCTGAGCTATGATTCAATTAATTTTTATTCGGTTCAGTTTATACGTTACACAGCAAGTGTTTACATTTTACATAATAACAGCTTATAGATTTTGGTTACAGAATAATCTTTTTCCTTATGAATATATGCATAGATATATTCATACACATATATATACATAAACATAGAAAAAAACATATACAAACATACATATTATTACACTACATACATTAGAAATGTGCATATACAATTGAGATCATAAGCAATACTGTTGAAGAAAATAATGAGGCTAGGTTCACAAGATATACATTATATATGGTGAGGGTTATCGATTAGTTTTAAACACATTCTGTGAAACAACTCTTCAACCACTGGCGTAGTGTGTCCGGCACCGTGGGCAGCCACATCCGTTCCACCAATGCTTGCATACCTTTTGCGGAATTTTTTTTCGCTGTTCTTAATTGTATGAACTCCACGATTAAAGTAGTCATAATTAGAGTTTTGAAACTCGGAAAGAGCCGAAAGTTCAGGGTGATCAGATTTATGTCTGTAATGGCACCACCGCCGAACACGTCCCAGGTTTTATATATCTTTTTCAGGGCTTCCCATTCTCTGAGTTTTTCGCCGCAGCCTAGAATCAGATGCGCGGCGTTGTCTATTCGACGGCATGACGGACAAAGGGGCGAATCAGCTAACCGTAGGTGATGCCTCACTTCCCTCGTCATGACCAAGTTCGCGATTAGGTTGAACATTTGACTACGCGCCTTGTCGTTCACTCTGCTGGTTGCCCAGTTTTTCCAAGATAATGTCGTTTTGGATGTCATTTTTCCCTGCTCGGCGAGCGCTCTGAGATACAGGGTCTTGACCGTAATTGTTTCTCCATCTCTCAGGAGTGAGGCGACCTTTTTCGTTTCTTCAAAAGCCCTCCGGTGGCATTCGTCTTGCGCGAGTGCCTGCCACGCGACCCTGAGGAGTGCCTTTCGCCACGCGTCGTCACCCCCAAGGACGCGCAGGCCGAGCTTCGCGTAGACCACCTTTGCTTTTAGAGCTGTGTCCGTTAAATTGAGCCCACCTAGCTCAAAAGGGCCATAGAGCTGGTTGCGGGACACTTTCTTTACGTAGCCGTTCCAGATCATTTGGTTAGTCGCTTTAATGAAGTATGCATTGTATTTAGGGGGTAAGGGCCACAAATGGGCCACATACCATAGCCTCGGGAAGACAATCTGGTTCAGGAGGCGGACGCGGGTCACAATCGGGAGGGAAGGTAGTGAAAATTTCCCAACACTCCATTTTATATGGCGGTCTATAACTCCCCAGTTCCGCTCAATCGTGGGAGCCAACTCCTTCTCCCACCAGAACCCTAGGATTTTGAGGGAGGGCGACTCTGACCAACCGATGGAGGTCGGTGGCGGGCTTCCCCTCAGCAGGAGAAACCTGGATTTCCGACCGTTGAGGAAGAGACCACCCTGCTCGTATGACTTTAAAATGTCGTGGGCGAGAGCCATGTGGGACGGGTCGTTTATGAAAAGGGTTATGTCGTCAGCGTATGCGACGCCCGGGCAGACTGCGTTGTGACGGCGTATCCCGATTCCACTGCTCTGAAGTCGCCTGAGTAGGGGGTCTATGGCAAAAGCAAACAGCAGCATTGACAACGGGCAGCCCTGCCGGACGGAGTTACAGACGGGAATGGGGGGTGAGGTGGCATTCTTTATTCTAATTCTAGAAGATGTACCGGTGTACATCGTTAAAACGGCACGTAAAAAGTGCTCGGGGAAGGCCATCGTCTTGAGCACAGTTACGATCCATTCGATCCGGACCAGATCAAATGCTTTCGCAAGGTCAATTCCAAGCACTGCTAGAAAACTATCGCCATACAAGGGTGAGGAAAAAATGACGTCGCGAATTAGCAGTGCGGCATCGAAAATGTTTCGCGTTTTCGACACGGCGTACTGGGATGGAGAGAGAACGACGTCGGCAACAGCCGTCATTCTATAGCGCAAGACGTGTGCCAATATCTTATAATCGGCATTTAAAAGGGCGATTGGACGAAAGTCGTTGAACGACTTGGGCCGCGTAATCTTTGGTATAAGGGTTATCACGGCGGTCCGCTGACTTGCAGTCAGAGAGCCGCTACTTAAAATGAAATTAAAAAGTCTGGTTAAAATAGGTTTAAGAACATCCCAGTACGCGAAATAAAATTCAAAGGGTAGGCCGTCCAAGCCGGGTGCTTTGCCCTTTGGGAACATGGAGGAGACGCAGTCCAGTTCGTCTGAACTTATGTCTCGACCTAGATCCGCTTTTTGGGTTGAGGACAGCATAGGGAGAGAGGGAAGAGGGGGTGTGTCTCCCTCCTTCCACGGAGGATACCTGTTAAAAATATTTTTAAAGTGCCGGGTCGCTTCCATAAGGAGGTCGGTGTCGCCGGTGGCAGATTCTCTGACAGGGATTCTGTCTGTGACGGAGCCGGAGTTGGATTTCACCGAGCGCCGAAGCTCGGATAGCGTAAGGGGCCCCCCTATATCTGTCTCTAATTCTTTTTGCCATTTTTGGGGAGCGTATTTTTGAAGTTCATGGCCAAGGATAATTTTTTTAAGTGACGACACTTGGGCGTGGAAACCCTCCGGCGCAACATCCTTACGCAGGAGCTCCTCCAGCGCCCGGCGGTAGAAGGAGATGGTGTAATTTTTTTCTCTACGCCACTCAAAAGCTTGCCTTTTGATGTGTGTGACAATTCGGGGTTTGAAAACTTCGTCCCACCATACCGCGAGGTCTGCACCAGGACGTAATGCCGCGATCAGTTCACACACCCGGCTGCGGATGGAGTCGCGGCGAGTGACGTCCTCCAGAACGCGGAGGTCCATGCGCCACACGGCGCCGCAGCGGTGGGCACGCGCGGCGGGGGTTGTATCCGGGCATGTAACACTCATGATCAGCGCACAGTGATCAGTGAAGGACACTGGGAGGGTGTCCACTCTCTGGACATCATTCTTAAGTGATGCCGAGAAGAAGAGGTAGTCGATCCGCGTCCGAGAGTTATGTCCTGATCGCGTGAAGGGGGCGGGACCGGCGCAGAAGGAACGCACTGCGTCAATCGCTCCAATTGAGTCAAGCATCAGTGAGAGTGCTCGGCTTGGGTAGTATGTCATTCTATCCCTGTTCGAGGCACTATCCTCTCGGCGGTAAATGGAGTTGAAGTCCCCACCCAAGATGGCCTTCCCCGAGAAGGGATAAAGGTAGGGGAGGAGAAGTTCATTAAAATATGTTTCGCGCTCTGCCCTCGCACACTCGCCAGAGGGAGCGTAAAAATTGATTATGTGGATCCCATTCACGATAACAGACGTTATTCGACCCGAGGCGTGGCGGCGAACATGAGAGAATGGAATGCCATTTCGGACTAGGGTGGTGGTGCCAGAATGACAATCGGCGAAATTGCCGATAGCCTGAAAAGTGTTCGCATCCCAGACTATGCCCTCCTTCACCTCTTGAAGGAGGATTACATCAGCCCTGAGATCGCGGAGAAAACGTTGGAGGACTGCAATTTTAAGTGACTGTAAATGCCGGCAATATTCAGCGAAATGACATTCATTGGTGAAGCGATAGGGCATCTATGGGCACCGGACATCACTTACCAGAGTTTTGGTCGTGGCTTACGTCGCTCCGGTCGCGGCTTGAACCCGGGCGACGAGTACTTCGCCGTTTCACGGGACGCTTCGTCCGACGAGTCAACGATCGAGGTCGCGAGTTGTCGCCACATCCCTCCCCCCCGACCTCGTCCGAAGAGGAAGAGCCAGCCGTGGTCTCCACGAAGAGCTGGTTGTTCGGCAGCGTTCCACGGGGGGGCCCGTCTCGGGCCGGGAGGTGCCCTCAGGAGGGACCGGGGTGGCGGACTGGGGGTCATCTGCCGAAGGGACCCCGTCGGCAGTAATCAAGGAGGATGGTTCGATTCGGTCCGCCTCTAGAGGTTCCCTGGGAAGACCGACGACGTCTTGATCGAGTGTCCGTGAGAGCGGGATCGGGGGGCCAGCCGTTGGGGATGGGGGCCATTCACAATCCAATGAATCTGTCACTATTGGTTCTCGGGGAGCTGGAAGCCCGTGATGCGGGGATTGTAGGTGGAGGGTATCGGTGGCGTGGCCGCGGGAAAGAGGGACGAAGGATGATTCATCCTCCCTTGACGGGGTCACAAGGACAGGGGCCGGCGGTTGTGGGAGAGTGGGCGAGCAGGTAGGGACTGCAGCTAGATTAAGGTTTGAACTCGGGAGATCAGTGTCGTCTGTTCTCTTCTTTTTTGCATCGCTTTCTTCTTTCGACGACTTTCGCTCCCTCTGATTTTTTCCTATAGATAAAGGGGTATGTGGGGAGTCGGCGGGATCAGCGGGGGTCGCACCCTCGATTAAAAGCAGGGACCGCGCCCTCTCCTCCACAGCCACCTCGGGCTCGTCCATCTCCTCGGTGGTGTTCGGGCTGGAGGCCATGACCATTGCCTCCGCATAGCTCTTTCCTCCCTGGTTCCGAGGGCAGGTCTTGCGCTCGTGGCCTTCTTGGTTGCAGCGGGCGCAAGTGCGACGTTGACCCTCATATATGATGATGGCCCGGTTACCGCCGATGTGGAGGTACGAGGGGATATTTCTCTCGACCGTCATCCGCACAACCCTGGTGCCAGTAAGCACCCGCGCCAACTTTTCTCCCTCCCACCTGTTCTCCCACGAGCGATGGATTTTACCAAAACGTTGGAGCTCGCTTGTTATGTCTTCCAATGGGGTCTCCACGGGGAGACAAAGAATCCTGACATTACACGGGCTGCCCGAGGTTTCGTCAATAGTTATCGTCGTCCTCTGATCCCTTAAGGACGGAAACGGTAGTTTACGCGGAGTATTCTCTAAAATCCTAGTCATTGCAGCTTCGTTTGCTAACTTCAGGAATATCAAATGTCGATTGTATCCAAATTGGATCGCCACTATCTCTTCGGGTGTGAGGCCCAGCGACTCTAGTGTGAAGAGGTGGACCTCCAACGGAGTAGGGGGTTTCGCCTTCTCGTCAACTTGCAAGGCGAGCGTGTTTACGCGACGTATGACCATTTTGAAAAATGATCAAATTGAGCACGCCTGCGTGAAAGAAAGGAGAGCCGGCCAAGTGGATAACCACTCCAAAGAGAGAGAAAAAAAAACAATCACTCGTGTACACTCCCTCCCCGCTACTCGCACCTGGCGGTAGCAAAACAAAAAGGAGCCTAAGCTAGCAGGCAAGGTCAGTTATGAACCAGTTAACAAAACGAAGGCACGGTCTTCCCGGCGGAAGAAGTCGAGAGTCAAACTTCACGCTTCTGAAAGAACTAGGCGGTCAACCGCCGCTCGAAACAAAACACGATCGGAACCTCGATTTCCGAGAGTCCGGCAGTGCCGCTCACCAAAACCCGGCGGCCGACGCCTCGGTCGCCGGCGAAATCAGACACTCGGTAAACAGAGGCACGACCAGCTATCGAGGAAGAGTACTTTTACACTGAAATCTGCGATCTTATAAAGCGCCAAAGTGCTCCGAATCATTACCCAGAAGATGGCGTTAGGGAGCTGTTAAACCCACCAAAGGAGAAATTGACAAACACAAGAGGAGAATGGACAGTAGGTTAGCAAGCAATATGTATATATATATATATATATATATATATATATATATATATATATATATATATATATATATATATATATATATATATATATAGCCACTTTCTTGGAAAACCCACGAACGTGTACAATAATGTAAATTCACTAATAGTCATAACAAACACAGAAACCAAAACACACAAAAGAGAGACTCACTGGATCTCGAATTTTCGGTGGTCCAACCACCTTTCTCAAGAGGAATTAGGAACAGAACTCCTAATTCCTCAATGTCCTTCCTTATTCCTCTTGAGAAAGGTGGTTGGACCACCGAAAATTCGAGATCCAGTGAGTCTCTCTTTTGTGTGTTTTGGTTTCTGTGTTTGTTATGACTATTAGTGAATTTACATTATATATATATATATATATATATGTGTGTGTGTGTGTGTGTGTGTGTATAATATATCATGTATAGAATTTACATGCTATTACCATTTAGAGCGCCACGAGATGATGCGGCTGTAGGTGTTTGGGCACCAACCATTTGATTTATTATCGATTAATGTGTCGCAAATCATGTATCCCACTGATTTAGCCTCAAATCGTGCGAGGAAAGAATGATATCCTGTGTATCGATCGATTATGCAGTAAATTTTTTTTACCTCAGTGAGTGTACAGTCTCGTCTATCAAATTAATACGGTGCTAGGATTATTACCCCTTTGCGTGAGAGTTAAACTCGACTAAGTTTTACCTTTCTAATAGTCTTAGTAGCGATAATCGAGTGTAGGAAAGCGGCTAATCTACGCGAGAGGACTGGGGACCACTGGAGAATTTGCCTAATAGAAAGGAAAGGGGGGGCCAAGACAGAAGAGAGTGGAATGAAATGAAGTGGGGTTGGGGGTGAGGGCAAGGGAAGGGAGGGACGCAGGGGAGAGGCAGGCAGCAGCGACTTCATTCGGAGGTGAAAATGAGACTGTCAAGTCGACCCTCCCTCTTGTGTACGACCCGTGAAAAGTCTCCTCCTACCCCTTTCCCACCCCCACAACCTCCCCCCAACCACCCAGCTCCATCCTCCACTCCTAAGACCTCCCTCCACTTCATTCCCCATAAAACAGTAGGTGTGACGAGCAGAGGGGAGGAAAGGTTTACTTCTCTAAAAGAGTAGACGATAATATATATTAAAATGAAAACTCGGAAAATAAAGTGTTTCAAATGTGCTACTGGCATTATCGTCTAATACTTATTTTAAGTTAGGCCTTGAAAACCGACGTAATCAACTTTCGAGTTGATTATATCTATAAGTGAGTGTAGAACTTATATAATGGAAGTATATACGGATTACGAGTACACTTATATAATGGACGTATATCCATAATGTAAGTTCTCATACACACACGCGCGCGGGTGAATTTCGCACATTCTGTATGTTTGAGTCAGTCATTGTCCTGAGCCACCTGCGTTTGCCGAGGAAGATCTACAACCCTGAATCGACTCGAGTGAGACTGCGAGTACTCAGATATAGCACGCAAAACCGAATTTGGGCCTTAAAATGAGTAACTCAGCTCCTTAACCACTGGACTACCAAAATCCTAAGTCAAAACTTTGGGCAAAGATTGTCTTCACTAATATCTTAATACTCACTAATAATTACTCCATATTATTAATAATGCTCATATTTTGTCTGTCTCGCTCTTATATTCTTTAATACATGCCCATCTGTTATAGCTTTTCTAATCTAGAGAATCTTTTTACCTAACTTTAACTCATAAATTCCTCCGTCAACCACCTCCCCTCTTAAACAATTGACTCTCTTCTCATCCTCCCTCTCAGCATAATCAAACCAACCGCGAACACACGCCTCTCTCTCTCCTTCTCACGCCCATTTTGCGGCATTATGAAACACTAATGGGTGGAGGAGTACACTTATGAGCTCAACATACATTCATTTTTGATGCGCTACACATACTTACTATAAATCATCTTTCTTCGTGCAATTGAATTCCTCTTAATCATTTAACTTTTATAAATAAAATTTGCTCCTTCGCAACTTCTTGGAAATTCAATAAAATTTATTAATGAATAGATAATTTTACAAGCCATAATAAGAATTTTACAAGTCATAAAGTCACAGGACTTCGATTTAAATGCATTTGTATCATTACCAGGACATATCACCTGATGAAGGCGTTAAAGCATTTTAAACCCTAGATTTGTGGCTTTGGTCTGTAAAATTTTACGCCATTTAATATATCACTTTACTTCAACCATTCAAAAGTATTCCACCAAGACGTCAAAAATACATCAGATCGATTATTTCTTAATTTACACTCAGTCTACAACATTGCTTTGATTCACCTCATTTTAACTCGAAATCATTGATAACATATTTACTGTCAGTTTCATTATGCATCGTAATTCATAGAAACTGTGCACATTCATCCTCTCATCTCTGAGGATTTAATTGTATTAAGCGAAACTGAAAACAATAGAAAAGTTCCACAAAGAGTAGGACTGAAATAGAAACACTTAAAATTGTGAGAGGAAGAAGTGATAAAGTAATCGTACAGATCTTGAGAGTTAACGATCAGATGAAGACAAGTTGGGTGCACGTGGAGAGCTCACATAGAGAGGATGATCCCAGATGCATGGGGGCTTGCTAGACGTCAAACAAGAAATACGGGGGTAAGCTGAAGGCTAATACACGTATCCTCGTAAACCACAAACAAAATGACTTTTAGAAACGCGCCTGGTGGCATGTAAAAGTGACATTCCCCCTCAGCACGCATGCGCAGGTTTTAGGTG